>CAKJTW010000022.1:23600000-24092500 GCA_917880005.1 Nanger dama
CTTCTGCAATAGCCTCCTGTAACCATTCTGCTGAAAACCTTCCAAAGACTCAACAATATCCTAGTTTCTTTTTCAAAAATAAAGAACAGAAATTTCTCACAATTCTTTTTAAAATTTGAAATGTAGTTGATTTACAATCTTGTGTTTGTTTCAGGTGTATAGCAAAGTGATTTGGTGCTATACATATTTTTCTCCATGTCTTGGCTATTGTAGCTAGTCTGTGTGTGAACATTGAGGTGAATATAGTTTCTTTTCCATTGTGTGTGTATGTACATATACACCTACACATTTTTCTTATCTGTTCGAAATGCAACACTTAGGTTGTTTCCATATCTTTACAATATACATATTCTTTTTATAATATATACATTCTTTTTAGATTCTTTTCCATTGTAGATTGTTACAAAATATTGCGTATAGATAGTTCCCTGTACTGTTATCTATTTTATATATAGGTATTGTGAATATATTTGGAGAAGGCAATGGCACACCACTCCAGTACTCTTGCCTGGAAAATCCCATGGCTGGAAGAGCTTGGTGGGCTGCAGTCCATGGGGTTGCTAAGAGTCAGGCACAACTAAGCGACTTCACTTTTGCTTTTCACTTTCATGCACTGGAGAAGGAAATGGCAACCCACTCCAGTGTTCTTGCCTGGAGAATCCCAGGGATGGTGGAGCCTGGTGGGCTGCTGTCTATGGGGTCGCACAGAGTCGGACACTACTGAAGTGACTTAGCAGCAGCAGTAGCATTGTGAATATGTTAACCCAGTTCAGTTCAGCTCAGTTCAGTTCAGTCGCTCAGTCGTGTCTGACTCTTTGCAAACCCCATGAATCGCAGCACGCCAGGCCTCCCTGTCCATCATCAACTTCCGGAGTTCACTCAGACTCACGTCCATCGAGTCAGTGATGCCATCCAGCCATCTCATCCTCTGTTGTCCCCTTCTCCTCCTGCCCCCAATCCCTCCCAGCATCAGAGTCTTTTCCAATGAGTCAACTCTTCGCATCAGGTGGCCAAAGTACTGGAGTCTCAGCTTTAGCATCATTCCTTCCAAAGAAATCCCAGGTCTGATCTCCTTCACAATGGACTGGTTGGATCTCCTTGCTGTCCAAGGGGATCTTCTCCAACACCAGAGTTCAAAAGCATCAATTCTTTGGTGCTCAGCCTTTTCACAGTCCAACCCAAACTCCTCATTTATCACCGCACCCCCCGACCACGTTCCCCCTTTGGTAACCATTAGTTCATTTTCTATATCTGTTTGGATTTATTTCTGCTTTGTACATAAGTTCATCTGTATCCTTTTTTGTTTTGAAGATTTCACATGTAAGCGATATAATATGATGTTTGTCTTTCTTTCTCTGGCTTACTTTACCTAGTATGATAATCTCTAGGTCTAATCATACTGCTATGAATGGCCTTATTTCATTCTTTTTTATGATTGAGTTACATAGGTCAGTTGGTAAAGAATCAGAGACCCTGGTTTGATTCCTGGATTGGAAAGATGGGCTGGAGAAGGGATAGGCTACCCACTCCATGATTTTTGGACTTCCCTTGTGTTCAGCTGGTAAAAATCTGCCTGCAGCGTGGGAGACCTGGGTTTGATCCCTGGATTGGGAAGATCCCCTGGAGAATGGAAAGTCTATCCACTCCAGTATTCTGGAGTAGAGAATTCCATGGACTGTATAGTCGGGCCTGACTGAGCGACTTTCACTTCTACCGTATTTCATTGTATATATGAGCCACTTTGTCTTTATCGAGTCATCTTGGACACTTAGTTTGTTTTCGTGTCTTACCTGTTGTAATAGTGCTGCCGTGAACATTGAGGTGCATATAGGTTCTTCTCTTTCAATCTGTGCCTAACACACACACACACACACACACACACACACACACACACACACACACACATCATCCCTATCCATTCAATAAGCAATGCTTAGGTTGCTTCCATGTCTTGGCGGTCATAAATAATGCTGCTATGAACATTGGTGTTCATGTCTTTTCCAATTAGTGTTTTTGTTTTATTTAGGTAGATATCAGGAAGTGGCATTGGTAGATAAAATCATAGTTCTATTTTTTATTTTTGAGAAACTTCCATACTGTTTTCCATAGTGACTGCACCAAGTTGTAATGCCAGCAAATGCATAAAAGTGTTCCCTTTTAGCCATGTATTTGTTAACACTAGTTGTTTGTTGTTTTTTTGATTATAGCCATTTTGACAGGTGTGAGATGATATCTTATTGTGTGTTTTTTTAAATATAAATTTATTTATTTTGGAGGTTAATTACTTTACAGTATTGTATTGCTTTTGCCATATATCAACATGCATATTTTCATGTCTCTGTTGGTCACCATGGTCTGAAAATATTAAATGTAAAATTTCAGAAAAAAATGTCTATTCAGGCTCTTTGCTTGTTATAAAATTGAATTGTGTTTGATGTTAAAGTTTATGAGTTCTTTGTATATTTTGGATATTAATCCCTTATTGGGTATATTGTTTGCAAATAACTTCTATATTTAATAGGCTGCTTTTTTGTTTAGTGGATGGTTTCTTTCACTGTGCAAAAGCTTTTGGTTTGTTGTAGTCCACTTAAACATATTTTGCTTTTTTTTTTCCTTTTGCCTTGGGAGACAAATTAAATATCTTTAAGACCAATGCTCGGAGAAGGCAATGGCACCCCACTCCAGTACTCTTGCCTGGAAAATCCCATGGATGGAGCAGCCTGGTAGGCTGCAGTCCTTGGGGTCGCGAACAGCTGGACACAACTGAGCGACTTCCCTTTCACTTTTCACTTTCATGCACTAGAAAAGGAAATGGCAACCCATTCCAGTGTTCTTGCCTGGAGAATCCCAGGGATGGGGGAATCTGGTGAGCTGCTGTCTATGGGATCACACAGAGTCAGACACGACTGAAGTGCCTTAGCAGCAGCAGTAGCATCAGCAAGACCAATGCTAGAGATCATACTGGGTATATTTTCCTGTAGGAATTCTATGATTTTAGGTCTTATATTTAAGTCTCTATGTTGAAATTATTTTTGTATATGGTGTGAGAACGTAGTCCAGTTTGATTCTTGTGCATGTAGCTGTCCAGTTTTCCCAACACTATATATTAAAGAAGCTATCTTTTCTGTATTGTATGTTCTTGCCTGCTTTGTCATAGACTGACTATATATGCATGTGGGTTTATCTCTGGCTCTCTATTCTGTTCCATTGATCTATGTGTCTGTTTTTATGCCAGTATTATAAAATTTGTCTGTTCTGGTTATTGAAGCTTTGTGATATAATTTAAAATCAGATAGCATAATACCTAAGAAAAGGGATTCTAAATGTTCATTGTTATGGCCTAAAATATTGCCTGGCATGCAGTATTTTTAACTGTTTGACTACTGTATGTGCATGCGTGCTCAGTCATATCCAACCCTATGGACTGTACCCGCCAGGCTTCTTTATCCATGGGATATTACAGGCAAGAATGTTGGAGTGGGTTACCATTTCCTCTTCCAGGGGAACTTCTTGATCCAGTCATCAAACCCATATCTCCTGTGTCTCCTGACTGCAGGCAGATACTTTACCACCTGAGTCACCTGGGAACAAGATGTATGATACTTGAAAATAGGAATTGTATCCTGTAGCTCAAATGTATATAAAGCATATATCTCATATAAATCATAATATTTCTAGTATCATGTCTCATTTAATTGCATGTAAATTAAGGGCATAAGGGCATAAGATTTGGACACAAAAATATCCATTTCAAGTTGTGAACCTACTGTGTGATACTAAGAAATTCTTTCTTAGGCTCTATATCCACTATGTACACAATAGTAGATACTTCATTCTGATGGCAGTTTTATGAGATATAAAATTTGTGAATGAACAGCATAAATTGTTTAGAGTTTTTACAGTGTGAAAGATAAAGCCACAAAACTATTTTAAAGTACTTAAAAGAAATACTTTGTGTGTTGGATAGAGTTGGGTAGGCTCCTTGTGTCTATACACACTTTGTGCGTAGACAGTGCTGATAAGTATTATGTACTTTAATTAGAAATATTATCCCATATTACTGTAATACAGGGTTCACTAATATGTTTAACAGTTTCTCTCAGTTGTCAGTTTTCTGGGACTTCAAAATAAAGAAATTGCTTTCCATTCAACATATATTCCTATAGTTCAAAATTTTCTTTAATGTGCTATTATCCCTATCTGGTGAGGGTGAATTAAGTATCAATATCTGGGTGAAAACTTGCTTTTTTTTTCTGGTACAATTAGTTTCTCTTCAGTGGTTCATTTTACCATCATTCTTAGGGGCCTGTCCTCAATTGTCCCTAGATCTTCCTAGATTCATCAAAGTAAGACAAAGCAGCATCATGGGATCAAATATTTATTATCTACAAGCAAGATGTACTGTCTTTTATCTGTGTGTACTTTTCCCAGAAAATAACATATATTATAGCAAATAGAATATGTAATGCTTGTTAAATTCTTATGGGAAAGTTCTTTGGAACATTAGGCACAGTTGCTGTTAAACATTACTATTGAAAACAATGGGGACTTTTTTCCCTGAAACTGCCTCAGTGAGGAAGTGGGTTATGATTGGTTATTATCACTGTTCCTAATTCTGCCATTAGGAATTCTGCTTCAGAGTATATAATAAAATGATCAGAATAGTCCTGCCTTTTAAGAAGTCCCTATTTGATCCTCAAATGAAGTTGTAGCTTGTAGGCAGTTCTTTCTGTATCTGCTTTGTAAGACCGAAAGGCCATGCCAACTCAGATTTGGGGCTGGAAAAAGCATTGTATATTACTCAGAATTTTTCCTCTTCAACAAGAGGACTGAAATGCAATGCGAGGTATATTGTAATTGAATTTATTAAAAGCATTGCCTTAGGAGAAGGAGTAAAGGGAAGAGTAGAATATTCCTTTGACTGGCTTCTGTCTCCAGGTGTGCTGAAATATCCATCTTGTTGCTTATTAAAAAGACAATAGGCTTAGTCCTGAAAAGAGAACATTTCTGCTTTTGACAAGGCTCCTAGATAAAGCTGTTTTTAAATGCCATTATGCAGATTTTCGCAAAGCAGAAGTTAACAGCTTTGTCCTATTTTGTAACACTAGCTAAAATTTTTTTCTTGATTTTGTTAATGAAATCTACAAATCAAGGAACATTTGAATAGAGACCTAGAAGGGCACTTCTATTAATGTTTTATGATACTTATTTAAGAGAACATAAAGGAACCCAAGAGATTTTGTGTCAGAATGGAATTGAAATGCATTATTGCATATTAGTATGTACAATACTGAGAATATACAGGAGGTTTTTTTCATAAATTGGATTCTAGCTAACCTAATACTCTCCTATAAAAGGGCTTTTACCTCATGGATATGTATTATGAGCAAACTTTATGGTGCTAAGTATATTGCACTTATAAGTCTCGTATGGCCTGGTCCAGCTTTTTTAAAAATTGTGCTTAGTTAAACACTAGTGCTTCACTGAGCATTCTTATTCTGGAGGGGGACAGAATGTGATCCCATGAGCCAGTACTGTGGATATATTGTGAGTTAGGTATGAGTTTTGCTTATGCTTCATTTTGAGTGAAGAAACTCTATCATGGCTAAACCTGATCTTTCTCTTTCATACTTGACAGTTGTTGCTGCAGTTAAAAAATTAACTTTTATCTGAAAAATAACAAAAACAAAATTCAAAGTGGTCTCAAATCCCAGCTGCTAGGATAAATCCCATAGACATTTTGAAAACATTTGTAAATGCACATGGCCAAAAAATTTAGATGCTATAGTGTGTTCTAGAGAATAGCAAGGCAGACTTAAATGTGCCTTCAGGTAGTCAGAAGACATTTTTCTTGATATCTGCCATGATTTTTGAATCGTTTTCTAGCCAATTCATTTTTATTTATTTATTATTATTCTTAACCTTTTGCTTCAAAGGAAATTGGATATTATAGCTACTGCTGCTGCTGCTAAGTCATTTCAGTCGTGTCCGACTCTTAGCGACCCCATGGGCTGCAGCCCACCAGGCTCCTCCGCCCATGGGATTTTTCCAGGCAAGAGTACTGGAGTGGGTGCCACTGCCCTCTCCCATTATAGCTTCTAGAGCTTCATATCCTTTCTAGTCTGTTCTTGATAAAATGTCCAGCAAAATAAGAATAAATCTCTTTATACCAACAGCTAGAAAATGAACTTTACAAAAATTTATTTTACTCTGTGGTTTTGTTTATTTTAATTTCAAAGTGGGCATAAAATCTTTCCTTCAAAATTGACTGGTCTTTGAGTTATCCCATTGTTGTTGCTAAGTAAGTCTGACTCTTCGTGACCCCATGGACTGTCGCCCACCTGTTCATGGGATTTCCCAGGCAAGGACACTGAAGTAGATTGCCGTTTCCTTATTCAGAGGATCTTCCCAGGCCAGAGGTCGAACCCCTGTCTTCTGCATTGACGGGTTGATTCTTTACCACCGAGTCACCACAGAAACGAAAATTATTTCATTATCCACACAGGCTGGTTCCAAATAGGAAAAGGAGTACGTCAAGGCTGTATATTGCCACTCTGCTTCTTTAACTTATATGCACAGTACATCATGAGAAACGCTGGGCTGGAAGAAGCACAAGCTGGAATCAAGATTGCTGTGAGAAATATCAATAACTTCAGATATGCAGATGACACCACCCTTATGGCAGAAAGTGAAGAGGAACTCAAAAGCCTCTTGATGAAAGTGAAAGAGGAGAGTGAAAAAGTTGGCTTAAAGCTCAACATTCAGAAAACGAAGATCATGGCATCTGGTCCCATCACTCCATGGGAAATAGATGGGGAAACAGTGAAAACAGTGTCAGACTTTATTTTTCGGGGCTCCAAAATCACTGCAGATGGTAACTGCAGCCATGAAATTAAAAGACGCTTACTCCTTGGAAGGAAAGTTATGACCAACCTAGCTAGCATATTCAAAAGCAGAGACATTACTTTGCCAACAAACGTCCATCTAGTCAAGGCTATGGTTTTTCCAGTAGTCATGTATGGATGTGAGAGTTGGACTGTGAAGAAAGCTGAGTGCCAAAGAATTGATGCTTTTGAACTGTGGTGTTGGAGAAGACTCTTGAGAGTCCCTTGGACTGCAAGGAGATCCAACCAGTCCATTCTGAAGGAGATGAGCCCTGGGATTTCTTTGGAAGGAATGATGCTAAAGCTAGAACTCCAGTACTTTGGCCACCTCATGTGAAGGGTTGACTCATTGGAAAGGACTCTGATTCTGGGAGGGATTGGGGGCAGGAGGAGAAGGGGACGACAGAAGATGAGATGGTTAGATGGCATCACCCACTCTATGGACGTGAGTTTGAGTGAACTCCCGGAGTTGGTGATGGACAAAGAGGCCTGGCGTGCTGTGATTCATGGTGTCGCAAAGAGCCGGACACGACTGAGAGACTGAACTGAACTGAACTGAACTTCAGTGAGGAGTCTGCTTTTGGATAATTGGATGGTTGTAACGTGGTTCTTCATCCCAGGAAGGGTTTCTTTGTTGTTATTATTATTATTGCTTGTAATTGTTCATATTTTATTATTAGAAAAAGAGCAGTAACTATTCTTGTGACTTTTTCTTTTCAAATATTTCCATGAAATCTAGGGAACTAGTGGGGATGGCACCCCCACTCCAGTACTCTTGCCTGGAAAATCCCATGGATGGAGGAGCCTGGTGGGCTATATAGTCCATGGGGTCGCTGGGAGTCGGACACGACTGAGCGACTTCACTTTCACTTTTCACTTTCATGCATTGGAGAGGGAAATGGCAACCCACTCCAGTGTTCTTGCCTGGAGAATCCCAGGGACGGGGGAGCCTGTTGGGCTGCCGTCTATGGGGTCACACAGAGTTGGACACGACTGAAGCGACTTAGCAGCAGCAGCAGCAGCAGCAGTGGGGTTTTAAGAAATTTCTCTTTAAGCTGAAATGAGTTTCAGGGTCACTTTTATTTCTAGAAATGGTGATATTATGAAAAACGTTTCATTTTGGATTTGTTTTGGAAAAACAAATGTTTGGAAAAAACTGCATTCATAGGAGGCATTTGCATTTTAATCACTTGGAGGGTTGGCCTATGAGAACACCTTTTGTTCATAGTTAATTTTAGTGGGTTCTTTCATTTACTGTTACCTAGACAGGCATTTACACTTGGCTGGCTTCTGTCTCTTCTCTCATCTGGCCTTTGATGAAGCCTGGTTACCCTGAATGGGCTCAGTTCTCTGCCTTTTATTTCGTAAGTGCTCCCATGACTCGCTCTGACAGTTGGTCTTGGAGGTGAGCGTCTATTTTGTTTCTAGCAGAATTCCTTGTGTGCAGTTGTGGTGCGGTGCTCATATCTTCTGATGACAATGTTGAATCTCCTCCTGAATCTATTCAGCTCCCCTTCAGCCAACCTTCACATCAGGCCAAAAAACTTTTATTCAGTGGCAACTGGGTCATTTTATAGCAGGAACTGCTTTAAAAAAATTTTAGCTCTGAAAGTTAACTCTAGTGTTGAAATAAGATACTCAACTAGTAAAATTTCCATATTTTCTGACTTTTTGGCATGCATAAAATTTAGTATTAGACCTAGTTTTGATGAAATAAAATGAAACTAGAAAATAACTTTTCTGGTGATGTCTTCCAAATATCAGATACCTGTTTTCCCCCCAGTTTTATTATTGAGATATAATTGACAAATAGAAACTGTACATATTAAAAGAGTACAACTTGATTTTTTAAAGAAACTTTTTATTTTGTATTGAGGTATAACCAATTAACAATATACAACTGATGTTTGATATATGTATGCATTGGGAAATTATCACCACAATTGAGCTATTCACATATCCATCAACTCACATAGTATTTTGTTTCCTTCTTGCTTCATTCCTTTCTTTTACTTTTTTTTTTTTTTTGGTGATGACAACACATAAGAGCTATCCTCTTAGCAAATTTCAAGTATCCAGTACTGTATTGTTAACTATAATCCCCACTCTTCAGGAATTGTCTAATTATATAGATTTGTACAAGATATGAAAGATGAGGTATGCTAAAATATGGTAGAATTTTTAAGTTATAATATTATTTGATTTTCATGTTATTATATGGTATAGAGTTGACACTAGGACAACATGGGATTGAAGACCACAGGTCCACTTATATGCAGATTTTTTTCAACAAATATATTGGGAAATATTTTGAAGATTTGTAGCAATTTGAAAAAAACTTGCAGGTGAAACATATAGCTTAGAAATTAAAAATATTAAGAAAATGTTTGTCAACAATGTATAAAATGCATTATATAGTAGTCTAACCTTACATAGATTTAAGGCAAGTGATATTGAATATAAAATTAATAATGTGTTAATTTTTATTAGTTTTATAATTTTGCTTTCAAAGAATTACATTACCAAACAATATGCCTCTTTTGCGCTCTCTCTATGGTTTAAGAAACTATTTATTAGCCTATCATCACAGGGAAGTTTTTTTATTAATATAACAAATTTGCAGTACTGTATTATGACTAGGGCTGTGTATTGTATGTCATAGTAATTCTATGACAATTTATTCACTAGTGTACAGGCTAGGCTACCATGAAGCAGTTGTATCAGTTATACGGCGGCGGCTGCTGCTGCTGCTGCTGCTAAGTCACTTCAGTCGTGTCCGACTCTGTGCGACCCCAGAGATAGCAGCCCACCAGGCTCCCCTGTCCCTGGGATTCTCCAGGCAAGAACACTGGAGTGGGTTGCCATTTCCTTCTCCAGTGCATGAAAGTGAAAAGTGAAAGTGAAGTTGCTCAGTCGTGTCCAACCCTCAGGGACCCCATGGACTGCAGCGTACCAGGCTCCTCCATTCATGGGATTTTCCGGGCAAGAGTACTGGAGTGAGGTACCATTGCCTTCTCTGATCAGTTATACTAGGTAACCATAAAGCAATCATATGGCTACTTCTTTGAGAAATAAATGCTATATATATTAAAGGGTTACAACAAATGCATTAATCATTATACCTGTAAGTAGAAACAAATGTTTTTAATATTAAATTTTCATTTTTGATATCTAGTGTTAGTAATGGGAATAGCATCTATAGCAATTTGTATCATATAAGGCATATTGGCATAGGTACTGACAAGTAATCTTGTAGACAGACAACATAAACTTACGGTGTCAATAATTATAGTACTGACTGTAAGTGTATTTTCTCTTCCTTATGATTTTCTTAATATCATACAGAAGCCAACCCTTTGTATGAATATTTATACCAAGCTGTGTGAGAAGTTCTGCAGAAAAGAAAACACCTTAATTTATATACGCTGAAATTTTGCACACATTGGGCTATGCCAACTTTTAAAATGGAAATAATAATCCATGTGAGATGCTTTGTGAAGCAGTACATTAAAGAATTAACTGTAAAACTCTGATAAATATGTTCTTTAGTAATTCTGAAGGAATTCCATATTCTTAAGTAAATGTATTATATCAGTTATGATATGGTCTCTGACCTCCTCAAATCAAAATAATCTCTCTGGGTATTATTACTGTAAACCAGCAAATAATTTCTGCTCAGAACCTTTGCATAAACCTTCCCAATCTTCTCAGACTGTTCTTTGCTAAACACATCATATGTCTAATAACCACTCATTTTTCATTTCTCTATTGAAATTTCATTTCCCCTCAAAATTCATTATTCTATTTTATAGAACCCTGTTAGTTTCCTTTATAGAATTATAGTTGGTGCCTTTGTTTAATGTTTGTCTTCCTCATTAGACTCTATGTCAATATTGGTCATAAATATTTTGCTCACATTTTCACCCAGCTCCTATTCAAAACATGAGTTTAAGAAATACTTATTGAATGAGGATAAATATATTTATTTTTAAAATGATAAATGTTTGTCTCCCCCTTTAGATACTAAAGTGCAGGAGTTTAGGGATTGTGGTTGCCAAAATCACAATAGGTATATTAGGGATATTATTGCCAAAAATATGAGTGCAGTAAGTAGTGTTTGCTAAATACTTGTTAAATCAACTAGTTGTTTATTCTACAATTTGAATAAACTATTTAATAAGTTGAATGATGAACTTTTTCTCCAGCTTTACTGGAGAATAATTGACAGAATTGTAAGTTTTTTTAAAAGTACATGACACAAATCGATATATGTATATATTGTGAGATAATCCCCCATCAAGTTGATTAACACATGCCATAACCTCACACATTTATTTCCTTTTTATTTGTGGTGAAGAATTTAGGTTCTATTCTTAGCAAATTTCAGTTATACAACAGAGTGTTACAACTATAGTTACCATGTTATACGTTAGAGTTTATTCATCTTATAACAGAGTTATTCATTGTATAACAGAAAGCTTGTACTCCTTTACCAATGTCTCCTCATTTCCCCCACCACATACTGCCTTGAAATGACTCTTTTACTCTGTTTTTATGATTTCAACTTTTTTTTAGATTCCTCATATTAGTGATGCCATGTGGTATTTGCCTTTCTCTGTCTGGCTCACATCACTTCACATAATGCCCTCCAGGTTCATCCATGTTGTTGCAAATGACAGAATTTGTTTCTTTCTTTTTTTTTTTTTTTTGAGAAAGATGAATAATATTCCATTGTGTGCAACTTTCTGTAGCCATTCACCCACTGATGGATTCTTAGGCTATTTCCATACCTTGGCTATTGTGAATAATGCTGCTGTGAATATGAATGTGGGAGTACAGATATCTCTTTATGATAATGATTTCATTTCCTTTGGATATATACTCAGAAGTGGAATTGCTGGATCCTATGATAGTTCTATTTGTAATTTTTGAGAAACGTCTGTAGCTGTACCAGTTTACATTCCTTCCAACAGTGTAGGGGTTTTCTCTATATCTTCATCTCTAATGATGAACTTTAAATGGTGAACTTTGGGTGATTTTTAAAATTCTTTAAAATATTTATTTAGAATTCTAACTATAGAAGAGAGGAAAATAGGATTTTCACGGAGTATGAGAATAGAAAAATGAAGCAAACAAGTTGTCTGGTTTATAGCTTAATAGAATGGAATTGTCATTAGAACAGAATTTAAATAGAACCCTACAGTTTGGAAGACTCTTTTTATGCTATTTCTATACTAAGAAATACCTATGTGAAGTTGAATGTGCAGGAACTAGAGAATTCAGAACTGTGAGCTTTATTATTTTATCAAATATTTGTTGAGACTACAAGGAATTTTACAGTGTGTTCAGATAGATACTCACTCAGAGGGTGAGTATCCAGACTACAAAGGATCACAGTTTGTTTTTCATTATTAACAGTGATAATATAAACACCAAAGTATCAAGAGACTGTAACAATTTTCTCAAATATAAGTGTCAGGAATTTCATTGCTCCTGAGGCAGGTCGGTATGAACAACAGATTAGCCCCTTTGAGGAAGAGGAAAGCTTGGGCCCAGAGGAATTGTGACTTCTTTCTTATCAGCAGTGCTTACGGGTACAATTGGAAATAGCCTTGTATTTGCTGATCTGTTCTTTTTCTGCTCTACTGATGAGTTTCTCTCACTCACCAGCCTCCTCATGCCCTAACCTTTCTTATCAGCTTGGTACTTCAGAAAATATTTTAGCCCAATATTTTAGTCAGGGTGGAAAGTTCAGGAGCTCTTATTT
This sequence comes from Nanger dama, assembly GCA_917880005.1. Taxonomy (NCBI): domain Eukaryota; kingdom Metazoa; phylum Chordata; class Mammalia; order Artiodactyla; family Bovidae; genus Nanger; species Nanger dama. The sequence continues at coordinate 23,612,652 of CAKJTW010000022.1, forward strand.
CAAGATTTATTTCCTGGGGAGAATAATGGAATTATTGTAGGAAAGTTCTCTTGAGACAGCAGACAGTTGGGAGTGGGGTGGATGCCATTCTGAATGCTTTAAAGCAATTTTTGCAAGTGACAGCACTTCCATAATCATATGTTAAGCAGCTTCTAATACCCAAGATGAGGAATTTGCAAAGAAAATATTTAAAAGTATTTATGCAAGAGAGAGGTTAAAGTCAGTTTATTTTCAATTTCTGGGGAATTTTATACACACACACACACACACACATACTTTCTGGAGGTTTCTAGATGTCTGGCAGTCCCGAAAACCCTGAATGCCCCATGAAAGAAAATATGAGCTTTTCTTTAGGGATTTCTTTTGTCTAAAGTGTGAGGTGCAGAGAGCATATCACTATTTTGCTGTGAATTACACCTTATCTGGGTTGTTTTCATTTCACCAGTTTTGGTTTAGAATGTACTTAATGATGGTGATCATGACTGAAGTCTCATTATTGGTTCTTCGGTGCTGACTCAAAGCTCTTTAGCAGGGTTTTTATTACTTGAAAACATCATTTGTTTATTTAGTAAACATTTCTTGAGCTCTGGCTCTGTGACAGGCACTCACAGTTTCATGAGTGGGGCCCCTGCACTTAGTGAACAGGCAGAAAGCCCTGTCCTTGTGGAGCCTAAGAAAGAAAAAAAAAGAAAGTATACTCTCTGTTAGATAGTGACTGTTGCTGAGAGTCTAAATCAGGGAATGGAGCTATAAAATGTCAGGGGTGGACATTATAGGGGTCACTGAGGAGTAGACTTTTATGTAAAGACCTATAGAAGTAAAAACCTAACTTTCTTGGAGAAAGCAACCCAGGAAGATGGAAGAGCCAATGTACTGGCCAGTATGGGAGTTTGTCCTTTGGCTTCAAGGAACAGAGAGACGCAGCTGGTGTGTCTGCAATGGTGTGAGTCAGGAAGTACAGCTAAGAGATGAAATCAGAGGGAATGTGGACCTCACACTGGGACTTAAGTTCTGATCTGGGAACTCAGGGGACATCCTGGACCAATTAAATTAGATCTGTGGGGGGCATGAACCCAGGCACTTAACGGAGTTTGAAGTTACTCAGTGTGCAAACAAGACTAAGAAACATCACTACTGGGGTGAAATGACATGATCTGAATGGCATGATGGGATGTCCATTTAAAAATGTTCATTTTAGCTGCTAGAAACTAGAAACTAGTTGCTAGAAACTCACAGCTAATGCACACATTTTAAATGGACATCCCACCATGCCATTTGTATCATAGATGTGATGGCTTAACATCGGGAGAAGCTGCCATCAAAGGTTCTGACGACATCCTGATTCCTGATCTAGATAATGATCACAGGTGTATCGGCTTCTGAGAATCCATCAAATCATACATTTATAATTTCAGCACCTTTCTGTATGTATTTTATAATTTTATATTTCACAAAGTAGAAGCTCCTATCCTAGATAAAAGAGAATCAAGATGTTTAAAAATACACTGGTTTGCAGCAACATGGATGGACCTCGAGACTGTCATACTGAGTGAAGGAGGTCAGACAGAGAAAGACAAATATCATATGATATCAGTTATATGTGTAATTTTTAAAAAAGTGGTACAAATGAACTTATTTACAAGACAGAAATAGAGTCACAGATGTAGAAAACAAATTTCTGGTTACAAGGGATGAGGGTAGGGTAAATTGGGAGACTGGGATTGATATATACACACTGATGCTGCTGCTAAGTTGCTTCAGTTGTGTCTGACTCTGTGTGACCCCATAGATGGCAGCCCAATCGGCTCCCCCATCCCTGGGATTCTCCAGGCAAGAACACTGGAGTGGGTTGCCATTTTCTTCTCCAATGCATGAAAGTGAAAAGTGAAAGTGAAGTCGCTCAGTCATGTCCTATCTTAGCGACCCCATGGACTGCAGCCTACCAGGCTCCTCTGTCCATGGGATTTTCCAGGCAAGAGTACTGGAGTGGGTTGCCACTACAAAGAAAGATCTAAATGACCGAGATAACCACGAAGGTGTGATCACTCACCTAGAGCCAGACATCCTGGAATGTGAAGTCAAGTTGGCTTTAGGAAGCATCACTACAAACAAAGCTAATGGAGGTGATGGAATTCCAGTTGAGCTATTTCAAATCCTAACAGATGATGCTGTGAAAGTGCTGCACTCAATATGCCACACATTTGGAAAACTCAGCAGTGGCCACAGGACTGGAAAAGGTCAGTTTTCTTTCCGGTCCCAAAGAAAGGTAATGCCAAAAAATGTTCAAACTACCCCACAATTGCACTTATCTCACACGCTTTCAAAGTAATGTTCAAAATTCTCCAAGCCAGGCTTCAATAGAATGTGAACTGTGAACTTCCAGCTGTTTAAGCTGGATTTAGGAAAGGCAGAGGAACCAGAGATCAAATTGCCAACATCTGTAGAATCATCAAAAAATCAAGTGAGTTCCAGAAAAGCATCTACTGCTTTATTGATTGCACCAAAGCCTTTGACTGTAGATCATAGCAAACTGGAAAATTCTTAAAGATATGGGAATACTAGACCACCTTACTTGCCTTCTGAGAAACCTGTATGCAGCTCAAGAAGCAACAGTTAGAACTGGACATGGAAAATTGGACTGGTTCCAAATTAGAAAGGATTACGTCAAGGCTGTATATTTTCACCCTGCTTATTTAGCTTATATGCAGATTATATCATGCGAAATGTTGGGCTAGATGAAGCAAAAGCTGGAGTTAAGATTGCTGGAAGAAATATCAATAACCTCACATATGTAGGCGACACCACCCTTATGACAGAAAGCAAAGAAGAACTAAAGAGCCTCTTGAAGAAAGTGAAAGAGGAGAGTGAAAATGTTGGCTTAAAACTCAACATTCAAAAAACTAAATCCTGGCATCTGGTCCCATCACTTCATGGCAAATAGATAGGGAAACAATGGAAACAATGAGAGGCTTTATTTTTTTGTGCTCCAAAATCACTGCAGATGGTGACTGCAGCCATGAAATTAAAGATACTTGCTCCTTGAAAGAAAACCTATGACCACCCTAGACAGCATATTAGAAAGCAGAAGCATCACTTTGCTGACAAATGTTCATCTAGTCAAAGCTATGGTGTTTCCAGTAGTCATGTATGGATGTGAGAGTTGGACTATAAAGAAAGCTGAGTCCTGAAGAATTGATGCTTTTGAACTGTGGTGTTGAAGAAGACTCTTGAGAGTCCCTTGCACTGCAAGGAGATCAAACAATCAAGAGTAAAGGAAATCAGTCTTGAATATTCATTGGAAGGACTGATCCTGAAGCTGAGACTCCAATACTTTGGCCACCTGATGCAAAGAACTGACTCATTGGAAAAGCCCCTGATGCAGGGAAAGATTGAAGGCAAGAGGAAAATGGGACGACAGAGCACGAGATGGTTGGCTGGCATCACCGTCTCAGTAGACAGGCGTTTGCGCAAGCTCTGGGAATTGGTGATGGAGAGGGAAGCGTGGTGTGCTGCAGTCCATGGGGTCACAAAGAATCAGACACAACTGAGCAACTGAAACTGAACTGAATAGGAGCCTTCTTTATAGCACAGAGAACTCTTTTCTTATATGGGAAAATAATCTTAAAAACCGTGGTGATATATATGTATATATAACTGATTCACCGGGAAGGGAGTCTGGGGAGGCCAAGGTTGGAGGATGCCTGTGAGCAGAGGGCTCTCCAGCCTTACTGTCTCCACTGTCTATCATGGGGAATTTCTGCTGCCAACGTGGCCAAATGCCAGGGAGCTCTGACTCCTGCCTTTCCTCCGGGATATTGTCCAGGCCTGGGGAGACTGCCCCCTGCTGAGGGGGTGGCGCACAGTGCTTCCTAGGCTCCTGCCCTGCCACAGTAGGTACTTGGGGCGCTAGTCATTACCCTGCCCCTGCCACCACCATCATCTCTCGGAATCCACTTCCCATGCACTGCCACCTCCTCAGCTGCTCCTGCCATGTTACCCCACTGCCACCATCATCCTTCCAACTTTCCCAAAGGGAACGATATATCCAACTGAATGCAGAGTTCCAGAGAACAGTAAGGGGAGATAAGAAAGCCTTCTTAAGTGAATAGTGCAGAGAAATAGAGGGAAACAGTAGAATGAGAAAGACTAAGATCTCTTCCTGAAAATTGGAGATACCAAGGAGACATTTCTTGCAAAGACAGATATAATAAAGGACAGAAATAGTATGGGCCTAACAGAAGCAGAAGATATTAAGAAGAGGTGGCAGGAATACACAGAACTGTACAAAAACAGTCTTATGATCTGAATCACCACAACAGTGTGATCACTCACCTAGAGGCAGACATCCTGGAGTGTGAAGTCGTGTGTGCCTTAGGAAACATCACTATGAATAAAGCTAGTGGAATTGATGGAATTCTAGCCTAGATATTTCTAATCTTAAAAGATGATGCTGTTAAACTGCCGCACTCAATATGCCAACAAGTTTGGAAAACTCAGCAGCAGCCACAGGACTAGAAATGGTCAGTTTTCATTCCAATCCCAAAGAAGGGCAATGCCGAGGAATGTTCAGACTACCGTACAGTTGTGCTCATTTCACATGGTAGTAAGATTATGCTTAGACTCCTTCAAGCTAGGCTTCAGCAGTATGTTTATCAAGAACTTCCAGATGTACATGCTGGATTTAGAAAAAGGCAGAGGAACCAGTACCAAATCACTAACATCTGCTAGAATATAGAAAAAGCAAAGGAATTTTGAAAAAATATACCTCTGCTTCATTGACTATGCTAAAGTCTTTGATTGTGTGGATCACAACAAACTGTGGAGAATTCTTCAAGAGGTGGGAATAGCATACAAACTTACTCATCTCCTGAGAAGCCTATATGCAGGACAGGAAGCAACAGTTAGAACCAGACATGGAACAACAGACTGTTTCAAAATTGGGAAAGGAGTACATCAAGGCTGTATATTGTCACCCTGCTTATTTAACTTAAATGCAGTGTACATCATGTGAAATGCCAGGCTGGATGAAGGACAAGCTGGAATCAAGATTGCTGGGAGAAATACCAACAACAACATATATATAGATGATACCACTTTAATCACAGAAAGCTAAGAGGACCTTTCATGCATTGGAGAAGGAAATGGCAACCCACTCCAGTGTTCTTGCCTGGAGAATCCCAGGGAGAGGGGAGCCTGATGGGTTGCTGTCTATGGGGTCCCACAGAGTCGGACACAACTGAAGCGACTTAGCAGCAGCAGCAAGAGGGACTAAAGAGCCTCTTAATGAGTGTGAAAGAGGAGAGTGAAAAATCTGGCTTAAACTCAACATTCAAAAAAGTAAGATCATGGCATCCGGTCCCATCAGTTCATGGCAAATAGATGGGAAACAATGGAAACAGTGACAGGTATTATTTTCTTGGGCTCCAAAATCACTATGAATGGTGACTGCAGCCTCAAAATTAAAAGATGCTTGCTCCTTGGAAGATACACTATGTCAACCTATACAGCATATTAAAAAGCAGAGACATCACTTTGCTGACAAAGGTCTGTATAGTCAAAGCTATGGTTTTTCCAGTAGTCAGGTAGAATTTGAGTGTTGGAACATAAAGAAGGTTGAGCACCAAAGAATTAATACTTTTGAACTGTGGGACTGGAGAAGACTCTTGAGAATCCTTTGAACAGCAAGGAGATCAAACCAGTCTATCCATAAAGGAAATTAACCTTGAATATTCTTTGGAAGGACTGATGCTGAAGCTGATGTTCCAATATTTTGGCTACCTGATATGAAGAGCAGACTTACTGGAAAAGGCCTCAATGCTGGGAAAGACTGAGGGTAGGAGGAGAAGGGGATGACAGAAGATGAGACGGTTGGATGACATCACTGAATTAGTAGACATGAGAAACTCTGGGAGACAGTGAAGGTCGGGAAAACCTGATGTGCTGCAGTTCATGGGGTCGCAAAGGGTTGGACATGACTTAGTGACTGAGCAACAACACATAACTGATTCACTTTGCTTTACACCTGAAACTAACACCCTGTAAATCGACCATACTCCAGTGAAAATGTAAATATACCGTTGATGCTTCTCTTGTTCAGTTATGAACGTTTGGACATCCTTGTTTTACACCCCCTGAATAGTGACACCTTTCTGTGTGTCAGTTTTCCACAAAAACTTTTGCCATAATAACAAACGTGTAAGATGTCTGCTCCTTTGTAATATGGTTACTGAAGTGAAGGTATCTCTCTCTGTGTTAGTGTTGGATCTGCTGGGACTGAGATCCTTGTCGAAGTGAGATGAGTCTTGGTGGGAAGGAAAAAGGGACATGTCAAAGGTCACCAGAAGGGCAGAGAAATCATTTCATTTGAGAATGTTGCTGTCTTGACTGCTGACTTTGCCATACTAGAGTGACTTTGAGCTTTACTAATATTGCAGTCTTAAAAAGTAACTCTGTATTTTGAGGGAGTTCAGCAAAAGTTAATGTTTAGAAACAAGCAAGGGACCCTAAAGACTTACCTAGTGCAATTGGTACACCTTCTGGAATGTACTAACGTGCATTTAAAAAAATAGATTTAAACAGTTTGCATTTATAAGCAAAAATGAACAGACTGAAAGATTCTTCTTTTGTAGAAAGAAATTGACATGCAAGACATAATTCACTGAGACATTCATTTGTTAGAGACTACAGTGAATTAAAAGAGATTACTTGTAAGGAGCCAAGTCACAGCAAATACCTTGGCACAATTTCATGACTTTATTACCTAGAAAGAGTAAGCTTGGAGGGACCTGCCAGCATTTGCTTGGCACTGTGAGTAGGGCCCTTAAAGGGGCAAGTTGGATGTTAGTGCTTTGTTTGATATTAAGGAGAGTATCATTTGGATAATGGCACTCAATTCTGTGGTGTTCTCTATTCAAGTACCTTAATGCTTGATTTTGAAGGTAGAGTTCTTTAGGGCCTAAAAGGAATGCCTGCTGCTGCTGCTTAGTCATTTCAGTCGTGTCCAATTCTGTGCAACCCCACAGATGGCCTCCCACCAGGCTCCCTCGTCCCTGGGATTCTCCAGGCAAGAACACTGGAGTGGGTTGCCATTTCCTTCTCCAGTGCATGAAAGTGAAAAGTGAAAGTGAAGTCTCTCAGTCATGTCCAACTCTTAGCAACCTCATGGACTGCAGCCTACCAGGCTCCTCCGTCCATGGGATTTGAAAGGAATGCCTACATGTGCCTAATTACCTGCCACTGTAATATCTGATAATCATTACATGTCAGCTAAACACCTTAAGAGCAGTCTCGAAGAGGATTTTTCTGCTGTTTTTTTAACCTTGCCTTTAAAACCTTCAGAGGAAGCAGAAAGGAGATCTTTTTACATTGAAAGAGATACAAAGGTACCAATCATTGGCCTTTGCTGGGCTGACAGTGCACTAAACTTCTACTGCAAATGCATTTTATTATAATAGGATGATGTGAAAAAAAGATGTTGTGCCACACATATGCAGGCAGATATTACCCCACAGGGCTTGTATTAATTGCCATCCAGACCATGTGTTCTGCTTAATCAAATGCAGTGCCTTGTGAAAATTGCTTTCCCTGGTAAACCTGCTCTAGCCATCTTTCATTTATTTCCTTTTTAGGATTTAGTCTAGGCACTCAAGCTAACTGGTAATACTAACAGTTAATATATTGAAAACATTGTCATTTTCTAGACCTTTGTAGACTTGAAACATATAATAAAGAAAACATTTGAGGTTTTGAACATGGTTTATATTTTTGCTTACTGCTTAATTGAGTGGGGTTTTGTAAATAACTTTGAAGTTTAAATTAATTTCCTGTCTGTTTTTAACCCTCTACCTACTGAGTAAACTTTAGATCTTTCTGAACAAAATTCAAAATAGAAGCAGCATTTTTCCCTTCAGTTCTCACTCAGGGATACCAAGTGTGGTCTGTGTTTTTGGATCTTCTGTAGTAACAAGAACTTGAAGACAGGGTATCTGCACTGGTTCTGGATTATCTGAGAGTATTTTTGGATCTGATAAAATTCAACAGCATTAATGGCAGCATTGCCAGTGACAAAGGGGACGCTCGTGGTCCATGACACGCTATGGCAGGATGTGCAGGCTCAGTGTTGGGAAAGGCAGCTTGGTGCCTAAGTCTTTTGACTCCTACTCAACCTCACACGGAGAAGGCGATGGCACCCCCACTCGAAGACTTTTGCCTAGAAAATCCCATGGACGGGGGAGCCTGGTGGGCCGCAGTCCATGTGGTTGCTAAGAGTCGAACACAACTGAACGACTTCACTTGCACTTTTCACTTTCATGCAATAGAGAAGGAAATGGCAGCCCACGCCAGTGATCTTGCCTGGAGAATCCCAGGGACGGAGGAGCCTGGCGGGCTGCTGTCTATGGGGTTGCACAGAGTCAGACACGACTGAAGTGACTTAGCAGCAGCAGCAGCAACCTCTACAAGATGGGCCTGGGCCAGGGACACTTTCACGCCAGAAGAAGGAGCTCACATAGCCTATTCCCAGCTTATCATTTTGTATGGGAATGTCTTTTTCTACTTTTAGCCCAATCAATATACGCACTTTCGTTCTGCTTGAGTGCAAGCATCATATAAAACCTGGCTGACCCCAGTGCTATGTCTGTTCTCTGAGAGTATCGGGGTAGAACCCATTCGCGGAGGCATGAAAGGATACATGTGAGTCCAATGCCTGCATCAGCTGACAGGAGAAACCCTTTGGCCATGAGTGACTGATGTCCACTGTTGACGCTTATCTTGTTCTGTCTCTTCTCTGTATGAGTAAAACATTGTTCTGTCCAGTACCTGACCCTGTTGTTTTCTCCCTAGTCACTTTGATACCAAGATGTAATGAGCAGAGTGTTTGGAGTCCTCTCGGGGACTGGTAACTGTTCTGCTAGACTCTAGGCTATTTCTATGTGTAGGAAAGAACTTGAAGAAAGAAAATGGTGCTCTCAAGATTCAGAGAACAGACTAAAACGTATCTATGACTGCCCTAAAATAAACTTTCATTTTCTGTAAGGATAGGGGTGAGATTTCTGAAAATCAAACGTGAAGTCTAGTTTTGAAGTTGCCTCAATTTCAATGCAAATTGAATTCATAAACTTGCAGAATTTCTTTTTTTTTAAAATTTATTGGAGTATTGTTGTTGCTCAGTCACTTAGTAATGTCTGACTCTTTGTGATCCCATAAACTGCACACACCAGGCCTCTCTGTTCTTCACTATCTCCTAGACTTTGTTCAGACTCATGTCCATTAAGTTGATGATGGTATCCAGCCATCTCTTCCTCTCTTGCCCCCTTCTCCTCTTGCCCTCAAACTTTCCCAGCATCAGGGTCTTTTAAAGTGAGTCAGCTATTCGCATCAGGTGGCCAAAGTATTGGAGCTTCAGCTGTAGCCTCAGTCCTTCCAATTAATATTCAGGGTTGATTTCCTTTAGGATGGGCTAGTTTGATCTCCTTGCTGTCCAAGGGACTCTCAAGAGTCTTCTTAGCGCTACAGTTCCAAAGCATCAATTCTTCAGTGCTCAGCATTTTTATGGTCCAACTCTCACATCTGTACACAACTACTGGAAAAACCACAGTTTTGACTATACTGACCTTTGTTGGCAAAGTGATGTATCTGCTTTGTAATATGCTGTCTAGGTTTGTCATAGCTTTTCTTCCAAGGAGCAAACGTCTTTTAATATCATGGCTGCAGTCACCATGCACAGTGATTTTGGAGCCCCCAAAATAAAAGGCTATCACTGTTTCCATTTTTTCCCCATCTATTTGCCATGAAGTGATGGGACCAAATGGCATGATCTTAGTTTCTTGAATGTTGAGTTTTAAGCCAGCTTTCTCACTCTCCTCTTTTACACTCATCAAGAGGCTCTTCAGTTCCTCTTTGCTTTCTGCAATTAAAGTGGTATTATCTGCATATCTACGTTTGTTTATATTTCTCCTGGCAATCTTAATTCCAGCTTGAGCTTCATCCAGCCCAGCATTGTGCATGATATACTCTGCATGTAAATTAAATAAGCAGGATGACAATATACAGCCTTGATGTACTCCTTTCCCAATTTGGGACCAGTCTGTTATCCAGTTCTGTTGTTTTTTGACATGCATACACATTTCTCAGGAGGCAGGTAAGGCGGTTTGGTATTCCAGTCTCTTTCAGAATTTGCCACATTTTATTGTGATCCATACATTCAAAGGCTTTAGTGTAATCAATGAGTATAGTTGATTCACAATATCGTGTTAGTTTCTGCTGTATAGCAAAATGAATCAGTTATACACATATCCATTCTTTTTTATTACTTTCCCATAGAAGTCATTATAGAGTATTGAGTAGAGTTCCCTGCACTATACAGTAGGTCCTTGTTAGTTTTTTATTTTGTATATAGTAGTGTGTGTATGTCAGTTCCAGTCTCCCAATTTATCCCTTTACCCTTCATCCCTGGTAGCCATAAGTTTGTTTGTTTTGGTTCTCTATGTCTGTGACTCTATTTCTGTTTCGTGAATAAGTTCATTTATACCATTTATTTTTAGATTCTGCATATAAGCAATATCATATGATATTTGTCTTTGTCTGACCTTTTTCATTTAGAACAACAGTCTCTAGGTTCATTCATCTTATAGAATTTTTTTAATGTTGATTATATTGATTTGGAAGAAGTGAAAAAAAATTGAAATGAGGGCACATGAACAGATCCTAATAAAGTGGAAGACACTGGGCTCAAAATTCTGCTGAGCATCCTTTGCTAAAAGAAAATCTTTTTCCTTGTCTGTAGAGGATCGTCTCTATTTGTCTGAAGAAGCTGAAGTCTCCTTGGAGGAAAAAGCCTTGCAAAGCTCTGCTGATTCTTCTTAGGACCTACCTCCATCCAATACCTTCTGGATCTGTAATCAGACTAAAATTCCTGGTGCCAGCTGAGAGGGTGAGATGCAAGAGATGACATGTGAAATATCGACATACACACCAAGATAGTTGCAATTTTATTATTATATTGACAGAATCCTGGAGCACACATATGAGAATTAATTCTAAGGCAGTTGGAATAGCATGGGAGAAATATAATCTTGTTTTGGCTGAATTTTTTGATATGGAGGATCTGAGCAAGATTCTGGGTTTAATATTTTAGCCTAAATAGCTAGGATGGTTCTAAGAGTTTGCCTGATTTGTTTGTTTATTTATTTTTGGCTGTGCTGAGTCTCTGTTGCTGCACATGGGCTTCCCTCTCATTGCAAAGCATGGGGGCCACTCTCTAGTGTGGCACATGGGCTCCTCACTGAGGGGGCTTCTCTTGCTGGGAAGCACAGGCTCTAGGTGCGTGGGGTTCAGTAGTTGTGGCTTGCTGGTTCCAGAGTACACACACAGGCTTCAGTTGCTGTGGCACGTGGACTCAGTAGCTGTGGCACATGGGCTTAGTTGCTCTGTGGCATGTGGAATCTTCCCAGACAAGGGATTGACCCCATGTCCCCTGAATTAGCAGGCAGATTCTTATCCACTGCACCACCAGGGAGGTCCTGCTTGGTTTGTTTACTGAAATATGGCCCCAAAGATGACCTTCACTAATTGGAGTTCGCATTTCAGTAATTCCTTGATGTACTGTAGAGAAAGATATTCAAAGACTTAGAAGGAAATGCAAGAGTGGATCTGTTATGTAGGACCTGTGAACCCAACCTTGAACTATGTTCACAGGAGGAGCCAGGGAATACTCCTTCGTCTGAAAGTGAAAGTGAAAGTGAAGTCATGTCCGACTCTTTGCGACCCTGTGGACTGTAGCTCTCCAGGCTCCTCTGTCCATGGGATTCTCCAGGCAAGAATACTGGAGTGAGTTGCCATTTCCTTCTCCAACTCCCTTCGTCTAAGCTCTAAGAAATATATTTGTAAAGGTGTTCAGTGTCTCTGGAGAGTTTTTAGTGGCAATTCTTTATAGGTTAGGACTGACAGTGTGATTCTGTCATCAAACTGGAATCCCTGAATTCAAAGAGAATATTGAACTTCTTGGGGGCAGTCCGTGCATGCCAAATTACTTCAGTTGTGTCCAACTCTGTGGAACCTATGGACTGTAGCCCACCAATTCCTCTGTCCATGGGATTCTCCAGGCAAAAATACTGGAGTGGGTTGCCATTTCCTCCTCCAGGGATCTTCCCAACTCAAGGATCAAACTTGTGTCTCTTATGTCTCCTGCATTAGCAGGCAGTTTCTTACCAAGCGCCACTTGGGGGTAATAGTCCTTGGGGTTGCAAAAGAGTTGGACAGGACTTAGCAAATAAACAACATGATCAATAAGAAATGATAACTACAATAGTTATGATAATTCCTGCTTATCTTGGTATGAATTTTATTTGCATATTATCTTATCAATTTCAATCTGCATGTTAATCCATTTTTTTCCATTGCTTCCTTTTCCATCCCTTTACTATCTAACGTAAGACACATTCACAACAGGTTAACCCTTACTCCTGAGCATCAAATAGGGAGTATGATGCTGACCTCTTGGCTCATCTTGTTGGAGCTGTACTTGCAGATTCTCCAGATCTCCTCTTTCACTGTCTCTGAGTCCTAGGCCAGACCTGTGTGTAGCTCTTTGGTGAAGAGTGTCAGCTTCATATGTAGGTCACCAGTGCGATTGAGGTTAGAAACACTGAGAGACAGACATGCATTACACTGGCTTCATTGTTCTAAATTTGTTTTTGCATATTTTAGTCTCTCTTTTTCTCATTTTTTGATCTAGCTTTTCTTCTGCACTGTGGGCCTTGCTGACCTACAGTGACTTTGGGCTCACCAACAAATGCAGCATCAACAGTCATCAGTCTTCATTAGGTCCTCTTATTTCCTTAGGCTCCAAAATCACTTGGATAGAGATTGTAACCATGAAATTAAAAGATGCTTTCTCTTGGAAGAAAAACTATGACAAACCTAGATAGTATATTAAAAAGCAGAGAGATCACTTTGCTGACAAAGGACCATGTAATCAAAATTATGGTTTTTCCAGTAGTCATGTATGGATGTGAGGGTTGGACTATAAAGAAAGTTGAGTGATGAATTGATGCTTTCAAACTGTTGGGATGAAGACTCTTGAGTCCCTTGAATAGCAAGGAGATCAAACTAGTCAGTCTTTAAGGAAATCATCCCTGAATATTCATTGGGAGGACTGACACTGAAGCTGAAACTCCAATCCTTTGGCCACTTGATGCGAAGAGCCAACTCGTTGGAAAAGACTCTGATGTTGGGAAAGATTGAGGCAGGAGGAGAAGGGGTTGACAGGATGAGATGGTTGGATGGTATCACTGACTCAATGGACACGAGTTTGAGCAAACTCTGGAAGGTAGTGAAGGGCAGGGAAGCCTGGTGTGCTGCAGTCCATGGGGTTGCAAAGAGTTGGACACAACTTAATGATTGACCAACAACAACTGTTTGTGGAGCTCGTCCCAGCCTTTTCCTTCTGGACTTATATGCCCCTATCTTCTCCCACAGTTGTGTAGAGTCCCATATCTACAACCCCCTAATTAATAACACTCAGATAGCTGGAACCCTAACAGAGCAGTCATTCTGATTGTTAATATTAACGTTTATCATGTTACCGGTGCTGCTGTAGTTTTACTCTTTCTAGTGCTGAAATTTAAACTATTAAAAAAAATAGATGTTTTGAGTACTGTATTCAGATTTGGGTTTAATTAAAATATTGTTGGCTTTAAGAAAAGGCTCTGCATTTATAACTGTGAGTCTCAAATTGGGTTTTATGAATTCTTCATCCCTCACCTGCTAAATCAGACACAATTGAACACAATTCAAAGTAGAAACAGGATTTTTTTTTCTTTAATTATCACTCCCTGGAACCAACACTGGATTGTCATTTTCTCTTTTAGTTATGTTGTTGAATTTGGGTGAACCTGTATATATTTTTTAAGGTTGTCATTGAGTCCAGTATTACAGGATCATGGGGAGAAAGTGTGAGGTTTGCTGTGGGGGCTTTTGTACCTAAATTGTTAGAGCATATTTAAATGTTAGTAGTTCTCCTAAGTACATGCATTTCATTGTGCCTGGAGCATAGTATTTTTGCTAGGCCATGGACCATACATTATAAAAAGAGATGAAGAGAATTTCTTTATGCTTTCATCCACTATAGGTTTAACATGTTACATTACATGCTTTAAAATTTATTAGAGTGTAATATACTTCCCTCCTCTGTATCTTTCAACTAGGAAGAAATCTAAAAAAATAGGCTTATTTGGGTACTGGAGAGAGAATCTCAGGTAGCTTCATCACAGCAGAATCTACTTTTGACTCAAAACTGGTATATTCACATTACATTGTAATAAAAGAATTGGGCTATGTGGAAGTTGTTAAATAAATGTTATAATGCAGGGATCCTAATGGTGATCAGAGTTATATCACAAAAGCTTATTATAATGATTTATTTGCACAAAACTTCATATAGTTTATTTGTACAAAACTTCAATAGCCTCTGTATATCATTGTGAATCATACTTAATCATATGAGAAATTAAAAAATACATTCTGTTGCATGGAGCTTTATGTAACATTTTATCTTGGACTACAAAAAAAGATAAAAGATTTATTATTTTTCTAAAAGGTAAAGTTTGAGACAGTTTTTCAGAGGCCAAGGAATGTATTATTTTTGCCATGCATATAGGAAAGAAAAATGTCTGCTTTGCACATTCAGAATGGAAGTCCTTCAAATGTCAGAAAAAGCATTTCTTGAGCTTTGGCCTGATTAGATGCAACTCTCATTTGATGTAGCATTCAACCATTTACTGTCAGAACCTGGCTGGATGGAATTCAGATAAAAAACAATAAAACTATAAAAACCCCATAATAATAGTTGTCTGTAATGTTTATTAAATTGGTCAAGGACTTGAAAGTAATATCTTTGATAGGTCAGGTCATAAATTCCCTAAATTTGACAGTCCACTCAAAAGAAAAATGCAGGCTTTCAGACAGCTGCCTACTGTTCAAGAATTTTTATCAGTGACTAATCTTACCTTGTGATTTAGGAGATGCTAGGGATTACATGAGGCTTAAGTCGGGCCAGCTTCCATTACTTTATCTCCTGTATCCTCTTTTCAGTATGCTGCCATCAAGAAGTTACAGAAATATTCCCGGGGTATAATCAGTCAGGTAGCCCATCTTGTCCTTTCAGCTGGCTGTGAGGTCATTCTGGGGAAAATGAAGGCTTTAGAGGATAAGGCTATGCATTGCAGAAAGCATTAAAAAAAAGGTGTCTCCTTATGTGCTAAAATATATTTTACTAAAATGATAAAATTAATTTCCCAAATTGCAGATGTTAGACTTTATCCTCTCTGGGCTTACACAGATTGTGAAAACATGATTGCTTTTCTGGACAGATTCTTGCTTCCTGTTCATCTTTTCAAGCTCTGAGATGAGAAGAAAATGAAAATCTTATTCCATTTTCTTCCCATTTCAATACTAACAGTATATGAATCAGTTTCCATTATGATAGATCAACTTACTTTTATAACAACCATTTTATACCTGAATTCTCTCTATTTTGCACACATACATCCTGCTCTTTCTTTTTTCTCAAAAGCACTGGGAAATCATGTGTATTATCTTCTTGCAGATAAATCAAGTATACATGTGCTGAAAGACAGTCCTAGTGTTTACTGCATCCGCTTTAAGACATGGCTTGCTTCATAGGTAGGGTCTTGTTTATCTCTTTTATATACAGTAGTGTGTCTCTGCTGATCTCAAACTCTTAATATACCCCCTCACCCATTTCCCTTTTGACAAGCAGAAGTTTGTTTTCTATGTCTGTGTGTCTTTTTCTGTTTTGTAAATAAGTTCATCGGTATGATACTTTTGATTCCACATTTAAGCCATATTATATGATATTTGTCTTTGTCTGACTTACTTTATTTATATGATAATCTCTAGATCATCCACATTGCTCCAAATGGCATTATTTCATCCTTTTTTATGGCTGAGTAGTAAGGAATTTGTTCCTTTTATTGTTGAATAGTCTCCTGTGGTATGGATTTATCAGTTTGTTTACTCATTCTACAGGTGAGGAATGTTTGGGTTGCTTCTGTGTTTTGATGATTATGAATAAAGCCACATAAAGTATTTGTGCAAGCTTTGGTGTGAACACATGTTTTCATTTCTCTTGATCTAGAGTCTGTCTTAGATAATACTTGTGATTTTAATAATATCACACAACTTTACATGTAATGCAAAGATCCTCCAGTAATGTATCACTAATCTTCCCTTCCATCTTTCATGCTAGTTTTACCACACATAATACTTTTATCTCAGCTTCCCGAGTGGCTCAGTGGGAAAGAATCCCCTGCAATGCAGGAGACATAGCTTCGATCCCTGATTTGGGAAGATCCCCTGGGAAAGGAAATGGCATACTGCTCCAGTATTTTTGCCGGGAAATCCCATGGATAGAAGAGCCTGGCGGGCTACAGTCCTTGGAGTTGCAAAGAGCCAGACACAACTTAGCGTCTGAGCACACACGCATACTTTCATTGTCTATGCTGGGATTCCACAAGACATGGCTATCATTTTGTTCAGACAATCATTAGACTTGGGAAACATGTAAATTTTCATTTTTAGATAAACTTTGTTTATACTAATTTTATGGGCCTTCCTGGCTGCTCAGATGATAAAGATTTGCCTGCAGTGTGGGAGACTGGGGTTCAAGCCATGGGTTGGGAAGATCTGGAGAACAGAATGGCAACCCCCTCCAGTATTCTTGCCTGGAGAATTCCATAGACAGAGGAGCCTGGTGATCTACAGGCCATGGGGTTGCAAATGGACATGACTGAGCGACTGATATGCACACACATGCCAGTTTTAGTGCTTTTTATTTATTGTGTAGATCAAAGTTTCTTTCTGGCATTGTTACTTTTACCTGAAGAACTTAAATCTTTCTCATAGTGTAGGTCTGCTAGTAACAGACTTTGCTTACGTTTATTTGAAAAGTATTTCTCCTTCATTTTGTAAGATATTGAAATGGTCAAAAGGTACCTTTTTCATAACATCTGGCTTCCCAAGTGGCTCAATGGTGAAGGATCCACCTGTCAATTGAAGAGGCTTAAGAGATATGGGTTCAATCCCTGGATCGGGAAGATTCCCCCAGAGTAGAAAATGGCAACCCACTCCAGTATTCCTGCCTGGAAAATCCCATGGACAGAGGAGCCTGGCCGGCTACAGTCCATGGGGTCACAGAGTCAGACAGGAATTAGCGACTAAATAGCAGCAGCAGCAGCCGTAACATCCTGTGGAAAAACCTGAATGAACTTTTCAGCCAACCCAATATATTCACACATACATGATTCAGTGCTGAGTTTCTTTTCCCCTTCAGCACTTTAAAGATGTCACCCCATTAGCAGGTATATTTGATATAAAATTTGCCTTGTAATAGCGTTTAATAGCTAAAATGAGTAGAAAAGATACAGGACTTGCCACAACTGTAGAGCCCAGGGAGCAGAGTCAAAGAAGGAAGAAGGGGCGGAAGCCGCTGCTTCCCACACAAGCGTGCAGGCGTCATGGGAAAGGCGTGGCTGTCCATCACTAGATCCTGAGGTTCTCTCTGGCGGTGAAGGATGACGTGATCTTCAGAAAGCTGCTCTCTGAGGTGTCCGAGAAACTGGCCGGAGAGTGAGCTCCCCTGGGGCCTGCTGCCATACCAGAGGAAGGGAAAAGCTCTCCCTAGAGCTGGAAAGAAGCCCGTTTCTGTACTATTTCTGTCCAATGTCTCTCTAACCCTCTTGGTTGACAGAGCCTAACACGGTGCCAGCTAACAGAGGAGAGACATTCATAGGGGTTTTGCATGCTAAGCTGCTTCAGTCGTGTCTGACTCTTTGTGACCGTGTGGACTGTAGCCTGCCAGGCTCCTCTGTCCATGGAATTCTCCAGGCAAGAATACTGGAGTGGGTTGCCATTTCCTTCTCCAGGGGATCTTCCTGACCCAGGGATAAAACAGTATGTTTCCTGCATCACAGGTGGGTTCCTTACCACTAGCGCCACCTGGGAAGCCCACAGGGGTTTTGCTTTACTATAAAAACGAAGGTGAGGAAAAAGATACTTTCAACTCCTTAGTAGAGTGTGGCTGGAGGTATATAGGATTCCAGTTTGGGTGATGCTGCAACCCCCTTCTGTCTGCTGCGAAAGTCCATCCTGAGTACACAACACTGTGTGTTATGCTCCGTCTTTCCAGAAATCTCTTTACACATCACCTTGTAATTGTGTACATCTGTGTCCCTAATAGGCTGTAAAGAACTCTTTCATTTATCTTATATTGAGGGCACCTGAAGTGGTTGGCCCTAGTTCAACATCTAGGTGAATTATTTCACAGTCCAGAAAGATCAGAGCTGAACATAGAATTCAAAATTAACAACTGCAGGACCTACTGGCTGTCATACCACTGTGTTCTCATAATAGGGCTTCTGGCAGAACATTCAGGTCAAGCTGAAATAAGAAAGAATCAGAGTAACAGAGGGTAAAGTGGTTTAAATCTCAAGCTGTTATTTTCAGTTCAGTTTAGAGCTCTAGGAGATGATGTTTATTAGTCCTTTGATATAATCTAAACTGGCCAATTCCATTTTGGGGAAAAATTGGCATTTAAGTTGCCAGTTTTGCTGCAGTCAGCTTCACCTCTGATACCTCTTGATCAGAATATAGTAACAGGTTGCACCTAAGCTGGCAAACTGCTCGGATGTGGAAGCTGCTAATATGCATTTGTTCTGTTGTGCTGCATTTCCTCTGTAACTCCGTGTTCTAGACTCCGCAGTGATTGCATATGCCCTCTGGGGAAGTTCAGAGTACTGACTTGAGTCTGTGGAGTTTCACTTGACTGAGGGTCCAGCCACCTTGGAAAGCACAGAAGCCAGTGCTTTATTGTGCCAGCAGGGAGGTCATCCAGGAAGCTGCTGCTTAAAATTGTAAAGTTGAAATTCTGCATTACTTTGGGAGAAAAAGAGAAATTACTTTCCTTGAAACATCCAATTGAGCCAAACGTTTTGACCTCCGGTGAAAAAGGATAGCTGTGGCAGACACTTCATTGTCTGAAAGCATTCTCCCGTCTTCTTTGTTAACAATGCCTTGATTCTGTTCAGGCCTCAGTGAACCAGTGTCAGGTGGAGCTGGTTTGTCCAACCCAACGTGAAAAAAAATCCCATATTCTTTGCCACTGATTGGTCGCAGTGTGAGCATATGATTTACTTCTAACCAATGAGAAATAACAGGGTCATCTGCTAGAGGTGGTATTTAAGGAAAATGTTTTTCTCCCTGATAAGAGAGATGGCTGCACAGGGGGCGAGGGGGGGCGGTGCTTCGCCCCTTCTTTCTTCTTCCTTTGGACACCGGTGCCTGAAATGCATTCCCTGCCCCTGTGCTGCCCTGGGAAGACTATACGCATACGTCATCTCTCAGTGGGATATCCTGCTGGAAGGTGGAGGCCAGCACCTTGAGGCTGTAAGGAGAAGGGTAAGCAAATCAGTCTCTTGGACTCAGGGGCTTGGTGTCTATGTGCTATTGAAACAGTCCTAGAATTGTGACTTCAAGCTTCTTATTACATGACTTTATCATTTAAGCTTCAGATGATCAAGTATTTTGTTACTTGTGGTGGGAAACATTCTGACCATGGGATCATTGCTTCATATAGATGTTTGGTTTCCTTCTGTTTGCTTGAATAGAATGGCAACCTCACGGTATAGCTTACAATTGAGTTTCAGTAAAAGTTAAAGTTGCTACATCTTTGCTCTTTTGAAATTTTTAAAATTCTTGAGCATCTTTAGAAGATGGAGTCAGTACAAAGTAATTATCTAATTAAGCATTTCTGGAGTGTCTTTTATCATTCAGTGAAGATGTGTTCAAATGATGAGCCCGTAAGCCATTGTTTATTTTCCATGGTTACATTTAAACATCGCTATTGGTGTCCTTAGAGTCTAAAGTGACAAGAAAGAAATAGAGAAATGAATAATTAGAACCTAGTATTTCACTTGATGTTAGCAAGAATGTATGCATGTGCATGCTTAATAAGGCAACTGTAATACTTTGAACATACTTTCACTTTGGCCCTGTTTCATGTAATACTTGTTCCAAGATTTCCTTTTATTTTTAAGGGAATGTGCTAGTTTTCCAAACCCTTTGGAGACCACTGTAAATAACTTACACCCTGACAAATGCCTGGCTGGTGTGCAGAGAGCAGAGTGTGGTGGGGTCACATACTTATTACTATCACCTGCTGGTGGCCTAGCTGCACCTGGAGGTCCAGGAGAAAAATCCTTTCCCTCCATTATGTATGCTTAAAATGGGACAAGTACCTTTTGAATATTTGGAAGATTTATTATTCTGCTAGATATAGATGGCCCCCACTGCTATCTTAAACCCTGGCGAGAAAGCTGCATGATCCTTGGTATTGGGATTAAGGCAGAGTTATTTACACTGAAATGCATTTTGTTTTATATCCCCCCCTTTGGTATGCATGCTTTTTCTTCAAGTAGCTGGAGTATTCTGCAATATGCATTGTGTCTATAAAGACTTCATTTTTGGAAACAAAAATATTCAGTGCCTTTTTGTGGGTCAGGTTTACCAGTGGCTTTGTATGGCTCACCAAACCTTCTAAGGATAGTTGGTTAATTAGGGAGTTGAAGTAGAGTTCACACTGATGTTAGTTTGACACATCTTTGCTCAGGTTTCATTTGGGAAAACTCTCAGAATTACTGAACACATACTTTCATTCTAGTCTCTGACCACATGAACTTCCTTATTAATTATGACTTTGAGAGATATGCTTTAGATTTTACAGATTTAAAATGCACAGTATTTTTTAACAAGAGAAAATTTATATTTTATAATAATCCTGTGTGTATATAGCACTTAACATAGGAAGTAGGAAATCCTAGAGGGCATTAATTCTACTTCATTTCCATTGCCTCTAACTTCAGTGACATCTGATGGAGTGGGGTGCACTTTTAAATTTTTATTGTAGTTGATCGCTAATGTTTTAGTTTCAGGTAAAAATAAACAATTTTTAAAGAGAATTTTTATTACTTAGTAAAATATGCAGAGGACTATCTCAGATATAGTTGATAATCCTAGTCCATTATCTCTAAGGGGTAATTAACTATTATATTGAATGTTGGCAATTTGAATATCATACTAAGTTTTTAAAGCTTTCATTGAGTTTTAACCTGAATATTACTACTTCGGGCTAAAATAGAGTGATAGTCTCTATTTTTGATGTCTAAACATGTCTAATGATCTCTTTTCTCTTAAGAGGGGGCTGTGAGTTTCCAAATAAAGTGGTAGTTAAGGTTGAGATAATGGGCAAGCATCCCCAGTATCCTAAACATGATAAATAATGTAAATAAATAAAGTAGGAGAGGCTGCACCAGTGCTTTTGGAAGGAAAATGCAGAGTTGGGTTTTACCAGGAAGAATGAAATAATGTGGTAAAGTGAGAAGTTCAGAGATGATATGATGACTTAAGAATTTTCATTTTTAACATTTTTGCATTTGTTGCTAGTTGCTAAGTTGTGTCCTGTTCTTCTGTGACTTCATGGCCTGTAGCTCACCAGACTCCTCTGTCCATGGGATTTCCCAGGCAAGAATACTAGAGTGGGTTGCCATTTCCTTCTCCAAGGGATCTTCACAATTGATCCAAGGATCAAAACTGCATCTTCTTTATTGCAGGTGGGTTCTTTACTGCTGAGCCACTGGGGAAGCCATTTTTGTATATAATTTGATGCTTACCATAAACCCTTTTTGGGGCTTGAGATAGAGGCTGTTTACTTAGTATTATGGGAGTATTTCAGAAGTGGATATAGTTACTCCAATGAACGCCAACTATATACTTGCACTGCCTTCTTGTAGTAAGTCTCTCTCAGTGCTGAGAGCTCAGAACTTGGGGTATAACAGAATAGAGGCTGCTAATGTATCTGCTGTACTTCTGTCCTTTTTGATTCTTGAGCCAACGAATGCATTGTTTTAGTTTTCATTATTATTTCTGTTGGCCCCCTAGTTTATGCAATATTTTATCTTTTTGTCATGGTTATAATTATTTAAAACTATTAAGGCAGGGTTGAGTAAGTGCTTAAAGTATAAATTCAAAAGTGCCAAACTAGATAGAAATCTCTTGACTCTGTTTCTTAAATACTTTCTTTCCTGTTAGTGCTATGTGTTTGGGGCAAAATCATTTCGCAACTCAGTCATCAACCTGATGTCTCATTCTCTCCTCAGACCACCCCTATTTTACGTCCCTTCCTACTTCTTTACCAAAATTATAGATGACCAACGCTCCTGTTTTTAAAGCCAGGAGACAATTTTAAGTCATGTTCCTTGTACTCCTGGCTGCATTTAAGCAGTTGACCTTCCACTCATCCTCAGGATGCTCTCTTCTCTTAGCTTTGAACACCATGATCACACTTTTCTTAGTGCTCATCATCGCTTTCTCCTTCTGTGCTTGGCCTTTGCATTTTGGAAGGTTTCATGACGACCCTTTTGCTGCTCACTCTGCAGGTTTCCCTGCACCCCCACCCCAGGTGATTGTGACTACTTTCTCAGGTCTCAACACTATATTTTCATTCCTCTCAAATTCATATAGAAGTCTCTTAAGCTTCACATTTTTATACGTCACGTGTGACATCTCTGTTTGCTGCTACTGCTAAGTCACTTCAGTCGTGTCTAACTCTGTGCGACCCCATAGACGGCAGCCCACCAGGCTCCCCCGTCCCTGGGATTCTCCAGGCAAGAACACTGGAGTGGGTTGCCATTTTCTTCTCCAATGCATGAAAGTGAAGAGTGAAAGTGAAGTCACTCAGTCGTATCTGACTCAGCGATCCCATGGACTGCAGCTCACCAGGCTCCTCCATCCATGGAATTTTCCAGGCAGGAGTACTGGAGTGGGGTGCCATTGCCTTCTCCAGACATCTCTGTTTAGGTAACTCCAAAAACTTTCCTCTTAACTGAAACTGAATTTTTAATTTTGTAGTTTTGGATTTATTCTTCTTTCAGTTTTCTGTATCTCAGCAAATTCTGCTAATACTTTGTACTTTCTCTTGTTGGAAATGAAGGATCCAACCTTGATGCCAATTTCCCCCCATGCTCTTCCTATAAGTGCATCACCAAATTCCATAGATTTTGCTGCCAAAGTGTAACTGGAATCCAACCATTATATCCACTGCCACCACTGGGGTACTGAAAACTAGAAGTGTGTCCCCTTTAGCTGCTTCATTAGCTTCCTGTTGGTCTTTTTCACCTCTAATCTTGCTCAGTGATAAAGAATCTGCCTGTCAGTGCAGGAGATCCCCAGGTTAGGAAGATCCCATGGAGAAGGAAATGGCAACCCAATCCAGTAGTCTTGTCTGGAAAATCCCATGGATAGAGGAGTCTGGTGGTCTACTGTCCATGGGGTCGCAAAAGAGTTGGACATGACTTGGTGACTAAACAACAACAATAACCTCTATTCTTGTTCAGTTGGAATCCATCTCCAGAAACCTAGGCAAAGAAATCTATCTTGTAGTCAAATTTTGTAACCTCCTTTTGGGTTTTTCTGGGTTCTCCAATGAGTACACACCAATATACAATTAAATGTGTGTTGATTTTATTAGGAAAATTCTTAAGAAAAAAATTGGGAATGGAGCTGGAGAAGGTTAAAGGGTCATCGAACTATGATACAGGCTGATCCCAAGAGAAGGAGAGAGGGGAAAAAGGTTTGGTGTCAGAGTCTAAGGGCTGTAGTCAGTTTAATATGTCAAGGCTGTGGAAGTGTCTTTAAGTCAAAATTGTATATCAAGTGTCTATGTCTCCCCAAATTGATCTGCTTTGTATGTCTGCTGCACTCTTCGTGGTTTTGAAGCAGTCTCTGGACACATGTTCATGGTGTATACTGCTGTGGTTAGTAGAACGTTGCAGCTGAGGTCTTTGGACAATGACCCCGGGTCATTGGTCTCGCCACCTATAGTTGAAGAGCTGTGAGTTACATTCTCATGGCTGCCTGTAGTAGTTTCCTAGTGCTGCTGTTAACAAATTACCACAAACAGACTTAAAACAACAGGAATTATTCTCACAGTTCTAGAGGCAAGAAGGCCAAGGTCAAGATGTCAGCAGAAGTTGGTTCCTTCTTGAGGCTCTGAGGGAGAAAGCCATCTCATGCCTTCCCCCTAGCTTCTGGTGCTTGCTGGCAATTGTTTGAATTATTTGGCTTGTAGATATGTAATTCTAATGCTTGGTACTATCTTCACACTTCTCTCCCTGTTTTTCGAGTCTGTGTCATCTGGTATTCTTATAAGGACAAAAGTCATTGGATTTAGGGCCCACCCTCATCCATTATGAGCTCATCTTAACTAGGGATCTACAAAAACTGTTTCCTAACAGGTCACATTCTGAGTTTTGAGATGGACATGAATTTATGGGGAAACTTAGTCAATCTGTTATATTGACATACCTCCTTAAACCTTAAGTACATAGAGCATAAATAAGTGAAAATCAGTGAGTTTTAATGAAAATGAGTCTTATATAAAAGATGCAGTTAAGATGATGTAGGAAGGAAATAGAATGCCTTGAGTCAGTGGAACACCAGCAAAAAGACTCTGGAAGTCCTTGAGATAGAATATGAAAATTCTGAATGGAGTGGAATACGTGGTTTTAAATGAAAATATGCAGAACCTGATAACTAAGTGAAGGAAGTGAGGAGAAGGTGTAAATGACTAATCTGATTGACACACAGGGTTGGAGGAAAAGATATTGAGTAAGACAGCAAACAGAAGAGTTCTCAGCAAACAGACTGAGTATGGAATGTTTTGAATTTGTGGAGGTGAAAGATATCTGGAGGCAATAAGAATAGATGAGTAACATGGGTTTAGATTAAAGATGTTTGAAATAATAGATAAGGAGCTCCCAAAAGAAAGATGGAGGTTTATTAATCCTACCAGTCTTGGATTAGAGACTAGTTAGTATTCCCCTTCCCTAGTCATGTAGGCACATTTTGAAAGGTGAAAAGTCATCTTTGCCCTTCTATTTATAGCTTATCTATAAAACAAGGCAAGGCAGCGAACACAAATCAGTTACTAAACTGGAGATGAGGATTCAGGGTTCCTATAAAGCAATTTAATGGTTTTTGAAGAGGAAAAGATCCCTGGGCAGTGATCAGAGGCATCTATCAGTTTAGTCGCTCAGTCGTGTCTGACTCTTTGCGATCCCATGAATCGCAGCACGCCAGGCCTCCCTGTCCATCGCCAACTCCCGGAGTTCACTCAGACTCACGTCCATCAAGTCAGTGATGCCATCCAGCCATCTCATCCTCTGTTGTCCCCTTTTCCTCCTGTGCCCAATCTCTCCAAGTATCAGTCTTTTCCAGTGAGTCAACTCTTCACATGAGGCATCTTTAATTCCTATATTTCTGCACTGTAGAATTATGCAGACTCTGATGTCCAGTGCAAAATCCTAACACAGATCTGCTCAGCGGATTTCAAGTGAAGCGAAGCTCTGTTGCCCTGTGTATGTATATTTTGTACAAAGCTGAGCTGTTTTGTATTTTCTTCCATGGTACTTCTTTTGATATGTTCTCAATCAGAGCAAGGCCTACATCATTTTCAACCTTGGCCTGATTGATTCTTTGAGTGTGGGGGACCATCTACTGCGCAGAATGTTTGGCAGCTTCTCTGCCCAGTAGGGCCATTAACACACTCTTCTCCAGATGTTGTCAAGTGTTCCATGGGATGAAAGTTATCCTGGTTGAGAACCTTGGGTTTAAATCATAACTGTCACACTCCAGATGTATTTGGTCTGTGTGGTTGGCCCTGCAGTCAACAGGGCCAGTGGTGTGGATGCGCTTAAGGGACAGAGTCCTATGCTGTGTTCTGATAATGGACTCCTGGATGTTGCTGCTAAGTCACTTCAGTCTTGTCCGACTCTGTGCAACCCTATAGATGGCAGCCTACCAGGCTCCCCCATTCCTGGGATTCTCCAGGCAAGAACACTGGAGTGGGTTGCTATTTCCTTCTCCAATGCATGAAAGTGAAAAGTGAAAGTGAAGATGCTCAGTCATGTCCGACTCTTAGTGACCCCATGGACTGCAGCCTACTAGGCTCCTCCATCCATGGGATTTTCCAGGCAAGAGTACTGGAGTGGGTTGCTATTGCCTTCTCCGCCTGGATGCGAAGGTGGTAAAAAGACAAGCTGATCCTGAAATACAGTTCAGCTGAAGTGTTTTTTGGATGCTTTAAGATTTAAAAAATGCTTAGGAGTGCTATGGGCTTCCCCTTGGCTCCGCTGGTAAAGAATTCGCCAGCAATGTGGGAGACCTGGGTTTGATCCCTGGGTTGAGAAGATCCCCTGGAGAAGGGAAAGGCTACCCACTCTAGTATTATGGCCTAGAGAATCCCATGGACTGTATGGTCCATGGGGTCACAAAGAGTAGGACACAACTGAGCGACTTTCACTTATGGGCTTCCCTGGTGGCTCAGACAGTAAAGCATCTGTCCACAATGCAGGAGACCCAGGTTTGATCCCTGGATTGGGAAAATCCCATGGTGAAGGCAATGGAAGCCCACTCCAGTACTCTCTCTGGAGAATCCCATGGATGGAGGAGCCTGGTAGGCTACAGTACATGGGATTGCAAAGAGTCAGACATGACTGAGCGACTTCACTTTCACTTTAGGATTGTTATAAATCAGTATTTATGAACAAGTAAAAGTGCATTTAGAATAGTTTTGTGTATCTGATTAAATATCTGGTTTTTGTTTTGTATAAAAACAAACACACTAATATAATGAAGGAAATGAGTTAAAAAAAGTTACGTTATCAGTTAAAGAGGATTTGATTTATAAGCTCTGAACACTGAGAGCTTTGCTGAGGACAGATATATGGCAGCCAGGGTGCAGTAGTTATACCTGAAGTCTTTTGATCACTAGCAAGTTTTGCAAGAAGGACACGACAAGAAATGGCCAATCTGTTCTCATCTCCTAGACTTTAGCTAAACAATGCCTGCCAACTGTCAAATTAGCCTATTTCATGTGTCATCTTGTTTGCAGTTTGCTAAATGTCTTGGATAAAATCTCCAAAGGTTGGAAGAGGCCAGGAAGGCTCTTTGATTTACTCAGCACCCTTAATGCTCAGTCTCATTAATGGAAAAGTAATTGACATCCACTTCTTACCAGAATTGAATGCTGAGTTTTCGAAAGCTTTTCTGAGCTGCAGTTGGGATTTCTTGGTGAGATTTGTTGATATTTCTTTTCTCTCACTTAAAAGTCTCATCACAGCAGGTTTTATGTCCCCTCATTGTGAGTTCAGTAGAGCTAGCACCCCAGCAAAGCATGCTTTCTCCTTCCTAATTCTCTTTTAGCTTTTATTTGTAGCTTTGTTCTGTGGGGATCCTGAACCCATAGCGAATAAAATGTGGCAGATATCAAAACTGCTGACACTCTTTCAAAGCAGATTGAGTGAGCAGCCAAATTTCAGGGCTGTGTTTAATTTGAAAAATTGGTGAGGAAGTCTTGCATGCAGTGAAGCATCTGGGAGGTTTGAAAAATGGCCTTGGTGTTCCTGGTTGGAGAGAGGAGGTTGTTGACCAGTGTGGGATGAAGCGGGCATGCTGCTTTGCCTTCAAGCATTGTTTTTCATTCTCTTCCTTTTTAAGTGTGTATCTTCTGCTCCTTCTATCGTTGAGGGACTTTAAAATATCATCGTGTGTATTTTTGCCTCTCTGGACTTGACGGAAGGAGAGTGACTAGAGTGGATCAGATGCAAAGGTACCTGGCGCAAGGTCCCCATCGTCCATCACACTCACTCCCCACTGCTGTTACAAATGCTAAATGGCAGCCTCAGAAGAACATTCCCTGTGGTGTCTCCAGCAGGAGTTTCCTTGACTGTATGATAATCAGATCTGACCAGATGGTGTTGAGTCCGGGAATGCTTTCTGAATGGATGCTTTTTAATCATTCCTGCTAGGCTTCCTCATTCTAAGTGGACCAATCCACTCTAAGCTGTGCAAGTAAGAAGAAATCTCATGATTTGGACTAAAAGACTGCTACCAGTAGTGATTTACCATAGTTCAGTGGGAGCGCAGTTTTCCCTGTCAGCAGCAATTGTGGCTGAAGTGGCAGGTTGTGACCGGTTGACAGCCGCTGTCTAGGCACCTACCTGAAAACACAGTGTAAGACCCTCCTGGTGCCTTCATATACATCTTGCCCCTATCACAAGGATCATTGCTAGGCCCTCAGGTCTGTGTATGATTCCCGTACACTGAGCTTCTGTGTGAGTGAACTTCACAGTTGTGAGTGCTGTGGGGCACCACCTGGAACCCTCTTCAGAGTCATTCTGCTTGTTAGCAGAACTGTTGGCTGCCCATGGCTCACAACTGGGTCCTCTCCAGAAGGGGGGTCACCCTCAGCAAAGGGGACTGCTTCTACCAAGATCACGTTACCTCCATCAACTCCCTGAGACACCCACCTTTAAGGATTGGGCTAGGCAGTGTGCACACACAAGTAGGTCCTTTGTCTCAAATCCTGGACCTCCCTAAAGGACCGCTCTTACTCCAGAGTTCTGTCAGAGATCACCTGAGACTTTTGTGGCAGCTGTCCTGCGGTTCAGCCCTTCCCCCTGCTGTCCTTACTCCAGTGCAGTTTTACCCTCAGGACTCTCCTCAACTGTCTACACACATATCTCTGTCTCAGAATCTGCTTCTAGAGCCCAAGCTAAGGCAGCTGCTTAGAAAAAAACAGCAGTAAATGCTGCCTCCTCTGTTCATTTCAGGGATATTTCTCTGTTGCAACCCAAGAATGATTTATCAGAACATTGACAGTATTTTTCTTTTAATGTTAGAGGTAAGGATTTTCCTCCATTAAGTAAAAGGTTACAATAATCATGCTGCAAGCATGAATTTAGCATCTTATTCATGCTAGGTATTAGGCTGGACATAAAGATGATAGGGTCTCTATTCCTCAGGAGTTCACAGTCTAGGGAGAAGACAGTAAAAACTTTTCCCCCTAAGCCTACAGTGGACTGTGGAAAAGGCAGTGGCGAGGCGAGGACAGTGGAGGAATACACCCAGGGCCGAATCACATAATCATAGCCCATAACTGTCCCCCCCCGCCCCGCCCCTTCTCCCTGCCCCTCCTCCCCATCCGCTCCCTTCCCTCTCCCCATTCCTCTTCTCTCTCTGTCACACCCCACCCCATCTCCAGTGTGCTTTGAGTTGTTGAAGATATTTCCATATTCTTGTAATAGTTGTTTTATTACTTAGAAATTAACTAACTTAGTACTGGCTGGTTTTCACTTACTCTAGATTACAAAAATGCCATTATATGTTCTACAGCTTGAGATTCTGCTCTATCCTGGAATGAGCATAGTGTTTCATTTCAATGCAAATGTTCCCTCTACTCTGGTCCTTTATTACAGTTTACTAGAACAAAAATTCTTATTCCTTGTTGATTATGCACAGTGCTTATGTCTTTATGGAAATAGTTGTCTAAATTTGTGTTTAAGTTTTAAATTAAAGTTTGGACATTTTGAAGATATAATGTTCTGCAGAATTCTCCTTGTTCTACTCACATATGTTTATCATCTATTTTATATCATTAACTTCAGAATGTTTTCAGTGGAAGTGAGACTTAAAAATACTAAAGGCTATTTAAATGAAAACTGAGTCTAGGAAGTTATAACTCCCCTCAGGTTCTACTGCATTTCCCTTCTAAACTAGTTACATGAACACATTTGAAAGCAAATTGTGTATATTTAGGATCTTTAATGTACGTAACACATATAGTCTAATGAACTTGGCAGTAAAGAAAAGTAGAAAGTATAAGTTTATCAGAGATTAGTGAGAAACAATGCAAATGATGTCCTTTCAGATTTTTTTTTTTTGGAGGGCCAGTATAACTTGTTGACCACACATTTTAAGTAAGAATCATTTTTAACTCCATATTGAAAGAGGTCAGGTGTGCAGAACTGATGGGGTATAAGATCAATCATCTTTTGAAATAGCAAAGGAAGAGAACATTTTTCATGCAAGTGCATACTCATAGCAGAGTCTGCATAATGATCTAAGGCACTCAGTTTTTATTTCAAAGTAAGCAGAGCAGTGTGGATTCACAGTAAGTTAAGGCTTCTGTATATTTTATTATCTCCCCCATGATTTTTCATCATGCTGTCACATTTTATGCCCCCTGCCTTGCTTCTGGCTTGTGATGACTAGGAGCTGGTGAGAGCACATAGCCCTTTATGGCAGAAGACATTCTGTTGATCGGGATAGTATGGCCAGTTGTGAGCAGCCCTCGCAGGTAAGGGATCTGATGCCACACTTGTGATGTATTCCTTTACCATAGAGCAGGAGGCACAGCAGGAGGATGGCAGGCTTGGGGTTGGGGGCAGGGAAGAGAGGACAAAATGTTGGCGGAGAGAGAATGCTAGCTCCAGGCTCAAATTAATCAGTCACTTGATGTGTGTGTGTTAGTTGCTCAGTCGTGTCTGCTCTTTGTGACTCCGTGGAATGTAGTCCACCAGGCTCCTCTGTCCGTGGAATTCTTCAGGCAGGAATACTGGAGTGGGTTGCCATGGCCTTCTCCAGGGGATCGGGGCTGAACCCAGGTCTCCTGCATTACGGGCAGATTCTTGACTGTTCAAGCTACCTGGGAAGCCCAGTCACTTGATAGGCAGTAGCAGCTTAGCCTCACTCACTTCCTTTAGGGCTTCCCTGGTGGCTCAGAAAGGTAAAGAATCCGCCTGCAGTGCAGGAGACCTAGGTTCGATCTGTGGATTGGGAAGATCCTTTGGAGAAAGGAATGGATACCCACTTCAGTATTCTTGCCTGGAGAATTCCACAGACAGAAGAACCTGGCGGGCTGTAATCCATGGAGTAGACTTTTCTTTACAGTCTTGTTAAAAAGTATTTTCACAAGGAAAGAACAGCTCTCAAGAGCTGAAGCACATGCTGAAACGTCACAGGTTAATAGTGAAACATTTAATTGGATTAAATGTAAACATTTAAAATTGTATTTAATTAGCAGATTTCCCAGCTGGTGCTAGTGGGAAGGCAGGAGACATAAGAAATACAGGTTTGATCCCTGAGTTGGGAAGATTCTCTGGAGGAGGGCCTGGCAACCCATTCCAGTATTCTTGCCTGGAGAACCGCATGGAGAGAGGAGGGTGATGGGCTACAGTCCATGGATTTGCATAGAGTCAGACAGGACTGAATGACTTAGCATGCAAGAATCCTGCACAGAGAAACAAAAACAAAACAAAAAAAAATCAGTGTTTTTCAAACTTCAGTTATTTCAAGGACTTCAGGATTTCTGGCATGTTAGTATACCACCTGTATTATTGATTATTTAATAGTTCTTTTTGAACTGGCATGTTTTTTTCATTTATTTTGAAACAAAACTTTATATTACTACTCTAAAAAGAAAATTATATTATTCAGCATAATAAATGGAACAGGACCATAAAATTAAATTTTAATGATGATAGGTTCATTAGTTGTAACAAGTTCACCACTGTGGTGGGGGATGTTAATTGTGGGTGAGGTCATGCCTGCTGGGGAACAGGAGGCATGTGAAAGATCTCTGTACATTCTTCTCAAATTTGCTGTGAACTCAAAACTAAAAATGAAGTCTATGTGAGTGCTAAGTTGCTTCAGTTGTGTCTGGAAACTCTTTGTGACCGTATGGACTGTAGCCTGGTAGGCTCTTCTGTCTGTGGGATTCTACAGGCAAGAATACATGGCAAGTGGGTTGCCGTGCCCTCCTCCAAGAGATCTTCCAAGGGATTGAACCTGTGCTTCTTATGTCTCCTGCATTGGCAGGTGGGTTCTTGCCCACTTGCACCACCTGGGAAGCCCAGGCATTCTTGAGTGAATCTCATTTGTCTCCATGGCTTTAAATGCTGCCATTATATTGAAGTCTCTCAAATACATGTTTGTCTTCTGAGATTCATTATTATAGGACAATGTTCATAGGCTCACCTGATAAAATGCGAAGACATTTTCTTAATTCTAAAATTCAGCCTCCCCTGATATTCCCAGTCACTATTGGCATCCCTCCTCCTTCCCCCACAAGTCAGCAACCTGAGAGACGTAACTCCCTCTCTACCATTGCCATGCTTCCCACATGGAATCATTTTCCAAATTCTATGGATTCTTTCTCTTGAATCTCTTTTGAATACATTCTCTTTCATTCATATCTATCAGCAGTGCCATAGCTCTGGCCCCTACAGTCTGTTTCTTGGACCAAAACACTTGCTTCTTAACTGAATTCTCTGCCTCCTTTTATTGATTCCCCTCCCATCCACTCTGCTTACCGCTTCCTAAGTTATTTTTGTACTGTATAAATCAATACATGTCACTCCATTGTTTAAAACCCTTTGTTGGTTTGTACCTTCTTTCCTAAAAGTGGTATAAACTCCATTTCCTGGTATGTGAAGCCTTCGTGGTTTGCCTTTTGACTACCCATCCATCTTCTCTCATTTCCTGATATGTCTTTCTGACTTTGCAGCTCACACCATATATTATAGTAACATATGGCTTCCTTATGTACTGTTGTAGGTGATGCCTCTTTGCTTCTGTTACACATTACTTCGTCTACTGAAGTGAATCCATAGTGTTTGAGAGCAAACTGTTTGGGTTGGATGCACATTGCTGTCATTCATGGTCAGATCACTTAACTGCTATAATTGCTTTATCTACAAAGTGAGGATTTGTGCTAAGAATAATAGACATCTCATAGGTTTGTTTTGAGGATGTAATGATTTAAAAGTCTGAAGTGCCTAAAACAGTGCTTGAAACAGGGAGTGATATATGTATATAAATAGAACTTATCACTGCCACTCTGAATGATTTTCCCTCATGTCACCTGAGTGAACTGCTATAAATTCTTAAAGACAGATCTGTTATCACCTCCTCCGTGAACTCTTTACTCATGCCTCCTGGGGCATGTTCTTCCCCTTACCCGTGCCCTCGCTGTAACTGCAATGTGCTTACTTGTGCAAATATTATACTTCATTGCAATTCCTCCTCCCTATTTCTCTCAGTACTAGATTGTGAGCTTCTTGGGAGAAAGATTGTTACACTTATTTTGGTCTGCAAAGTGTATGTGTTCAGTTTGTCAAATGAAGAAATAAATAGTTACATGATTTTTTTTTAAAAATTTTAACTTGGAAAATTTCAAACACATTCAAAAGTAGAGATGCTCATACAATGAGCCATCATATATCCTAAACCTAGCTCCAGCACACTGCCATTTTTGTAGAGTATTATAAAGCAAATCCCAAATATACTTTATACTCATAAATACATCAGTGGGTATCATGAATAGATAAATAATTAGTTTAAGCATAACTATTTTCTTAGGGGTGGCAAAATGTTGATTGCCTAATTCTGCTATGTCTTTTGGGCTTCTCTGGTCACTTAATCGATAAAGAATTTGCTTGCAATGCAGGGGACCAGGGTTTCATCCCTGGATTGGGAAGATGCTCTGGAGAAGGAAATGGCTACCCACTCAGGTATTCTTGCCTGGGAAATATGGAGAGAGGAATCTGGAGGGTTACAATCCAAAGAATCACAAGAATTGGACACGGCTTATCAACTAAACCACCACCACACTGTGTCTTTTGCATTTACTAACTGTAATACTTCTATAATCTTTCCTTTATTTATTATTATTATTCCATGCCTTTAAAATACAGTTCAGAAAGGAAAGGAAGAGTCAATGCATAAACCTTCCTTTTGTAAATTTTCACAGTGATGGGATGGTGCTCTGATGATATCAGTGACGGCATCTAAAGGTGATCAGTATAATTTTTAGACCATGGTTTTGATTTCAAGGAATTTTATATGTTAGATATAGTTTGTTCAATTTCAATTGGTTTTATTAATGATGCTAAAGTTGTTCCAGCTTTGGCCTATGGGAGCTGTTAAAGGTATTCCTGAGTCCTTTGACATGTCTTCAGAAGTATTTCTTAGCATACTTGTTTGCAGGTACAGCAAGATAACGTCTGATCATTTCTGGCCCCAGACCTAAACTGACTTATTTATCTGAGAAGCTCTACTTTCCATAAGCAAGCTCCCATATTGCTCTTAGGTAAAAGTTATGACCAACCTAGATAGTATATTCAAAAGCAGAGACATTACTTTGCTGACTAAGGTCCATCTAGTCAAGGCTATGGTTTTTCCTGTGGTCATATATGGATGTGAGAGTTGGACTGTGAAGAAGGCTGGGCGCCGAAGAATTGATGCTTTTGAGCTGTGGTGTTGGAGAAGACTCTTGAGAGTCCCTTGGACTGCAAGGAGATCCAACCAGTCCATTCTGAAGGAGATCAGCCCTGGGATTTCTTTGGGAGGAATGATGCTCAAGCTGAAACTCCAGTACTTTGGCCACCTCATGGGAAGAGGTGACTCAATGGAAAAGACTCTGATGCTGGGAGGGTTTGAGGGCAGGAGAAGAAGGGAACAACAGAGGATGAGATGGCTGGATGGCATCATGGACTCGATGGATGTGAGTCTGAGTGAACTTCGAGAGATGGTAATGAACAGGGAGGCCTGGCATGCTGCGATTCATGAGGTCACAAAGAGTCGGACATGACTGAGTGACTGAACTGACTGAAACTCTATTTGCCTTTTACAGTTGAGTTTTAAATATTTTGTGTATTATAGATACTTGGCCTTTATGAGATGTTTGTAGATGTCAATAATTTATCCCACTTTGTAGCTTGTCTTTTCATCCTCTTAAGAGTATTTTGCAGAGTAAAAGTTAATTTTGATGAAGTCACATTTATCAGTTTTTCTTATGAATTATACATTTGATAACACATTCATGAACACATTGCCTAGCCCTTAACACCCAACTTTTCTCCTGTATCTTTCTACATATATCTATAGTTTTACATATTAGATTTAAATCTATGGTCCATTTGGGGTTAATTTTTTTAAGTTTTAGACTTAAGCAAAGACATTTTTGTCTTTTTTTTTTTTTGCTAACCATGTTTTGGAAAACATCTACTTGAATTACTTTTTTCTTTTTTTACTGAATTTTCTACTGAATTACTTTTGGATTTCTGTCAATCAGTTGTGCATATTTTTATGTACCCATTTCTTTGTTCTATTGGTCTGTGTGTTTATTCTTTGGTTAATACCACATCACTTCAGTTCTTCTAAGTCTTAAACCTGGGTAGACTGGCTCATCACTTTTTTCCTATCAAAATTGTTTTAGCTATTATAGTTTTTATCTTTTTATATAACATTTAAGGTAATCTTGTCTGTATTTTCAAAATTCTTGCAGAGATTTTGATGCAAATTGCATTAGACCTGTATATAAATCTGAAGGAGAATTCACATCAGTGCTATTTGTCTTCTAACCCATAAACACATATACTACTTTAATTAGCTCTTCTTAGATTTCTTTCATTAGTGTCTTGTAGTTTTTCAGCATGTAAGTTCCAGATATGTTTTATATTTAAATCATTTTTAGGAGGGGCAGTTATAAATGCTGTCTTTTATTTCAGTTGTTTACATGCTATTTGTTTAGAGAAACACAACCGATTTTTGTATGCTTGTCTTGTATTCTTTGACCATGTTGAACTCTTATTAGTTCTAGAAGGGTTTTCTGTGCTGATCTCTTGAGATTTTCTACATAGACCATCATATATATTAAAAAAATTTTTTTCCTCTCTATTTCCACAATAGTTCATTCTGTGGTATGTTTCTTGTAATTCATTCTAGTTAAATCTTTTTTCTCTTTCTATCTACATTTGTTTCTAACTGCCCTTAAATGACTCAACATTTATGATTTAAAATTCAGATTTATGTTTTATTTGCTGGCTTCTATAATTTTCCTTAGATTTTTGGGATAATATTAGGTTCTGCCTTTTGTTCTATACCGAGATATTTCTCTTGTGAGTTCACTTTCATAAGTATATAACTTAGATGTTATTTATCCTTGTTTATCTTATAATATCTTAAAATGATTTCAATTGCAATTCTCTTCATTGTTCATTTTAAGTGAGAAGGACTTTCATGTTTTTAGGAGGAACTGCTTGTGTAGCAGAGGTGAAGATTGAGATTGTTTCTTTCCAGCTTCTTAACTAAGATTTCTCTTTTGTTTCACTGTGATATGTTAAAGATTTATCTGCATATCTATGTCACTAATATTTTGAGACTCAACTATTTTGCTTTTTCTTACCCCCTGTAGAATCTCTACATCTTCTCTTTTACACCCAAGATTGTTACCCCAAATGT
This sequence comes from Nanger dama, assembly GCA_917880005.1. NCBI lineage: Eukaryota > Metazoa > Chordata > Mammalia > Artiodactyla > Bovidae > Nanger > Nanger dama. The sequence continues at coordinate 23,648,865 of CAKJTW010000022.1, forward strand.
GGTATTTTGTTCAGACCAGTTTCTCTTCTTTGTATGGTTTTGACTATTTTTGAGATCCCAGAAGGCCGATACCCCCAGTAAGTTTCCCAGTCATCACAGCTGTCCTGAGTTTGGCCATTTGAGTCCCCAGCTTTGAATGGAGACCTCTTTTTGAAAAGAATTCCCTGATTTTTTTTTTTAAGAATTTTTTTCTTTCTTTAAAATTTTTTTCCTTTTAAATTTGTTTTTTTCTTTTCTTTTTCGTCTTTTTTCCCTAAACTTGCTTAAATTTTTAAGTCTTCTATATTTCTATTTATTATTTTTATAACCTAATATTACTTTTCAAAAAAAAAAAACCCTATCGTTAAAGCAAACGCTGGTGGAGGAAGTTGTTTTTTAATAATTCTGGAGTCTTTTATTATATTTTACTTTTTTTTCTCTATTTTTTTAAAATTTCTCTCTCCTTCTTCTTCTTATCTTCAATAATCTATCTTTGAAAATCCAATCTTTACTCCAGATTTTTAATCTTGGCATTTTAGTATTTGTTGCCAATTTTGTACTTTTAAAAACCTAATCTTCAGTATCCAGTTTTACATGAGTGCGAGACTACTGGCTTGACCACTCTCTCCACCTTTGGAATCTCTCTTTTTTCCACCAGGTGGCTTTTGTCTCCTCCCTCCCCCCTCCTCCTCTCTACCCAATTCTATGAATCTCTGTGTGTTCCAGAAGGAGGAGAATTCTAAGGGAACTGGTCACTGGCCGGATCTGTATCCCTCCTTCCCATCTCTCTCTTTTATCCTCCTGTCCACCTCTATCTACTTCCTCCCTCTCCTCTTCCATGTATAACTCTGTGACCACCTCTGAGTGGTCCAGACTTTGGAGCGCACACAAGAAAGTGGTTACGGGCTAGCTTGTTTTTCCTCTTTTGATTCCACCTCATCCCATTCCACTCACCTCTAACTACCCCCTCCCTCTTCTCTGCTCCAAGTAACTCAGCGATCCTCTAGGGACGACCTCATGAGGCTATTGTAAAAATAAATCTGAAAACCAGAATCAGGAGGCGTAAGTCCAAATCCTGAGATCATCAAAGAATTCCTGAATACAGGGAACATTATCCAATAAGAGCTCATCAAACGCCTTCATACCTATACTGAAATTGAGCACTGCCCAAGGGCCAACAAGCTCCAGAGCAAGACATACCACGCAAATTCTCCAGCGACACAAGAACAAGCCACTGAGCTTCAATACACAGGCAACTCAAAATACTCCAAAACCATTGATGTCTCATAACCCATTACTTCACACTTCACAGCACTCCAGAGAGAGGAAATCCAGCTCCACCCACCAGAACTCCAACACAAGCCTCCCTAATCAAGAAACTTTGACAAGCCACTGATATAACCTCAAACACAGAGAGGATGCTCTATAAGAAAGAGAATTCCACAAATTCCCAGCATATAGAAAAGCCACCCCAAACGCAGCAATATAACCAAGATGAAGAGACAGAGGAATACCCAGCAGGTAAAGGAACAGGAGACATGCCCACCAAACCAAACAAAAGAGGAAGAGGTAGGGAATCTACCTGAGAAAGAATTCCAAATACTGATAGTGAAAATGATCCAAAATCTTGAAATCAAAATGGAATCACAGATAAATAGCCTGGGGTCAAGGATTGAGAAGATGCAAGAAAGGTTTAACAAGGACCTAGAAGAAATAAAGAGTCAACATATAATGAATAATGCAATAAATGAGATCAGAAACACTCTGGAGGCTACAAATAGTAGAATATCAGAGGCAGAAGATAGGACTAGTGAAATAGAAGATAGAATGGTAGAAATAAATGAATCAGCGAAGGAAAAAGAAAGGCGAATTAAAAGAAATGAGGACAACCTCAGAGACCTCCAAGACAATATGAAATGCTCCAACATTCGAATTATAGGAGTCCCAGAAGAAGAAGACAAAAGAAAGATCATGAGAAAATACTTGAGATAATAGTTGAAAACTTCCCTAAAATGGGGAAGGAAATAATCACCCAAGTCCAAGAAACCCAGAGAGTGCCAAACAGGATAAACCCAAGGCGAAACACCCCAAGACATATATTAATCAAACTAACAAAGACCAAACACAAAGAACAAATATTAAAAGCAGCAAGGGAAAAAACAACAAAAAACACACAAGGGGATCCCCATAAGAATAACTGCAGATCTTTCAATAGAAACTCTTCAGGCCAGGAGGGAATGGCAAGATATACTTAAAGTGATGAAAGATAATAACCTTCAGCGAAGACTACTGTACCCAGCAAGGATCTCATTCAAATATGAAGGAGAAATCAAAAGCTTTGCAGACAAGCAAAAGCTGAGAGAATTCAGCACCACCAAACCAGCTCTCCAAACAAATACTAAAGGATAGACTTTAGAAAGGAAACACAAAAGGACGTATAAACCCGAACCCCAAACAATAAAGTAAATGGCAACAGGAGCATACTTATCAATAATTACCTTAAATGTAAATGGGTTGAATGCCCCAACCAAAAGGCAAAGACTGGCTTTGGATACAAAAACAAGATCCCTATATATGCTGCCTACAAGAGACCCACCTCAAAACAACGGACACATACACACTAAAAGTGAAGGGCTGGAAACAGATATTCCATGCAAATAAAGACCAAAAGAAAGCAGGAGTAGCAATACTCATATCCGATAAAATAGACTTTAAAACAAAGGCTGTGAAAAGGGACAAAGAAGGCCACTACATAATGATTAAAGGATCAATTCAAGAAGAAGATATAACAATTATAAATATATATGCACCCAACATAGCACCGCAATATGTAAGACAATTGCTAACAAGCATGAAAGGGGAAATTAATAATAAAACAATGATAGTGGGAGACTTTAATACCCCACTCACACCTATGGACAGATCAACTAAGCAGAAAATTAACAAAGAAACGCAAACGTTAAATGATACAATAGACCAGTTAGACCTAATTGATAACTATAGGACATTTCACCCCAAAACAATGAATTTCACCTTTTACTCAAGTGCACACGGAACCTTTTCCAGGATAGATCACATTCTGGGTCATAAATCTAACCTTGACAAATTCAAAAAAATCAAAATTATTCCAAGCATCTTCTCTGACCATAATGCACTAAGGTTAGATCTCAATTACAGGAGAAAAACTGTTAAAAATTCCAACATTTGGAGGCTGAACAACACCCTTCTGAATAATCAACAAATCACAGAAGAAATAAAAAAGAAATCAAAATATGCATCGAAACGAATGAAAATGAAAACACAACAACACAAAACCTTTGGGACACTATAAAAGCAGTCCTAAGAGGAAAGTTCATAGCAATACAGGCATACCTCAAGAAACAAGAAAAAAGTCAAATAAATAACCTAACTCTACACCTAAAGCAACTAGAAAAGGAAGAAATAGAGAACCCCAGAGTTAGTAGAAGGAAAGAAATCCTAAAAATTAGGGCAGAAATAAATGCAAAAGAAACAAAAGAGACCATAGCAAAAATGAACAAAGCAAAAGCTGGTTCTTTGAAAGGATAAATAAAATTGACAAACCATTAGCCAGACTCATCAAGAAACAAAGAAAAAAAATCAAATCAACAAAATTAGAAATGAAAATGGAGAGATCATGACAGACAACTCAGAAATACAAAGAATCATAAGAGACTACTATCAGCAATTATATGCCAATAAAATGGACAACTTGGAAGAAATGGACAAATTCTTAGAAAAGTACAACTTTCCAAAACTGAACCAGGAAGAAATAGAAAATCTTAACAGACCCATCACAAGCATGGAAATTGAAACTGTAATCAGAAATCTCCCAGCAAACAAAAGCCCAGGTCCAGACGGCTTCACAGCTGAATTCTACCAAAAATTCCGAGAAGAGCTAACCCTATCTTACTGAAACTATTCCAGAAAATTGCAGAGGAAGGTAAACTTCCAAACTCATTCTATGAGGCCACCATCACCCTAATACCAAAACCTGACAAAGACACCACAATAAAAGAAAACTACAGGCTAATATCACTGATGAACATAGCTGCAAAAATCCTCAACAAAATCCTAGCAATCAGAATCCAGCAACACATTAAAAAGATCAGACACCATGACCAAGTGGGCTTTATCCCAGGGATGCAAGGATTCGTCAATATCTGCAAGTCAATCAATGTAATTCATCACATTAACACACTGAGAAATAAAAATCATATGATTATCTCAATAGATGCAGAAAAAGCCTTTGACAAAATTCAGCATCTATTTATGATAAAAACGCTCCAGAAAGCAGGAATAGAGGGAACATACCTCAACATAATAAAAGCTATATATGACAAACCCACAGCTAACATTATCTTCAATGGTGAAAAATTGAAACCATTTCCCCTAAAGTCAGGAACAAGACAAGGGTGTCCACTTTCACCACTACTCTTCAACATCGTACTGGAAGTTTTGGCCACAGCAATCAGAGCAGAAAAAGAAATACAAGGAATCCAAATTGGAAAAGAAGAAGTAAAACTCTCACTGTTTGCAGATGACATGATCCTCTACATAGAAAATCCTAATGACTCAGCCAGAAAACTACTAGAGCTAATCAATGAATATAGTAAAGTTGCAGGATATAAAATCAACACTCAGAAATCCCTGGCATTCCTATACACTAATAATGAGAAAGTAGAAAAAGAAGTTAAGGAAACAATTCCATTCACCATTGCAACGAAAAGAATAAAATAGTTAGGAATATTCCTACCTAAAGAAACTAAAGACCTATATATCGAAAACTATAAAACACTGATGAAAGAAATCAAAGAGGACACTAATAGATGGAGAAATATACCATGCTCATGGGTCGGAAGAGTCAATATAGTGAAAATGAGTATACTACCTAAAGCAATCTACAGATTCAATGCAATTCCCATCAAGCTACCAGCAGTATTTTTCACAGAACTAGATCAAATAATCTCAAGATTTGTATGGAAAGACAAAAACCTCGAATAGCCAAAGCAATCTTGAGAAAGAAGAATAGAACTGGAGGAATCAACTTGCCTGACTTCAGGCTCTACTACAAAGCCATAGTCATTAAGACAGTATGGTACTGGCACAAAGAGAGAAATATAGATCAATGGAACAAAACAGAAAGCCCTGAGATAAACCCACACACCTATGGACACCTTATCTTCAACAAAGGAGGCAAGAATATACAATGGAGTAAAGACAGTCTCTTTAACAGGTGGTGCTGGGAAAACTGGTCAACCACTTGTAAAAGAATGAAACTAGACCTCTTTCTAACACCATACACAAAAATAAACTCAAAATGGATTAAAGATCTAAATGTAAGACCAGAAACTATAAAACTCCTAGAGGAGAACATAGGCAAAACACTCTCCGACATAAATCACAGCAGGATCCTCTATGATCCACCTCCCAGTATACTGGAAATAAAAGCAAAAATAAACAAATGGGATCTAATTAAAATTAAAAACTTCTGCACAACAAAGGAAACTATAAGCAAGGTGAAAAGACAGCCCTCTGAATGGGAGAAAACAATAGTAAATGAAACAACTGACAACTAATCTCAATGATATACAAGCAACTTATGCAGCTCACCTCCAGAAAAATAAACGATCCAATCAAAAAATGGGCCAAAGAACTAAATAGGCATTTCTCCAAAGAAGACATACGGATGACTAACAAACACATGAAAAGATGTTCAACATCACTCATTATCAGAGAAATGCAAATCAAGACCACAATGAGGTACCATTTCACACCAGTCAGAATGGCTGCGATCCAAAAGTCTACAAGCAATAAATGCTGGAGAGGATGTGGAGAAAAGGGAACCCTCTTACACTGTTGGTGGGAATGCAAACTAGTACAGCCATTATGGAAAACAGTGTGAAGATTCCTTAAAAAATTGCAAATAGAACTGGCCTTATGACCCAGCAATCCCACTGCTGGGCATACACACCGAGGAAACCAGAATTGAAAGAGACACATGTACCCCAATGTTCATTGCAGCACTGTTTATAATAGCCAGGTCATGGAAGCAACCTAGATGTCCATCAGCAGATGAATGGATCAGAAAGCTGTGGTACATATATACAATGGAGTACTACTCAGCCCTTAAAAAGAATGAATTTGACTCAGTTCTAATGAGATGGATGAAATTGGAACCGATTATACAGAGTGAAGTAAGCCAGAAAGAAAAACACCAATACAGTATACTGACACATATATATGGAATTTAGAAGACGGTGGTGATGACCCTCTATGTGAGACAACAAAAGAGACCCAGAGGTATAGAACAGACTTTTGGACTCTGAGGGAGAGGGAAAGGGTGGGATGGTTTGGGGAGAATGACATTGAAACATGTATACTTTCTTGTAAGAAACGAAGCACCAATCTGTGTTCAATGCAGGATGCAGGATGCATGGGGCTGGTGCACAGGATGATTCAGGTAGAGGATGTGGGGTGGGAGGTGGGAGGGGGGCTTCGGCATTGGGAGATTGTGTTCACCTGTGGCTGATTCATGTCAATGTATGGCAAAACAAATACAGTATTGTAATTAAAATAAATAAATAAATATTTTTAAAAATGAAAAGAATTCCCAAGTTTCTTGGCTTTCCAAACCCATTGGAATTCCATTTGCTTATTCCTGCATAGCTGCTACTCTTCTAGGATCTTGCTGCTGTCTCTGGTTTAAATATACTTGCTCTCATACTAGGATCTATGGAATAATTTATCACCTTGTTTTGCAGTCTATTCTGTTTATTGCTATATAACAAATCTGCCCAGAGCCTATTGCCTTAGAACAATAATTTATTATTATATTTCATATCTTGGGGTCATGGATTCAAGCATGACACAGTATGGGTGTCTTGTCTTTGTTTCACAGTGTTGCAACCTCAGGTGAGATAACTTGAGTGGTTCAGAGTTGGAATATTTGGGGGCTTGCCAAGCCTCTCCCTGTATTGCTAACACAGGCTTTCTCAGACTAGAGTAGCCCCAGGTATTTAAAGTTCTTATAAAGCAGCTAAAGTTTCCAAGAGACCAAGATGGAAGCATCCTGTTCTCTTAAAGTCTGGGCCTGGAGTGACATGGTATCACTTTCACCTACTGTATTATTTAAAATTGTCATGGGTAAACCTAGACTCAAGGGCAAGCGAAACAGACCTGGCCTCTTGATGGCAGAACTAGGAACTGTGGCCTCTTTCAACTTACCATGATATGCAAGTTACTCTATTAGTTTTTTGATAAACGCTTTATTGAGGTACAGTTCACATCACATACAATTTATCCACTTAAAGTGTACAATTAAATGACTTTTAGTAAATGAACAGAATTGTGTGACTTTTGTGAAATCAATTTCAGAGCATTTGTCACCCCCAAATCTTGAACCATTTAGCAGTAGTGCCCCATTTCTACTGCTTTGTAAACAAGAATTTAAAAATGTAACATTTTTTACATTTTTGTAAAAATGTATTGAAACTGAAAAAGTTGGAAAAAGTAACATCAAGTCTCACCATCATTTTGCTCAAAATTGTATAAAGATTTTTGAAAAGGCAATATTATTGGTTTCTGAGATATGTATTAATGAAACTAAGGCAAAGATACCATTTTTAAAAATGCATCCATAATATGAGTGTGCTGTCAAGGTCAGGGGCAACAGCAAAGAGGAGCTATGCCGCATCCAAGGTCAGGGGCAGTGGCCAAGAGTGCCAGGCTGCAACAGCGCAGGAACAGCTGAGAGGAGCTATCCTGCCCTGAGGCCAGGGATAGCGGCCCGGAGGAGCAACTCCACGTTCAAAGTGTGGTGGCTGCATGGGCTCAGGACGGCCTAGAGGAGCTATTCCACGTTCAAGGTCGGGAGGGGCGGCGGTGAGGAGATATCCCTCGTCCAAGGTAAGGAGCAGTGGTTGTGCTTTGCTGGAGCAGATGTGAAGAGATACCCCATGTCCAAGGTAAAAGAAACCCAAGTAATATGGTAGCTGTTGCAGAGGGCATCAGAGGGGAGACACAATGAAACCATAATCACAGAAAACTAGTCAGTCTAATCACACTAGGACCACAGCCTTGTCTAACTCAGTTAAACTAAGCCATGCCCTGTGGAGCCACCCAAGATGGGTGGGCATGGTGGAGAGGTCTGACACAATGTGGTCCACTGGAGAAGGGAATGGCAAACCACTTCAATAGTCTTGCTTTGAGAACCCCATGAATAGTATGAAAAGGCAAAATGATAGGATACTGAAAGAGGAATTCCCGGGTTGGTAGGTGCCCAATATGCTACTGAAGGTCAGTGGAGAAATAACTCCAGAAAGAATGAAGGGATGGAGCCAAAGCAAAAACAATATCCAGTTGCGCATGTGACTGGTGATAGAAGCAAGGTCCGATGCTGTAAAGAGCAATAGGAACCTGGAATGTCAGGTCCATGAATCAAGGCAAATTGGAAGTGGTCAAACAGGAGATGGCAAGAGTGAATGTCGACATTCTAGGAATCGGCAAACTAAAATGGACTGGAATGGGTGAATTTAACTCAGATGACCATTATATCTACTACTGTGGGCAGGAATCTCTCAGAAAAAATGGAGTAGCCATCACAGTCGACAAGTGAGTCCAAAATGCAGTACTTGGATGCAATCTCAAAAACGACAGAATGATCTCTGTTCATTTCTGAAGCAAACCATTCAATATAAGAGTAATCCAAGTCTATGCCCCAACCAGTAATGCTGAAGAAGATGAAGTTTAACGGTTCTATGAAGACCTACAAGACCTTTTAGAACTAACACCCCAAAACGATGTCCTTTTCATTATAGGGGACTGGAATGCAAAAGTAGGAAGTCAAACACCTGGAGTAACAGGCAAATTTGGCCTTGGAATGCGGAATGAAGCAGGGCAAAGGCTAATAGAGTTTTGCCAGGAGAACACACTGGTTATAGCAAACACCCTCTTCCAACAACACAAGAGAAGACTCTACACATGGACATCACCAGATGGTCAATACTGAAATCAGATTGATTATAATCTTTGCAGCCAAAGATGGAGGAGATCTAAACAGTCAACAAAAACAAGACCAGGAGATGACTGTGGCTCAGATCATGAACTCCTTATTACCAAATTCAGACTGAAATTGAAGAAAGTGGGGAAAACCACTAGACCATTCAGGTGTGACCTAAATCAAATCCCTTATGACTATACAGTGGAAGTGAGAAATAGATTTCAGGGCCTAGATCTGATAGATAGAGTGCCTGATTAAGTATGGACGGAGGTTTGTGACATTGTACAGGAGACAGGGAACAAGACCATCCTCGTGGAAAAGAAATACAAAAAAGCAAAATGGCTGAGGAGGCTTTACAAATAGCTGTGAAAAGAGAAGGGAAAAGCAAAAGAGAAAAAGAAAGATAGAAGCATCTGAATGCAGAGTTCCAAAGAATAGCAAGAAGAGATAAGAAAGCCTTCCTCAGCAGTCAACGCAAAGAAATAGAGGAAAATAACAAAATGGGAAAGACTAGAGATCTCTTCAAGAAAATTAGAGATACCAAGGGAACATTTCATACAAAGATGGGCTCGATAAAGGACAGAAATGGTATGGACCTAACAGAAGCAAAAGATATTAAGAAGTGGCAAGAATACACTGTACAAAAAAGATCTTCATGACCCAGATAATCACGATGGTGTGATCACTAATCTAGAGCCAGACATCCTGGAATGTGAAGTCAAGTGGGCCTTAGAAAACATCACTATGAACAAAGCTAGTGGAGGTGATGGAATTACAGTAGAGCTATTTCAAATCCTGAAAGATGATGCTGTGGAAGTGCTGCACTCAGTATGCCAGCACACTTGGAACACTCAGCAGTGGCCACAGGACTGGAAAAGGTCCATTTTCATTCCAATCCCAAAGAAAGGCAATGCCAAAGAATGCCCAAACTACTGCACAGTTGCACTCATCTCACACACTAGTAAAGTTCTAAATTCTCCAAGCCAGGCTTCAGCAATACGTGAACCGTGAACTCCCTGATGTTGAAGCTGGTTTTAGAAAAAGCAGAGGTACCAGAGATCAAATTGCCAACATCCACTGGATCATGAAAAAAGCAAGAGAGTTCTAGAAAAACATCTATTTCTGCCTTATTGACTATGCCAAAGCCCTTGACTGTGTGGATCACAAGAAACTGGAAAATTCTGAAAGGGGAATACCAGACCACCTTCCCTGCCTCTTAAGAAACCTATATGCAGGTCAGGAAGCAACAGTTAGAACTGGACATGGAACACCAGACTGGTTGCAAATAGGAAAAGGAGTACATCAAGGCTGTATATTGTCACCCTGCTTATTTAACTTATATGCAGAGTACATCATGAGAAACACTGGGCTGGAAGAAGCACAAGCTGGAATCAAGGTTACCGGGAGAAATCTCAATAACAGATTTGCAGATGACGCCACCCTTATGGCAGAAAGTGAAGAGGTACTAAAAAGCCTCTTGATGAAAGTGAAAGTCGAGAGTGAAAAATTTGGCTTAAAGCTCAATATTCAGAAAACGAAGATCATGGCATCTCATCCCATCACTTCATGGGAGATAGATGGGGAAACTGTGGAAACCGTGTCAGACTTTATTTTCTTGGGCTCCAAAATCACTGCAGATGGTGATTGCAGCCATGAAATTAAAAGACACTTACTCCTTGGAAGAAAGTTATGACCAACCTAGATAGCATATTGAAAAGCAGAGACATTACTTTGCCAACAAACGTCCATCTAGTCAAGGCTATGGTTTTTCCAGTGGTCATGTATGGATGTGAGAGTTGGACTGTGAGGAAGGCTGAGCATCGAAGAATTGATGCTTTTGAACTGTGGTGTTGGAGAAGACTCTTGAGAGTCCCTTGGACTGAAAGGAGATCCAACCAGTCCATTCTGAAGGAGATCAACCCTGGGTGTTCTTTGGAAGGAATGATGCTGAAGCTGAAACTCCAGTACTTTGGCCACGTCATGTGAACAGTTGACTCATTGGAAAAGACTCTGATGCTGGGAGCGATTGCTGGCTGGAGGAAAAGGGGACAACAGAGGATGAGATGGCTGGATGGCATCACGGACTCAATGGACGTGAGTCTGAGTGAACTCCGGGAGTTGGTGACAGACAGGAGGCCTGGTGTGCTGTGATTCATGGGGTGGCAGAGTCAGACACGACTGAGTGACTGAAGTGAATATGAGATTTAATCTTCTCTATTACCTATCACAAGTTATAGGGAACAAATGAAATTATAAATGGTTTTAAGAAATTCAATCCATTCTGCATGTATTATTTATTATAACTTATTAAACATAAGAGGAAAATGAAATGTTTTGAGAACATTACCACAGATTTTATATTTCTCAGCAGTTAGTCAGTCTTCCTGTATTATGAATAAACATATTGAAAATATGCATGATTAGTCATGTCTAACTCTTTGCGACCCCATGGACTGTAGCCCACCAGGTCCCTCTGTCCGTGGGATTTTCCAGGTAAGAATAATGGAGCGAGTTGCTATTTCCTTCTCCACGGGATCTTCCTGACCCGGGGATCATACTCATGTCTCTAGTGTCTCCTGCATTGGCGGCAGGCAGTACCACCGAGCCCCCTGGGAATCCCAAATATGTATATTTCTTACATTTAAACCAGTGAGTTCTAAAATTTTTCCAGTATGATGAAGCTTCGCCCATACAGTTTTCTCTTTTGAATCAGTTTGAAAAACGTATACACTTAAAAATCTAGAGAATTCAGAAGTAGATTTAGAGAGCATGAGTTTTGCGGCAGTGCCTTGGTAAGCAGAGCTTGGTCCTCTCGTGCTGCTGTTCTTGCCCTGCCTCTCTCTGCACACTCGCCTTCATCCTGGTCTGGACTGCTGCAGCATGGCCACCTGGGTCACAGGTTTAGATGAGGCTCTGACAGCTCTCCTAAATGGGGGCCCATCAGGGGAAAGATGTGTTTCCCTCACTTATGATTGGGGTGATCATACAATACATCCTATCAAGTGTGATGCTTGTATCTTAGAGAAACTCTGAACAGGACCTACCACAGGAGTGTTAGGTATACACTGGGCCTCTCTTGAGCCATCAGGGCATGTGGTTCCTGCTTAGTGTGTCTAGATTTTCCTTTCTTCTAAGCTGCCTCTGAATTGCTTGATAACTGAAGAAGTAAGTGTTTTACTCTCTGGGTATATTCTTTCAACAGAGAGACGTGTCAAGTTCAGCGGTGGCAACTCGGAAAGAAAATGGATTTAAGGAAAGTTATACCTCCATCAATATGTAATGTGAATACAGCATATATCCAGATATGTGCATAGTCATTTGTAGCTAAAGGGCCAGCAATACAGTCATTAGATAAATTATTTAACTAAGTTTGGAAGATGCATTTTTCTTATTGGATTAACATATAAGTTATTTAGTGTTCTTTAAAATTATGCATTAAAAAATCTCCAATAAAACATGAGTGAATAGCCACAGTGAAGAGTCAGCTTAAATTCTCCCTTCTAAACTTATTCTCTGTTTCTCTCTTATTGGAGATGATCTTGGGCTCAGTGTCTCTCTTCAGTTTTCTTTAAAAATGAGAGTAATAGTAATCCCTAATTCATAGGGTTAAGTTATACAGGGAGGTATAAGATACCTTCTATTAATATAATTAAAGTCATACATAAATGCTAACCACACGGAAGGTGTTATTCTTTATTAGTGAAGCATTAGAGCCCTAAAATGAAGAGTCTTGGTCTTAAACTCCTGTTCCATAACTTATTCAGTGAGTATCATACAGATGACTTGAATCTCTCTAAACCTTAGCTTTATCTGTAAGATGATAAAACCAGTAAGTTCCTTATAGGATTGTTGTATGAATTGGAAGAGATAGTATATGTAAATACTGTAGCCTAGTGCCTGAAAAACACTCAGCACTCATAGATGTTAGCTGTGGTTATTAATAGGGTCATTAGTCCTATTAACAAAGACAGTGGGAAATAGGATAAGAACACTTATTAATTTCAATGAGGTTCAATTGGGATTGTTCTTATCAGTTTTTCATTTTATTATAGAAAAGTCTCACAAATATTTAAATACCCCTCCAGCCTCTTCCTCTGCCTCCCCACCCCCGCCTCCAGCCCCCCGCAACCCTGAGCTTTATTTTTGTCCTTATCATGTGTGAATATGGTTTTCTTCACCACATTATAGGCTTAAATTCCAGAGTAGAAAGACCAGTAGGTGAAAAAGGATTCTGTTTGTTCTTCTGTCAACCTGTGCTACATTAAACCCCACCGTCAGGGAAACTGGGCTTGTTGGATGCAACAGAACAGAGGACACTGTGTTTGTTCTATCTCCACCCCTGGTCCCAGCAGATTTTTGGCCACTGAACCTGCAAGAGCCTGGACCCTTGACCCAGATAGGATTCAATTCCCAGAAGGAAGAGGTGGCCTCCTGCCACTGACCTAGAATTGTGGCATTGTAATGTTCTACCATTTGATCTTCTGATTTTTCTCAACCACGTCGTGATCACTTCACATCTTACACTCATTACCGCAGTGTGGTTTCATCTGTTTCATACCACTGACCTAAATCTTCTTCAAAACAGACCATAGTGTCAGAACTCAGTTTTTAATTCAAGGTTGAAAGCCTGATTTTATAGCTGGGTTGAAGCTAATTTGAACTCCTCTAGCTAGAAAAGAATCTGTAGATAACTGGAAAGATAGTTCTATTTTATTTTACTTTTGTTTAAGCACTCAATGTATGTGTTACAAAAGGTCTCTACATTCAGATATATAAAGAAACAGCTTGTTCATTTCTTATAAATGATCTGATCTTTGTCACATGCTACTGACTAGGTTAAAACAGTCCCTTTCAAGTATATATTCAATTTTTCAGAATTCTGCTTTCTTCTCATATTTCACCCTAAGATGGAGTCTGAGTATACAAAGGAGTTCACTGTCTCCATTGGCTTCAGAGAAAGGGCCATAGCTCTGTGTGTCCTTGTGGTGCTCTCTGGATCTTTATTGAATTCTGCAGCAATGATGGCTCTTATCAGCCTGTCAATCATACCTCAATTTGTTGGCATCCTCTGCTGAAGTCTGAGGATGGACATGAGTCTCTTCTCTCATAGCTTGGATGGGACCTGCCTTAACGGCATTGAAACATGTATACCATCTTGTAAGAATGAAGCGCCAGTCTATGTTCAATACAGGATGCAGGACGCATGGGGCGGGTGCGTGGAATGATTCAGGGAGAGGATGTGGGGTGGGAGGTGGGAGGGGGCTTCGGCGTTGGGAGATCGTGGACACCTGTGGCTGATTCATGTCAATGTATGGCAAAACCAATACAGTATTGTGGGGTGGGAGGTGGGAGGGGGCTTCGGCATTGGGAGATTGTGTTCACCTATGGCTGATTCGTGTCAATGTATGGCAAAACAAATACAGTATTGTAATTAAAAATATAAATTTAATAATAAAAAAACCACTTGAAAATACAGTGGCTGCCGATAAGATCTGGCTATGATTCCCTTTCCTCTCCAGCCGGTGTGATCTGCAGCTCTCAGATACACGGGATGGCTCCATTTATCATCCCATCAATTAATTACTAGACATTCCTTCAGTTACCTTCCACAGCCCTCATTAGGTCAGATGAGAATTTCTGGATTCCTTCCATGCCACTAGAGCCAAGCTACAGAACTAAACTCAGGCCCTTTCTCTCCTTAACAGTACTAAGCCACTGAGTTCACCCTGAAAGAGCTTCCCTAGGTCGGCTACTTTCTTCCCCAAAGTGGCGAAGCCAAAGTAGGGGAGAAGCCATCTTAAGCTACTGAAGATGGAGGAGTGGGATTTTTCTTTTTCTTAATTGAATGAAGGTGAAAGTGAAGTCGCTCAGTTGTGTCCGACTCTTTGCAACCCCATGGACTGTAGCCTCTCAGGCTTCTCAGTCCATGGAATTTCCAGCCAAGAGTACTGGAGTGGGTTGCCATTTCCTTCTCCAGGGGATCTTCCCGACTCCGTGATGGAACCCTGGTCTCCGCATTGTAGACAGACGCTTTTCTCTCTGAGCCACCAGGGGAGCCATGCATATGGACTATTTTATTTCCCTCCTAAAGGAAGAAGGAAAGGAACCTCGAGTTTTGAATCTGTTAGCATGCTCTGTCACTCATTATTTCTTCTTTTTGAAGTCATCTATTCTGTGTATTTCACTTCCCTTTATTTCCTGAAAAATTGACCTCCTGTATCCGTTTCTTCCTCCTGTACAAGTACTGTCATATTCATGGTGATGTTATTCATCCAATATTCTAACCTCTCCTGTCTTGCCTTATGTCCTCCACTGATACTGGCTCTATTCTACCACTCTTTTTTATAGCCTGGATTTTGTTATTACCTACCTCCAGTCTAGCAGTTCAATTTCTAGCTTCCTATTCTCTGACTGCAACTTCTGCCTTTCCAGCTGACTCCCTTTACTAGTCCAACTCAACAATCCCTTTAAACTCAAGGACCTCTAATTAACCTATCACCTTTCCATATTCTTAACTCAGCAAATGCCCTCACCACCTTATTTCCCTGGTGGCTCAGATGGTAAAGCATCTGCCTGTAATGCGGGAGACCCGGGTTCGATCCCTGGGTCGGGAAGATCCCCTGGAGAAGGAAATGGCAACCCACTCCAGTACTCTTGCCTGGAAAATTCCATGGACGGAGGAGCCTGGTAGGCTACAGTCCATGGGGTTGCAAAGAGTTGGACATGACTGAGCAACTTCACATTTACTTTCTAGCAAAATCACAACTATAGTCGAATCCAACTGTCTGCTTAATGTGTGTTCATACCTGAAAAGTCAAACGTGACTGGAGAAAAATTTACCATGATGCTCATTGGTCTCATTTTAAATCTATGACCAATAATTTCAAGTGGGTCAACACTGTGTAAGTTTAAGGTGTGCAACATAATGATTACCTTAAGTATGTCATAAAATGATCACAATAAGTTTAGTGAACATTCTTCATTCTATAGATACAAAATGAAAGAAATAGGAAAAAGGTATTTTTATTTCTTGATATGAGAGTGCTTTGGATTTATTCTCTTAACTTTCATATATAACATTCAGCATTGTTAATTATCTTTGTCATGCTGGTCCTTTGATCTCTAGGTCTTATTCATCTTATAACTGGAAGTTGATACATTATTGACTACTTCTACTACCTTCATCCAATTCTCCCCCTGTGTACTTAGTCACTCACTCCTGTCCAGCTCTTTGCAACCCCATGGACTATAGCCCACCAGGCTTCTCTGTCCATGAGGATTTTCCAGGCAAGAATCCTGGAGTGGGTTGCCATGCCCTTTTCCAGGGGATCTTCCCAACCCAGGGATCAAACCCTAATCTCCCGTACTGCAGGTGGATTCTTTACCGTCTGAGCCATCAGACGTCTTCCCCTGCCTTCTGTCCAATTCTCCCCCTGCCTTTGCCCCTGCCTTCTCCAGTCCCCCCCACCCCCTACCTTCATCCACCCCCACTTTTGGTAACCACAAATCTAAGCTCTCTTCAATAAGTCTGGTTTTGAAGTGTAATTGACCTACAACACTGTTAGTTCCAGTATACAACATAGTGATTCAGTATGTATTTCTATGCATATCAAACTGATCACCATGATGTCTCAGTCAGTTCACTCAGTTGTGTCCAACTCTTTGTGACCCCACGGACTGTAGCATGCCAGGCTCCCTTGTCCATCACCAACTCCTGGAGCTTACTCAGACTCATGTCCATCGAGTCGGTGATGCCATCCAAACATCTCATCCTCTGTTGTCCCCTTCTCTTCATGCCTTCAGTCTTTCCCAGCATCAAGGTCTTTTCCAATGAGTCAATTCTTTGCATCTAGTGGCCAAAGTCTAAGTAGCATCTTAACTCCTTTGTATGAATGAACTATGTAAATTCCTAGCAAAGGAAAGCCATCTATTCATACACAGATCTCATTCCCTTATCCTTTTCAGAACTTCACTGTAACAATTCACCTATCTATTCTTACATGATCAGATTTCTCTCTTCATTGAACTTTTTCATGAACATATAGTGGTTTATTTTAATGAAACAAACCGGCCACTACTTCTTCCAACTACTATCCCTGTTTCCTTTCATTTATATAAAAACTTCTAAAAATATCTAGCTCTATGCATTGAGTGCAATTCATTATTTTTCCTCTGTTAGACTGAACCTATTCCAGTCAGATTTTACTTTATACCCCAAACTATTTTAAGAGTGGTTGTGCAGGTCACCAATGATCTCCAAGTTGCTTAATCCAATGACAGTTTTCAGTCCTCACCTTTCTACAGGATTTGAAACAGTTTATTACTCCTTCATCCTTGTAGTACTTCCTTGCTTTTCTTCCCTAGATATTATACCTTTTGTTTGCCTCATTTCTCAATGGCTGTTTCATTTGTGTCTCTTCTGCTGTGTTTCTCAAGCTTCTCCAACCTCCTAGGCTGAGTCATTTGACCTTTTTTTTTTTCCCATCTGTATAGAATCCCTTGGTGATAATATCCTACATAGTGGCTTTAAATGTCATCTATGTGCTGACAGCTTTCAAATTTATATATCTTAGTCCAAGACCACCTTCTTTTCTTTATAATCATACATTCAAATGCTGGCTCATTATTTGGATGTCTTATAGACAATTCAAAATTAACATTTATATGTTATCCTGAACTACTCTTCCTGTCATTCCCATCTCAAATCAGCATCCTCCTTTTATTTCTTTAAAGTAACTTAGACTCCTCATTGACTCCTCTCTTTCCCTTGTAATATGTGTCCACTCTGGCAATACATCAAGCAAGCTTATCCTTAAAATTACCTATGGAGTTCAGAAAATTCAAACCACTTCCACTGCCACCATTGTGGTCTGTGCCACGTATCACCCATGGTTTTTTTCCAGCAACCTCCTAACTGGTTTCCCTCTTCATATCCTTGACTCAGCAATCCTATTTGTGATGAAGCTACCCGATTGAGCTTATAAACCACATAGATTACTCTTCTGTATGGTGTTTGAGTGGTGAATATATGACTCTTATGTGTTTATTAAAATCCTTACAAAATATGTTTCATTCTATGCAAATTTTAAAAAAATCAGCAAAAATTAGTACAAATTTTTTACTTCTGTCTTAAGTGTGAGCTGAAGTCCTTCTAATGGCCCCCAGGTTTACTCTGCCTCAGTCATACTGAACACTTCATGTTTTCAAACACACAAAATATTCTCTAGCTTCAGGATCTTTACACCATAGTCAAAGAATGTAGATCCTAATATTGTTAACTTTAAAAATTTATGTTTTTATGTTTAGTCTAATATGCGGCCAGATTTTATATATGGTCAAAGAACATTTAACAATGAATAGTATTTCTTTGCAAGTCTGTGCATAAATCTCTAAAGCCAAATTTATTAGTTATATTTGTTACCAGTCATTATCTCCGTAGGTTCATTTTACTTTTGACAGATCTATCAAATCCTGAGAAAGGAGTATTAAAATATTGTGGCACAGTAAATGTTTATCTAACATGATGACGACTGGAGCAAATCAGTTAATCCAAAATGACTGTTATGACAGGGGATAAAGAAGAAAAACATAGAAGATGTATTATTTTGGTTTAAAACACAGATATTTAGTTGCAAATCTTTTGATGAAGAGTCAAAGACTTTCCTAAGGTATGGGCTCTGTACTGGAGTTCTATTTGTCTGGCTTAAACCACATCCATTTGAAAGGTCTGTCATTTTTAAATGTAGGTTTTTTAAAATGCAAAGAGATTTTAAAGGCATTTTTGTAAGTGATTTGGATATAGAATAACATCTAGGTTTTTATAATTAATATCTGATCTCCCAATAACTTACCTTTGTGTCTCCACATGTAATTTGAAAGAAATTCTTAGAGTCACATTGATAGAAGTTTTACAAACTCTTTAAGTTGTAATGAAGTATAAACCCTATTTTCACATTTAATATGTGGTGTTTAATATACAATATCAGATCCAATGTCAATATCAAGTACAACAGACATAAGCATGTTTGGAAACAAATATGACCGACCCTTGGTAAGCATCCAACTCAATTTGTGGGGGTAGAAAGGTATGAGCATGCAGAGAGGGCAATGCACTGGTGGTCAGCATTAAGAGTGCTAAGGATATGCCAGCATATTTTGCAGAAGAATATACATTGTCAGTTAATTTGTAGAGACGGTTAAGAGCTCTTACTGTATTACTATGTCAATTTCTCTTTCCAACTCTTTTTTTGCTTTATGTTTTAGTCTTTACCTGATGCATGAAACTGATGACAGTTATAGCCTTTGAGCATTGTTCTTTTGTTCATAAAAGTAACATTCTTTGTTCCTTTGAAGCTTTTAGCTTGAACTTGTCTCTTAGTGCTATGTGCTATTGCAACCTTTTTTTTTTTATTTCTTTGATGCTTCTTACCTCTTTGCTTTGTTTTCTTTTATGGCGGGAGTTCCTTTGATATTTTTCTCTTCTGTAATGTGGAAAGCCTCCAAATTGATAGAGATCGATATTAAGACTTGAAAAACTTTTTGGATTCTGTATTACTCAAGACACCAACTTCAGTAACTGTTCACCTTCTTAAGATGAAGTGTTGGCAAACTTTCAGTTTCTTCAATCTCTTATTTAACTTGCTATATGGTTTCCACAATCATCATGATTTTGCACACATACACACGTGTGGGTTTATATATTTAATGCCCACCACCAAATTCCTCATTTATGGGCTGTTTGTTTTTATTCAGTTTTAGTTTATTGGTATATATCTTCAAATAGCTGCCTTCCACACTTACCCACTGCAATGGCACATAAATGATGTACTTTTCACATCATGTTTTTATTTGAAAGTTTTTTTTCTTTGCCTGTTTTCCAGAATGACAATTTATCAGACTATAAATCTCATGGGTTAGAACCCTTCTACTTTGATATTTACAAATGTTGATAGAAGTTATATAACATTTAATGTGGTCACTGAGAAAAAACTATGTGATCAAATTGCTTTCCTTTTTCTTTATAGATGAAAAATTTTTTCCCTTTAGATGCTTGCAGGCTTTTTTTCTTTGCTCTTGAAATTGAATATTTTCACCAGGTTGAAATGAGGTGACAGTTCTCATTTAATAATTTCACCTAGAGCAGGGTGAATACTTTTTGGCTGTAGATTTGATCAGATATATGTTCTTTTAATACACTTGTGATTATTATTTCCATCCCATCTGTTCTATTTTCTTCTGCAGGAAATCATATTCCTTAATGGTGGATTTCTTCTGTCTATTCTCAATGTCTCTCATATTTTTCCCTTATACCATATTCTGAGTGAATTTTAAAGCCTCTCATCCAAAGCAGTGATTGGATTTTTGACATGTTAATTCTACTTTTATTTTCAATAGCTTCTAAGCTTATATAGCTTCTAATACCACTTAAAACTCCTTGGAGATTTAAAAATATATTTTTTGGCTTAACTATATCATATTCTTTTTTGACTTAACCCTGTCATATTCCATTTTATGTGAGTTTCTTTATCACTCATTGAGCCTATTTAATTTTCTTGGGAGAGCAAAGAAGTTTTTACTTAGTTTTCTTTTCTTTTTTAAAAATTTTATGTTATTGAAGTATAGTTGGTTTACAATGTTGTATTAGTTTTTGCTATAGACTAAAGTGACTCAGTTATAGAGAAAACTGATTCAGTTATACATGTAGATACTTTTTCATATTCTTGTCCATTATAGTTTATTTTAGAGTATTGAATATAGTTCCCTGTGCTATACAGTAGGATCTTTTTGCTTATCCATTATATGTATATATATGCTTAACAGTTTTCTTTTGCTTCCTGTAATGTAGCTTCAAAAGCATACCTTTACATCTGTACTTGCACGTTATGTTTACTTTTACTTTTATGTTGCAGTTTTTCTTCATAAGTTTTTATCTGACTGACATTCTCCTGGGTAAATTTTTAGTTAGATCTGCTATTTGCTTCAGAATAGTAGAAGTGTGGTGGATTCTCCTTTTTCTTTACCAAGGTCTTCAAAATTTAACATAATTACTGTAACTTTGTAGTATAGTTCTGAAGTCAGGGAGCCTTATTCCTCCAGCTCTGTTTTTCTTTCTCAAGATTGCTTTGGCTATTTGTAATCTTTTGTTTTTCCATACAAATTGTCAATTTCTTTAATTCTAATTCTGTGAAAAATGCCTTTGGTAATTTGATAGGGATTGCAATGAATCTGTAAACTGCTTTGAGTAGTATAGTCATTTTCACAATATTGATTCTTCCAGTCCAAGAACATAGTATAGTTTTCCATCTGTTTGCATCATATTTGATTTCTTTCATCAGCCTCTAATAGTTTTCAGAGTACAGGTCTTTTGCCTCCTTAGGTAGTTTTATTCCTAGGTATTCTTTTAAAAAGAAGCTTCCTAGGTGGTTCAGATGGTAAAGAATCCGCCTGCATTTCAGGAGACCTGGGTTTGATCCCTGGGTCAGGAAGTTGTCCCCTGGAGAAGGAAATGGCAACCTACTCCAATATATTGATGCGATGGTAAATGTGATTATTTCCTTGATCAATCTTGTGATTGATTTCTTGATTTCTTTCTTAGTGTATAGGAATGCAAGAGATTTCTGTGTATTAATTTTGCATCTTGCAACTTTACAAAATTCATTGAGCTCTAATAGTTTTCTGGTAGTATCTTTTGTATTTTCTATGTATAGTATTGAAAGGTTGTTGCTGAACCATGAAAGACACCAGGATTCTTGGCCTCTGGAGGAGAAGAATTCAATCAGGGGCCACAGACGAGGCTTAATCACTCAGAGCTTCTGTGTAATAGTTTTATTAAAGTGTAAAAAGGATACAGAAAGCTTCTGCATAGACATCAGAAGGGGGCAGAAAGAGTATCCATCACTAGTGTTAGCAATGGAGTTATATGTTTTAAATTACTTATTACAGTGAATCAAAAGAATGTGTGGAGGTTGTAAAGAGCTCACTAGACCCACTGTCATAATTTACATTTTAAGATAACAGGATTAGCCAGAAGTGTTTTTGTTTTTTTTTTTTCCAGAGACTGTCCTCAAGCAGGATACATTATTGTTATATAATCCTAAGGAATGTAGAGAGAAAAAAAAAATTTGTTCTTTCTTCCTCCTTGAGAATTCCAGACCCCCCTTCTCTTGGGGAACCCTGGACTTCTTATCAACCAGTCTAGGAATTGATTCTGTCAGTATCATGTCATATGTAAGTAATGGCAATTTTACTTTTCCAATTCAGATTTCTTTTTCTTCTCTGATTGTCATGACTAGGACTTTCAAAAATATATTGAATAATAGTGGTGAGGGTGGACATCCTTCTCTTGTTCCTGATCTTTAAAGCAAGTGCTTTCAGCTTTTCACCATTGAGAATGAGGTTTGTTGTGGGTTTGTCATATATGGACTTTATTATGTTGAGGTAGTGGGAATGTAAACTGGTGTAGACGTTATGGAGAACAACATGACAGTTCCTTAAAAATGAATAATAAATCTCTCATATGACCCAGGTATCACACTCCTGGGCATATATCCAAAGGAAATCCTAATATTCATTGAAGCACTATTTACAGTAGCCAGTACATGGAAGCGGCCTAAATGCCCATCAACAGAGGAATGGGTAAAGAAAATATGGTATCTATATATAATGGAATATTACTCAGCCTATCATAAAAGAATGAATTAATGCCGTTTGCAGCAACATGGATGGACCTAGAGATTGTCGTAGTGTGTGAAATAATTCAGAGAGAGAATGACAAATATCATGATATTGCTTACCTGTGGAATCTAAAAAAATGTACAGAAGAACTTATACAAAACAAATAGTTACAGATGTAGAAAATAAACGGATGATTACATAGATAGAGATGGGGAGGGATAAACTGGGAGACTGAGATTGACATAGACACTACTATATATAAAATAGATAGCTAAAGCTACTGTTTAGCATAGGGAACTCTACTCAGTACACTATAATGATCTATAGGGGAAAAGAATCTTAAGAGAGTGGCTATATGTATACGTATAACAGATTCACCTTGCTGTACACCTGAAACTGACATAACATTGTAAATCAACTATATTCCAATAAAAAATTCAAAGTAGCAAACATAACAGACGTAATTAACCCAAATGCCAGATTTTATAGGTAAATGCCACACGTTTAGTTACTAACTAGCTGAGGAAGGGTGGGAATATCAGCATTTGTGGTAACTTTGTTTCTGTAAATTTTAATCTCAATATCTGTTGAAATGACTTCAACTAAGGGCCAGTGTTCCTTCCTTGTTTTCTCTTTAATCTGTCCGAAATTGCAGAGTTTGGTTCTGGGGTTTAGCTCTTCATAGTCCCTCTACATGGTTTTTCAACTTGCTCAGATGAGGGCTGGTACATCCCTCATCCCTGTAGGGATGTGTCAGTCACTGTAAATTCTCCTTCATGTCCCTAGAGTCCTGTGAGGAAGGGAACCATTGGTATGTCTCACGTCGTTGCCATGGCAGTGCAATTCCTCCAGCCTTTACTGCTTCAAATTAAAGCAGCTTGACAAAATTGCTTACTTCTTGCAGCACTACTCTGTTTTGGTTTGTTTTAAAAGCATTGTGCATCAGCCCATACTTTCCTTTATTCAGTTTGGATTATATCTTATAGGCATTCCTATGTTAGGGTTTGTTACCATCCCTTGTTACCAGTGTTCTTGTATCTCTTTGGTACATGATACAGCTTTGGTACAATCACAGCTGGCTTCTGGTTTGGGGAACTGGAATAGACTCATGGATTTCTAATGCATTATCTTTCCCAGAAGACACCCTCAGTAGGAATTTTGTTGCTCTCCATACATCATTTTTATTCACCATCCTCCTCCACCCATTTCAGAAACTAATTAGTCTAAATTCAATTTTCTCATTAACACCCAACTCCTCTAGGTTTCTTGCAGAGAGTCACCTGAAGCTGGTGACATTCTTTATCTAGTTTTGAACATAATCATGATTGCCAAACCCACTGAATAACCACTACTGTGGGAAATTGTTTTTACAATGAAAGCATAAAGCACAGTGCTTTCACATGGGACTTTCTCAATAAATGTGAGTTCCAGTCCCTTCCCCTTCCCAGGTCCTTTCGTTGTCTAGTTTCTCCCTGGTTCTCTACATCCTGAAAATAACTGCTGAACAGTTCTCTCTAAACATAGCTCTCTTGGTACAAAACCACTAACAAACTATGTAGTCAATTATTTCTGCTGCTTCATCCTTTACTTGTTTGCTTTGTACATTTCTAGGTGATATAGCCAGACCAGTTGTAAGAATACAATAGATACTCAGGGATAGAATTCATCAATAAAGTAGGAATGGTCTTTGCCTTTTTGGTTATTATTCTGTATCACTATTTAATCCTCTGTGGCATTTGTCTTTCTTCCACTCTTCATCATGTCTTGGGAGGGAGCAGTTGAGAATACATAAGAAACACTGAAACTATTTTTTTGAGAAGAAAATCCCACAGAATACAAAAAGTAATATTTGCCTAACATGCTGGGGTTTCATCTGAGACTTTGTTTGAGTCTGAGTGAAATATTTTCTGCCATTTTTGAATTGTGTGGAAAGAAAAATATATTTCTTTAAAAGTGTACTGAGTCTTAAAAATATTATGCAAAAGGCAGTTAACAGTTACATATTTCAAAATTGCTTTAGAAAATTAATCTGGAATTAAAGAGAATTGTTGCATTATCTTTTAAAAGATTAATGATGTCTATATTAGTAAAAAAAAAAAGTATATCTTAACACAACCTCCTTGCCCTTATTAATGTTGAAACTGTTGAAAGAACTCCTACGTCTCAACTTAGAACAAATTAAATAATCAGAAAAAGGATCTTGTTTTGCTAGTGAGAAATGTATGTACTCTGAAGTACTCTTCCTTTCAAAAGTTCTTATCAGTTGAAGGATTATTTTTTCAATGATTTCTTTGTGATCTAAGCTAAACTCTTACTGCAATTTAAAACTTTTTCCTATACTATTGTACTTCTGTGGAATTGGAGTCACTTGGACCAAGTAGTTGCTGTCTTCCCAATCAATGGATGCATTTAAAGGAATGTGAGAAGAATACCTCACAGAATGCCTTGCCGTAGGACTTCTATTCTCTTTTCTGGTTACAACTGCAAATTATTTTTTGTCCTTCCTCTACTCTCTCTTATTTTAGGATCTTCTTTCTTATGTAATTTAATATAGATAACCACATAAATCACAGAAGAGTTCAAATTAACTGCAGAAAAATTTTTGTTGGTGTATGTACTTCATAAAGTCATTACTGACTATTGATCATGATTTTCATTTATTTTGAGGTGTGCCTTTAAGTTTTTTCAAAAAAGCATCTGTATAGACATGACAGTAAATTCTACATATTAATATTCTGTATTTTCAAAAAAAAACCAACAAGAAATACAGACTTCAAATATTTGAAGCAAAAAAGCTTCAGTTTTCAATAATGGGTATTATTGCCTCTGATTTTGGAAATTTCAAGCAGAAGATTTTGTACTAACAGGGTCTGGTGGTAATAGAGAAGCAAATCTAATTTTCTTTTCATTGTAGTTACATGATCATAGTGAAATTTAAGAACTGAAGTCTCTGGGTGTTGTGTAAAATACATTTGAAAATGGAATCAGTGTGTTTAGAAAATATTTGTATCTATATATTCTGTTGTATTTTTAAAAGTATTATTGTAATGATAGGATAACTTAAAATAATAGCTTGTACATTTGAATATCGGTTGAAATCTTTTTAATGAATGAAACCTTTTACTCATATCATGCAGTTTCCTCCTGCTCATCATCTTTTTCTATTCTTGTAGTAATAGAATCTATGGTAGGAAAAATTCCTTAAGATTCAGGTTGAGGTCATGGACTGTCAGTAACCACAGCTGGTATATGTGCCTTAGGTCTGGGGAACCAGAGCACTGTACTCGGTTCTCCTTACCAGCTATGGCAATTCATTTAGAGGTGGTAACGTGGTCCAAGCATGAGCTCTTCTGAGGACTTTTTGGAATTATAGATGAAGAAAGGGATCACTTCTTGTCTGAGATTGCTAGTATAAATAAAACAGTGATTATGGAATTTGGGGGCCATTCTTAAACGATCCATTGGAAAAGAGTGTGGTTGTTTCCGTGGCTTTGTGTGAAACCTGGATCAAATCCACCAAAAATCCATGGACTTAATGGTTATATATAACAAGAGCTTTTCTATTACTACTTTAAATTTCTTGAATTAGTTGTTTGTTTCTTTCACTTTTATTAATAAAGTCCTGAGACATGCAAAAAATGGTCAGCATAGCATAACAGTTAAAGAATCCAGACTCTGGAGCAGTTGGTCTTAGTATGAATGCTTACAAGAACTTCTGGCACATGTGTACTGTATAATATTTGTTATATATGAACAGAAATTGAGTAAGTGGATTCTTATTATAGAAAAAGAGTTGACATTAAGCTCTTTGGTCTTTGTGATCCCTTTGGAAAGGGCAGAGAATATGCACAGAATGCTGCATTTTTTTTCTGTTGTTGGTAGCCAAATTACTCTTTACCATAATAAATTTAGGCTTTGTTGTTGTTTAGTTGCTGAGTCATGTCTGACTGCAGCACACCAGGATATCTTGTCCTTCACTATCTCCCGGAGTTTGCTCAAACCCATATGTCAGTTGAGTTGTTAATGCCATTCAACCATATAGTTCTCTGTCACCCCTTCACCTCCTGCCCTCAATCTTTCCTAGCATCAGGGCATTTTCCAATAAGTTGGCTCTTCAAATCAGATGGCCGAAGTGTTGGAGCTTCAGTATCTGTCCTTCCAATGAATATTCTGGGTTGATTTCTTATAGGATTGACTGTTTTGATCTCCTTGCTGTCCAAGGGACTTGCAAGAGTCTTCTCCAGCACCACAATTTGAAAGCATCAGTTCTTTGGCACTCAGACTTCTTTATGGTCCAACTGTCACATTCATACATGGCTACTGGAAAAAACCATAGCTTTGACTAGACGGACCTATGTTGGCAGTGATGTCTCTGCTTTTGAATACACTGTTTAGTTTTGTCATAGCTTTCCTTCCAAGGAGCAAGTGTCTTTTAATTTTACAGCTGCAGGCACCATCCGCAGTGATTTTAGACCCCAAGAAAATAAACTCTGTCACTGCTTCCATTTTCCCCCCTTTTATTTGCCATGAAGTGATGGGACCAGATACTATGATCTTAGTTTTTTAAATTTAGGCTCAGTACAATCTATAATGATTCTTTTGAATCATTAAATATTTCACTTTTAAAGTATCATTTTTATATTACTTTACTGGACCATTTGGGTGTAAGACTCTGGGCACCAGCTAAAAGACTGTTTCACTTCGTGAACATTAGTTTTCTCAATCTTTTTAAAGCAAATTTCTTATAGCTCTAAAATAGGTACAGATACATTTAAAAATTAAAAGTCAGGTCCTCGACATATACCATGTGTTAATACAAATAGTCGCTGCCTCTGTTGTTGGTCCACTGTGGTCCATTTGATCCTATGTTCTGTAAAGAATTTATGCAAACATTTTGAAGAGAAGCATATTATGGCAAAGACACTTTGAATGGCAAAGTCCCTCTTTCAGTGTTTGAACTTTCTTGAGTTACACCTGTGTGTTCTTTGTATCTACATATCCTTTGATTTAACATTTTTAATAAATAGGAAAAATGTGATTGTAAATATATATATTTTGAAACTGAGAGAACACAATTCAGTTCATTTTTAGTCTCCTGTTCTTTTTTCATGGCTTTTGTTGAAGTTATTAAATTTTAGTTAATATAGCTTGGGAGTCACATTCTATACTTTTAAAAACATTAATCATTTTATGTCCACAGGTAGGAAGCAATGTAGCTTTGCAGGTTATTAATCATTGCATTTCACGTCATGAATAATACATTTATGTTCTTTGCTGTTCTTTATCAGATAATATATGTATGCAGCTTGTTTACCCTTTGTATGCATATTATGGCTTTTATGATGTATTATGTACATGTAGTTAGTTCTACTTATTCTTTTAGAGCTTATGATAAAAACGATGCTACAGTGAAATGAAAAACTGGTAATCATGCTCAGGGATATTGGAGTCTTTATTAAAAGACAAGTCTGTTCCTAGTCTTAACTTTTTCTGGGCTAGAGGTGCAGATTGATACACCGTATATCTAAAGATTTGAAAGTTACAGATGAAGCGAACAGAATTATAAAAAAATATGTGCTATCTTCCTACTTTGAATATGCCTTCACAATAAATTGTAAGATCAGTTAGAATTTGAAATTCTTGCAACACTTGGAGCTTCTTGGGAAGAGCCAGACATATGGCCCACGAGTGCTTACTCATCCACCAAGTTCTCCACCTTGCATCACAAGGTGCTGGGTGCCTTGTCCAGACCCTGTAGGCAAGCTTCATCTATAGTTGCTTTCTTGCACATCTTCTGGCCACTTTCTGGCTTTGCAATGGTGGCTTTGCTTACCTTCTGGAGGATGTAGCAGGTAAGAGGCCTGTTCAAGTCCTGGAAACATGCTAAGATTGTTTCAGTAGCTGTTTCCAGCTACTGGCCCCAGAGTCTTGCCTGGTAGGGCCCTTATCTGTGCTGAGGGATGAAGGGGGATTAGAGCAAATTGCAAATGCAGTGGCTCAGGCCAGTGGGTGTCTTGTCTAAGTGGTACTTCTGAGAGTCCAACCTAGAAACTTATTTGATGGTTGCATTATTATGAAGGCTGAACTCCTGCAATCCAAACCGAAAGAGAGCTTTGTTCTTTTACTCACATAAAAATATTTTAGGACTAGTAAAAGTGGGTTACTGAAGAAAATATGAGTTGTGCTAATACATATAATAAATCATGATATTTAAGAGAACTTTCATCATGACAATAAATACACATCTATGTTTTTGTGCAGTGTGGGTTTAAAATTGAAATAGCAAAACTCAGCATGATTTTCTGTTACCTGTAAGTCATTTGACATTTGTAGTCCTCACAATATGCAAGTTTGTATGTATAAGCATATATCTTTTTTCACTTACAAAATTTTTTCTAGAGGTTTACATATTAATCTGCTGAGAAACTTCCCTTTGATATGTAATACAAAAGTCAATTCCATTGATGTGAATAAGTAACCAAAATAATTCAATAACTACATTTAATAAGGTACTTGATTCACTTGTCTTCAAATCTAAACATGTAATTAACTAAAAATAATAAATCAATTTTTAATAGAAATAATTTTTCAGTATAAAGACTAATAATACCCCTTCTCAGATTACACCATGGGAAGAAACCACATCCTTTTTTAACTTTGCTAGAATAGTCTATCATCACTGTTGCCTAATTAGTCTAAGATAAATATTTGCCCAGATCAACTATAAAGATTACCATATTCCTTCTCAAATTGAAAATTTTATTTCAAGTAGATAATCAAGGATTTAGTCTTCCTTCACTCTGAGTATTTTACGAAACCATGTTTAATATGCTTACATGAAAGCATATCTCTTGTTAAATTACAAAGATGCTTCTTGCTTTATGCTTTACAAATGACAGAGAAAAAAATGTTAACTTTCTCTCAGGTCAGTCAAAGGCTCTGCATATAGCTGTGCTTAGTAAGAAGGCAGAAAGGCAAGTTCCTCAAGCAAAGGCAGGTTGTGGTTTCACCTGTGCAAGATGCGTAGGCAAATGTAAGAAGTGAGATCCTAAGGCACAGAGAACCCTTCACAAAAATTGTTTTGGTGAGATGCTGGCTCAGTATTCCTGTGTCAGTTTTGCTGTCTTTCGGTGCCTACTAACTTCAGGTCATAGAAGCATCTGCTCTTGGTGTGCAAAACTTGCTTCCAAAAGGGCATTATGTGCTACTGCAGTCTTGCTTTTAAAAGAACCACTTGTATCATTTGTGAAAATATTCCAGAAATCCTGTTAAAGCAAGAACTTGGCCCCAATGAAGTCCTGGCCTCATCTCTGTGGTCAAAGAATCTCATGGGGGAATTTCTTACTAATAATATACACTGATCGGGGCTTCAGTCCACATGTGTGTAGGAAGAGAGAAATTTTATTATATTTGGAAGGTAAAATCCCCACTGATGAGAAACCCTCAAAGGATATACGCAGCTGCCATTAAGTGCATTGACAGAGCAGTGACATTTATGTGCACACATTTCCATCATGGAAAGTAAAATAAATTACATGAAGTAATTTCAATTACTCTATCAAACACATTTGCATGATTTCATGACATTTAAATAATTATGCGTGGGCTATACTAAGGAGCATGGGTCTGAAATGAGATTCAGCATTAAGGGAGTAGCAAAATTTTTTTCTCTGAAGAGTTTTTATATTGAGAATAAAGATAAGTGTTTGGTCTTTGGGAATCTTGTTAGGTGCCATTACTTTTCAGCAATAAGCCAGAAATCATGGACTAGGAGTCTTTTCATAGGGCCTACCATAATTTGAGCATTAGCAGATCAAATGACAGTCACTCTGAGCGTAAGTTCTTATTACAGAATTTTTCATCTTCCATTAAAATGATTTAAGAAATCACTATGGAAACTATGCATCAAGACTTTTGATTTACAGGACCGGAATTTGACAAATTTTTTTGGTGGTTGTGGTGGGATGAATCTAAGAGTCAACCTTGAGTTTGGGGACTTCTTGAATTCTTTTTTTCTTCTCTGTTGAATCTAAGTTGCAGTAGACGCAGAAGGTATTTTGGAGTGGGTAAAGTCAGTTGGAGAGTAGTTTGGAGAGAAATGGTAATAGTGGTGACGTAGCGTCATGAGCAGCTTTGACCTTTTTGAGCCTCAGCAGAGAGATGCTGTATTATTTCTCTTAACTCCAGGAGCTGGAATCAGAGTCCAACTCCAGGCCTCACACTACCGCCTGCATCTGAAAGACTGCTTGGTTGACGACTTTCACTCTTTTCACATTGATTATTTCCCCAGGATGTTCTTTTATCTAGATTTCAATTTTTATAACAGCCTCTGAAAGAGACCCCAGTAGACATTAACAGAGCTCTTAACTTCAAACAAGTGCTTTTAGAATATCAGAAAGAAAAAATGAAGTAGTGATATTGTACAGAGAAGTATTTCAATAAATAGCCAATTAGAAGAAGTAATAGTGAGCAAAGTGGTTTCAAAGGCAACTTTAGAAGAAGACTTGGGTAATTTATTCATGAAAGGTTACATTATGGGCTTTGGATTTTAAAAAGGTCAAATTCATGATTAGTCTTCATCATGATTGCATGGACTCTTGGGTGCTATTTGATACTTTTCTTTTTTGCTCTTTCGGGCATAGTAATAAGGAAGGTTGTTCTATAAGTATGAAAAAATTCACCAAAATGTTTTTAGTTTGAATATAAAAGTTGTGACAGACCTTCAGTCTCAGATTAACAACCAAATTACAAATCAGCTAAACTATAAACATCATAGTTAAAAAATATCCTGTCATAAAGCTGAGCACATAAAGAAATTCAAACAAACAAAACATCACAGTGTGAGGATCCCTTTACTGGACAAGAGAGTATTACCACTGCTCTTATCACTGGAAAAAATGTCTACTAAATAAAAGAGAGGGGAAAAATCAGCTGAACTGCTAACATGTTTAATAGGCATGGATGGCCTCTTGTAATAGGTTAGAACTACAAGAGATCCCCACTGTAGAGCATGTCTCCACTCACCACCAACTGGAAAATAACAGTTTAAAAATGTATGGCAAAACCAATACAATATTATAAAGTAGTTAGCCTCCAATTAAAATAAATAAATTTATATTAAAAACAAAACCAAAAAGTACTATAGCATATGAAAATAAGAAAAATCAGTCTAATGAAAAATATTTAAGATCTCTATACTAAAATATTACTGAGAAGTTAAATAAGACTTAAAAAATAGAGTTAGTCTATGTTTCTAGATTGGAAAGTAAATCTTGCTGTCACATATCTTTACTTTCTAAATAGATACATACATTCAATGCAATCTTTATCAAAAAGTCAACAAGCATTTCTGAAGAAGTAGATGAGATGGTTCTAAATATATACAGAAATGCAAAGAAAATAGGATAGCTAAAACCACTTTGAAAAAGAACAAAAAACTTTACGTGGTTTCAAAATTTATTATAAATACAGAGCAACCAAGGCAGTAGTATTGGTCTAGTCATAGGCAAATAGAATAATGGAACAGAATAAAGTCTAGAAATAGACCCATATATATTCCATTTACTGATTTTTTTTTTTTTAAACAAAAGTGCCAAAGCTATTTTGGGGGAAGTCTTTCCACAGACATTGCAAGAACAACTTGGTATCTTCATGGAAGAAAATGTATTTTGATTCTCATCTCATGCCATACACAAAGTTAATTCTAGATTGGTTATAGATCTAAACATAAAACCAGATTCAAAAGTTCTAGAAAAAAAGAAATACTTTCATGACCACAGTTTAGATAGATATTTCCTGTACAGGACACAAAAATCATAAAACATAAGTTGATTATTAGACTTAGAAAAAATTTAAAAATTCTGCCCATCAAAAGAACTCCACTAAAACTTAATACATACAATATGAACTGAAAAGATTAAGAGTATCTTACAAAGAAGTTTTATACAGAATACATAAAGAATTCCTAAAAATTAAGTATAAAAGCACAAATAACCAAATAGAAATATGTGTGATAGAGCTGAATAGATACTTCACAGAAGTAGTACGTTTTAAAAGTGTTCAATGTCTTTGGTTAGAGGCTTCCCTGATGACTCAGCAGGTAAAGAATCTACCTACAGAGGAGACATAGGAGATGCTGGTTCTATCCCTTGGTCAGGAAAATCCCCTCAGTGAAATGGCAACCCACTCCAGTATTCTTGCCCGGAAAATCCCATGGACAGAGGAATCTGGTGGGTTACAGTCTAAAAGGTCTCCGAGTTGGGTATGACTGAGTGCCAAAGCACACACGTCAGGCTATAAAAATTAAAACAAAAATGAGGTACTACTAAACATGCCTTGGAATGGCTAAAACAGACTGAAAACATCAAATTTTGGTGGCAGTGTGGAGTGGTAGACCCTCTCATACAATGGTGATAGCAGTGTAAGTGGTAAAACTAATTAGGAAAACTGGCAGTTTCTTAAAAAGTTAAACATACATCTCCCCTGTGACCTAGGAATAAGTAGTACTCAGAGGTATTCACCTTGACTTGTTGAAAAATGTTTATAGCAGCCATGTTTATAATAGCCTTATACTAGGATCATCCCAAATGTCTAACAACATAAAAATTGATAGACAAGTTGTAGTATATCCCTAGAATTGAATGTTGCTTAGTAATAAAAGGAAAAACTATCGATACACTGAACAATGTACATACACATCAACATTATATTACACATCAACATTATATTGTATGAAAGAAGCTACGTACAGAAGAGCACATACTATAGGCTTTCATATATGTGAAAACCAAACAGAGACCAAAGTAATCTATGGTGGTAGAAATCCCATATTAAGATGTAGGAGGAGGGAGAGAAGCAACTGGAAAGGAGTATCAGGGAACATTTGTTCTACTATATGAATTTTGAATGGCCATTGCTTGGCTGTATTTAATTGTCACTGCTCATCAAACTGAACATTTAAAGTTCATGGATTGTATTGACTGTTAATTACATCTCAATAAAGTGAAAACCTACCACGAAAAGTATCAGATCGTTGGTTTTTTTAAAAAAATCACAACAGTCAAATAATTTTCATCTCTGAATGATGAAAAGTTTTCCAAGAATAACACATAAAGATCACAAAAATAATCTTTTGTTTTGTTTGCTGGAATAGAGTCAACCGTTAGTACAAATTCTTTTGTTCTGAAATATTTCACTACCTAAGTGCAACCTTCTGTAGTTGTGTCTCTAATCCCCAGTGTATTATAACCTTCAGTGCAGACTCTTCGTATATCTGAATTATTAACATTTCTGTTTTCTTTTTTGTAAATAAAACAAATGTTGCAGAAACTTAATGCTTTATGCATCTTAGCTTTTTGTCAGAAAGCAAGTCCTTGCAATGCAACCTGTCATGGTTTTATTATTTGGTAACCTTATTTTGCTAAATATGTGGTAATGACATGTATGTGTATGTGTGTGTATGTGTGTATATATGTGTTATGGGGCAGGAGTTAGGTGGTAGAAACTGACAGCATATTGGACTTCAGTGAGGTTGGATGAAGGATGTTTTCATCTCTAAATGAGGAAAAGTCTAATGGAAGGAATTTCTCTACTTAATGGAACACAGTAAATTCTAAATCTATAGATGTGCCATAATGGATTGATAAATAATTTTATGTACTTCTCTAACTGAGAAACACAGTTTCTTACTGCAGTTTTAAAGTACTCTCAGATCTACTACTCTCAAAACATGTCATCCTTCATTTTCAACCTGTTTTAAGAGCATATAATTGTTCAAGTGCTTTGGAATAATTTTTTGTTACCATCTTATAATTATGTGGAGTGCTGAAGTCAGGACTCACAGCTATGGAGGCACTTCGATAAGACTTTTATGTAACTGTCACTCCAATTCAACCTTGAGCCTGATGAAAAAAATATTCTCTCTTTCCTAGTTTAGCTAAAAACACCTAAATATATAATTTGTGGTTCTGTGCTCATTTAAATCAGATCACCTTGAAATTCAAGTTACATATAGATCTTAGCAAGTGTTTTCACACTAGAACTTTAGAGAAAAAGGCATAATGAGTTCTGATACACTGTTGGATTGACTTCCTACAGTGACTTAGGATGTACCCATTAGGTATTGTGGAGTCATGCATATTCTGAGGGAGAATTTCTTGTCTGGGAGAGTATTCTGCCTTGGCATCATGTTATATCAGAAAACAATAGATATTTTTTTCTCTATTACTTTTTTGTTCATTACACCCAGAGTGGATCTCTTTTCTTGTTTGAGTCCCTGATGCTCAGTGATAGATGAGTTAGGAAGGATATAAGTATAAGAAAATTCTTCCCTAATTTATCTAACTAAAACTGAGTGGCCTTCCATATACCTGAATAGTATAAAAATGATGTGTGTGTAACATATATTTTTCAATATACTTGTTGCTGCTGCTGCTAGGTCACTTCAGTTGTGTCCGACTCTGTGCGACCCCATCCCTGGGATTCTCCAGGCAAGAACACTGGAGTGGGTTGCCATTTCTTATCCAATGCATGAAAGTGAAATCGCTCAGTCGTGTCCGACTCTTAGTGACCCCATGGACTGCAGCCCACCAGGATTCCTCTGTCCACGGGATTTTCCAGGCAAGAGTACTGGAGTGGGACACATCTAATTTATATGTATGTGTATACATAAAAATATGTACACATATGTATATATAGATAGTTAACTGATCAGGTAAGAATTATCTTTCAGCCTCAGTTGGCCAGTTCGTAGAACGCTTTTGGAGAGCAAATTAGCAGGCTCAGTAAAATTGGAAATGTGCTTTATCTTTGACCAAGTAACTTTACCTCTAAAAATCCATCTTGTAAAGATTTCTGTACATTCTTAAAGACATTATCAATACAAGATTTTTTTGACACCAGACATTTGAAAACAACTTATATGTTCATCAATAAATTATGCCACATTCCTTCTGTCAAATATTGTGTAGTTAGAAAAATAATGGTATAGATTTCTAAGTTGGAAAGAAATATTTTCCAAACATTGATAAAAGGAAAATGTAATTCACTGAGTGCTGTGATATGATAAAAAAAAATATTGTGTAACTACCCTATGTATGCACACAATATTCTGAAAGGAATTTTAAACTTACTTGTTGGGGAAGAGAGAAATTAGGCAAGGTGTATTCAAGGAGAATAATTCTTTCTCTTCTGTATTGAATTTTAAGAATGTATATATGTATTAGTTGTTTAAACAGGAAAAAAATGAATCACTTGCAAGGTTTCTATTAAAGAAGTAGTGAATTCCCAAAATAGAACATGGTTAATAATAATGAATATTACACAACAAAGTAAGCGATATTGATTGAAAAGATTCTTATTTAAACTTGTAAATCCAAAAGGTATTTTAAAACATCTTAAAGTTTCATTGAAATGCTATTTTTTTGTAAATAGTTGAAAAAGGTGGTATTTGACTATTTCCTTTTCAGAGTGTGAAGTATCTATACTATCTGTATTTTATAAGTAAGTGTTTTTGAAGCATTCTGTAGTCGGTTCAACCATGAAACTCCAAAAGTTACATCCTAGTGTACTTCTAGAACCTACTAATGTGATTTTGTTTGGAAGTAAGTAATTATAGAGAATCTTTGGACATGTAACTAAAGAATCTTGGGATGAGATTATCCTGGATTGTCTACTGCTACTGCTGCTAAGTCACATCAGTCGTGTCTGACTCTGTGCGATCCCATAGATGGCAGCCCACCAGGCTCCCCCGTCCCTGGGATTCTCCAGGCAAAAACACTGGAGTGGGTTGCCATTTCCTTTTCCAGTGCATAAAAGTGAAAGTGAAGTCACTCAGTCATGTCTGACTCCTAGCGACTCCATGGACTGCAGCCTACCAGGCTCCTCCGTCCATGGTATTTTCCAGGCAAGAGTACTGGAGTGGGTTGCCATTGCCTGGATTGTCTAGGTGGGCCCTAAATCCAATGACAAGTATCCTTATAGAAGTTAGGCAGAGGGAGATGTTATAGACAGAAGAGAAGACACATGGAGGAGAGGGCCATGTGAATACGCAGGCAGAGACTGGAGTGATGTGTGCTAAGCTGTATCAGTCATGTCTGACTTTTTGTGACCCTATGAACTGTAGCCCACCAGGCTCCTCTGCCCATGGAATTTCCCAGGCAAGAATGCTGGAGTGCGTAGCTGTTTCCTTCTCCAAGGGATCTTCCTTACCCAGGGATCAAACCCAGGCCTGCTGCATTGCAGGCAGATTCTTTACCATCTGAGCCACCAGGCAAGTCCTAGAATGATGTAGCTACTAGCTATATAATGCCTGAAGTGGCCTGAAGCTGGAAGAAGCAAGGAATGATTTCCCTAGAGCCTTCACCAGACCGCATTACCTGCCTCCTGAGAAACTTGTATGCAGGACAAGAAGCAACATGTAGAACTGGACATGGGACAACTGACTGGTTCAAAATTGAGAAAGGAGTATGTCAAGGCTGTCTATTGTCACCCTGCTTATTTAATTTATATGTGGAGTACATCATACTAAACGGATGACTCACAAGCTGGAATCAAGATTGCCAGAAAAAATATCAACAATCTCAGATATGCAGATGATACCACTTTCATGGCAGAAATTGAAGAGAAACTAAAGAACCTCTTGATGAAGGTGAAAGAGAATTTTTAACTAGCTTAAAACTCAACATTCAAAAATGAAGATCATGGCATCTGATCCCATCACTTTATGGCAAGTAGATAGGGACTATGTGGGAACAGTGTCAGACTTCATTTTCTTGGGCTCCAAAATCAATGCAGATGGTGACTGCAGCCATAAAGTTAAAAGACGCTTGCTCTTTGGAAGAAAAGTTATGACAAACCTACAAAGTGTCTTAAAAAGCAGATATCAATTTGCCAGCAAAGGTCCATATATTTAAAGCTATGGTTTTTCCAGTAGTCATATATGGATGTGAGAGTTGGACCATAAAGAAGGCTGAGCACCAAAGAATAGATGTTTTCAAATTGTGTTGCTGGAGAAGACTCTTGAGAGTCCCTTGGACAGCAAGGAGATCAAACCAGTCAATTCCAAAGAGAATCAACTCTGAATATTTATTGGAAGGGACTGATGCTGAAGTTCTAGTACTTTCGTCACGTGATGCAAAGAGCTTACTCACTGGAAAAGACCCTGATGCTGGAAAAGAAGGCGGGCAAAAGGAGGACGAGATGGTTGGATGGCATCACTGACTCAATGTCACATGAGTTTGAGCAAACTCAGGGAGATAGTGAGGACAGGCAAACGTGGCATACTGCTATTCAGTTCAGTCGCTCAGTCGTTTTGGACTCCTTGCGACTCCATGAATCGCAGCACGCCAGGCCTCCCTGTCCAGCACTGTCTCCCAGAGTTCACTCAGACTCAAGTCTGTCGAGTCCGTGATGCCATCCAGCCATCTCATCCTCTGTTGTCCCCTTCTCCTCCTGCCCCCAATTCCTCCCAGCATCAGAGTCTTTTCCAATGAGTCAACTCTTCGCATGAGGTGGCCAAAGTACTGAAGTTTCAGCTTTAGCATCATTCCTTCCAAAGAAATCCCAGGGTTGATCTCCTTCAGAATGGACTGGTTGGATCTCCTTGCAGTCCAAGGGACTCTCAAGAGTCTTCTCCAACACCACAGTTCAGAAGCATCAATTCTTTGGCGCTCAGCCTTCTTCACAGTCCAACTCTCACATCCATACATGACCACTGGAAAAACCATAGCCTTGACTAGACGGATTTTAGTTGGCAAAGTAATGTCTCTGCTTTTGAATATGCTATCTAGGTTGGTCATAACTTTCCCTCCAAGGAGTAAGCGTCTTTTAATTTCATGGCTGCAGTCACCATCTGCAGTGATTTTGGAGCCCCCAAAATAAAGTCTGACACTTTATGGGGTCACAAAGAGTCAGACACAACTTAGTGACTTAAGAACAAGAGCCTTCACAGGGAGTGTGGCCCTGAAGACATGTTGACTTTTGGCCTTCAAAGCTGTAAAATAATAAATTTCTGTTATTTTAGCTAGTAATTCAGTACAACAGCCACAGGACACTAATATACGATACATCTCCCAACTAAAAACATGCAAAAGAGATGTGATGATTTAAAAACTTAGATTATTTCAGGTTTCCTCTTAAAAAACAAACAAACAAACAAACAAAACACCAATTCATTATGATTACCAGAGAAGTGAACAGTATTCCATGTGTTTCTCAGACTACAGAATATTGGAAGATTCCTTGGGGATCTTCTGGTCTGGTGACTTTGCACAGAAGAATCCATGGCTGTCAGGAAGGAATCATGGGTATTGGATTGGGTTAGGGCAGAAGTGTGTAGTGAGTGATAAGTAAGTGTCTAGTCTACCTAAAGGCTCAGCAATTCAAATGATTAAAAATCCTGTGAAGGATTAAGAAATAGTACTGTCTGGCTCCTGTGTGCCAATTAAAATTCAGGTGGGTGGGGCATCTACTACCAAAAGGAAGAAGAGGACAACTGGTAGACTGTTCCTGCTACAACCTAATGAACAACTGAGCTGGGATAATAATTCCTGGTTCCTCCCTCCTACTCTAGGGCTAGTCTACCTCCTGTTCTTTTTATCTCTACAAAGCAGAATGGAAGAAAATGAAGACACATTGACCAGCATGTGTCAGACACCATGCCAACTTCTTTCAGATATGTAATCTCATTTAATTCTCACAACAGCCCACTGAGGTTGGTTGCCTAAGATCCCTCAACTTAGTAACCCAGGTCCCTCTGGCTGTAGTAACTCATACTGTTTCCAAGACGTAACACTGCTTCCAAAGAGAGCACGACCAGCCGTGAGATGTTGGGGGAAATACAGATATGTTCTCTTTCCAAAGATATATCATAGTTATTTTTAATATTAATTTTTAATGCTTGAAATAGGAAAGTGTAATATTTTTGCTGTGATATAGTTAATATCACTATTTTTTTCTGTAATAGATCATGTAGGCTTTCTCTTATCTTTTGGCTTTATATGAATTTCCTTTCCCTTAATAAATCTAAGACAGCAAACTTACTGGTTAATTTTTTCCTTGATTGTTCTCCAACTGCCGACATC
This sequence comes from Nanger dama, assembly GCA_917880005.1. Lineage (NCBI taxonomy): Eukaryota > Metazoa > Chordata > Mammalia > Artiodactyla > Bovidae > Nanger > Nanger dama. The sequence continues at coordinate 23,688,618 of CAKJTW010000022.1, forward strand.
ATCATATTACTTTTGGAATGTGATATGATTTTCTTCATACTTGCTAAATGAAGCAATTATCTTGTGTATATGCCTTTTATTTAAACAGTTGTACCTTTAACAATTGTGTCTTGTGGATTTTATACATGCTTAAAGAGCTAAAGCTTGGCTCTCCTAGGAGACAGTGTTTTGTTTTTGTCACATGGGGAAAATATACTTTTAGATATTCTATTTTGAGAGGGAGTCTTTTGCCTGTAGTCATCCTGCCAAATGATGTAGGAATTTTCTAGTTATTGTCCTCATTTAGTTAACCAATAAATATTTATTCATGGCCTATTATGTGCTCAGCATGTTACTTGTAGACTATTTTAGGTGTTTCAAAGGAAATAATTATAAAATATGATTGCAGTCTTTATACACTTGCACAAGTTAGCTATGAAAATAAGGCTAACAAAGAATCAGAGATATGGATGGCTAATTGAGCATTAGGAAGTCAAAAATCTAGCTGCCAAGTATGAGCTAAAATAGAGAATATTTCATGGGGATTGTGGAATTTGAGCTAGACATTCAAAAATGAGTAGGATGAATTGGTAGGAAATGAATATTTTTTAATTTACTTTTGTGGAAAATAGAATTAAAAAGGTAAAATGTGGAGATTTATATATTTGGAACATAGTGAATGGATGGTTAATCACCAAAGTGAAATAAGGAAAATAAGAAATAAGAGGAATAACAAATTAGGTATGGTAGCCAAATGGGAGGATAATATATGCATTAACAGCTAGACTAAGGAATTAAGATTTGAAAGCAGTAGACTATAATCTTCTTATGCCGGAAAATGAAAAAAATAAAAGGAATTTATAAAGGAGATCTAGCATAGAAACATGTGACAAATGGATTATAGTAGAAGCAAGGTTAATGTTATGGGCTTCCCTGGTAGGTATGACAGTAAGGAATCCACCTGCAGTGCAGGAGACCTGGGTTCAGTTCCTGTGTTGGGAAGATCCCCTGGAGGATCTTCAGTATCGCTGCCACTCCACTCCACTCCAGTATTCTTGCCTGGAGAATCCTCATGGACAGAGGAGCCTGGCAGGCTACAGTCCATGGGGTTGTAAAGAGTCTGACATGACTGAGCGACAAAGCACACAAGGTCAGTGTTAGGGCTTCCCCCGGCAGCTCAGTGGTAAAGAATCTGCTTGCAATGCAGGAGATGTGGGTGCAGTCCCTGGGTTGAGAAGGTCCCCTGGAGAAGGAAATGGAAACCCACCCCAGTATTCTTGCCTGGGAAATCCCATGGACAGAGGAGCCTGGTGGATACAGTTCATGAGGCTGCAACGAGTTGGATACAACTGAGTGACTGAGCAGCCAAGTACAGAGTCTGTGTTGGACAAGTTTAGCAGCTAAAATACTGCTGCTGTGCTAATCTAGTGGTGGAACAAGGAGGATTTGGACTAAAGTGGTGATAGTGAGATGATAGGATAAACCAAATTGTTTCAGGAAGCACTGAAGGAAGAAAAAAATGGGCCTGTCTACAGAGAATGGAGTCGCCTGAAGGCAGGTGTAAAGGACCTCTGATTGACTAGGGAAGGAAAGGTAGGCCTGATAACAGATGGCATCGCTAAAGTTCAGTTCAGTCGCTCAGTCGTATCGGACTCTTTGCGACCCCATGAATCGCAGCACTCCAGGCCTCCTGGTCCATCACCGTCTCCCAGAGTTCACTCAGACTCATGTTCATCGAGTCCGTGATGCCATCCAGCCATCTCATCCTCTGTCATCCCCTTCTCCTCCTGCCCCCAATCCCTCCCAGCATGAGTCTTTTCCAATGAGTCAACTCTTTGCATGAGGTGGCCAAAGTACTGAAGTTTCAGCTTTAGCATCATTCCTTCCAAAGAAATCCCAGGGCTGATCTCCTTCAGAATGGACTGATTGGATCTCCTTGCAGTCCAAGGGACTCTCAAGAGTCTTCTCCAACACCACAGTTCAAAAGCATCAATTCTTTGGCACTCAGCCTTCTTCACAGTCCAACTCTCACATCCACACATGACCAGAGGAAAAACCATAGCCTTGACTAGACGGATCTTAGTCGGCAAAGTAATGCCTCTGCTTTTGAATATGCTATCTAGGTTGGTCATAACTTTTCTTCCAAGGAGTAAGCGTCTTTTAATTTCATGGCTGCAGTCACCATCTACAGTGATTTTGGAGCCCCCCAAAATAAAGTGTGACACTGTAGTAAATGGGTAATCAGCTCAGTCTTACTATAGTAAGAAAATCAGAGGGATAAACTTAATACTCTGCACTTAGGAATCTCGTAGAGAAAGGAAGAGAAGTAGTGGCATCAGAGAGATGGGAGAAGCCTTTAGGTAATGTACCAAAGATGCCAAAGGATGAGAGAATTTCAGGAGTGGTTGGCTTGTAACATCAAACATTACAAGATATTGAAGAATATGTCTCAGGAAAAGTCTAAGGCCATCAGTTAAGCACAAAGATATCACTGATAATCTCTAAGGAAATAGTTTCTGTGGAGTGGTGTGCACTGAAGTAGATTGTAAAGGGAGCAAGAAAGAATTAGAATCATTAAAAAGAAAGAGAAGGGCTTCCCTGGCATCCAGTGGTTAAGACTGCACTTCCACTGCAGAGGGCACAGGTTCAATCACTGATTGGGAAGTAAGATCTTGCAAGTCTCAAGGAGCAGTCAAAAAAAGTTCTTTTAATTAAAAAGTATTAAAAATGGGGGAGGAAAGATCAAATATTTGAGTAGCCTGGCAGCAGAACCAGAGTGGGGCATTGGTTACCAAGTAAATATATATAGGCAGGAATAACAGAATGGTGTTATGATAGCTGGCACCCAAGGTGATACCCAGTGATCTTCACTTCCTGCTATTTGTACCCTTGTGTAGTTCCCTCTTGCATGAAATGACGCCTATTTGAAGAGCCAATAGTATATTGCAAAAATAATGGCGTGTGACTTCTGAGGTTGGATCATAAAAGATGTGGTTCTGCTATATGCTCTCATAGATTATTCATGCTGGGGGAATCCAGCAACCATGTGTTGATGATGCTGATGCAGCTTGTGGTGAGGAACCTGAGGACTTCTCCCAAAAACCAGCACAAGGTTAGTAAGCTTTCTTAGAAACAGATCTTCCAGGTTCAATCAAGCCTTCAGGTGTCTTCAGACATGGCTGACATCCTAACTGCAACCTTGTAAGGGACCTGAAGTCAAAACCACCCAGGTAAGCCACAGCTGAGTTCTTGTCTCTTAGAAATTATGAGATGGTACATGTTTATTGTTCTAAGCCACTACATTTTGGAATGATTTGTTTTGTGGTATTAGACAACAAATATAAATTTATTTGGATACTTTCTTTTGTATGTTTATCTTGTTTTGTTTTTTGTTTTTGGTTGGTGGAAACTCGAAAATGTTTTAAGGTACTGTGTGGATCACAATAAACTGTGGAAAATTCTGAAAGAGATGGGAATACCAGACCACCTGACCTGCCTCTTGAGAAATCTGTATGCAGGTCAGGAAGCAACAGTTAGAACTGGACATGGAACAGCAGACTGGTTCCAAATAGGAAAAGGAGTACGTCAAGGCTATATATTGTCACCCTGCTTATTTAACTTCTATGAAGAGTACATCATGAGAAACACTGGGCTGGAGTAAACACAAGTTGGAATCAAGATTGCTGGGAGAAATCTCAATAATCTCAGATATGCAGATGACACCACCGTTATGGCAGAAAGTGAAGAGGACCTAAAAAGCCTCTTGATGAAAGTGAAAGAGGAGAGTGGAAAAAGTTGGCTTAAAGCTCAACATTCAGAAAACGAAGATTATGGCATCTGGTCCCATCATTTCATGGGAAATGATGGGGAAACAGTGGAAACAGTGTCAGACTTTATATTTTTGGGCTCCAAAATCACTGCAGATGGTGACTGCAGCCATGAGATTAGAAGACGCTCGCTCCTTGGAAGAAAAGTTATGACCAACCTAGATAGTATATTCAAGAGCAGAGACATTACCTTGCCGACTAAGGTCTGTCTAGTCAAGGCTATGGTTTTTCCTGTGGTCATGTATGGATTGGGGAGTTGGACTGTGAAGAAGGCTGAGTGCTGAAGAATTGATGCTTTTGAACTGTGGTGTTGGAGAAGACTCTTGAGAGTCCCTTGTACTGCAAGAAGATCCAACCAGTCCATTCTGAGGGAGATCAACCCTGGGATTTCTTTGAAAGGAATGATGCTAAAGCTGAAGCTCCTGTACTTTGGCCACCTCATGCAAAAAGTTGACTCATTGGAAAAAACTCTGATTCTGGGAGGGATTGGGGGCAGGAGGAGAAGGGGATGACAGAGGATGAGATGGCTGGATGGCATCACGGACTCAATGGACGTGAGTCTGAGTGAACTCCGAGAGATGTAATGAACAGGGAGGCCTGGCGTGCTGCGATTCATGGGGTCACAAAGAGTCGGACACGACTGAGTGACTGAACTGAACTGAAGCATATTGGAGTGATTCATGATGAGAGTATCAGGAAGAGAACTGCAAGGCCAAGTTCTTTTTATTTATTTATTTATTTTTATTTTTATTTATTTTTTAATTACAATACTGTATTTGTTTTGCCATACATTGACACGAATCAGCCATAGGTGAACACAATCTCCCAATGCCGAAGCCCCCTCCTACCTCCCACCCCACATCCTCTACTTGAATCATCCTGTGCATCAGCCCCATGCATCCTGCATCCTACATTGAACATAGATTGGCGCTTCGTTTCTTACAGGAAAATATACATGTTTCATTGCCATTCTCCCAAACCATCCCTCCCTTTCCCTCTCCCTCAGAGTCCAAAAGTCCACTCTATACCTCTGTGTCTCTTGGTTGTCTCACCTACAGGGTCATCATTACTGTCTTCTAAATTCCATATATATGTGTCAGTATACTGTATTGGTGTTTTTCTTTCTGGCTTACTTCACTCTGTATAATTGGTTCCAATTTCATCCATCTCATTAGAACTGAGTCAAATTTATTCCTTTTAAGGGCTGAGTAGTATTCCATAGTGTATATGTACCACTGCTTTCTTATCCATTCATCTGCTGATGGACATCTAGGTTGCTTCCATGTCCTGGCTATTATAAACAGTGCTGCAATGAACATTGGGGTACATGTGTCTCTTTCAATTCTGGTTTCCTCGGTGTGTATGCCCAGCAGTGGGATTGCTGGGTCATAAGGCAGTTCTACTTGCAAATTTTTAAGGAATCTCCACACTGTTTTCCATAATGGCTGTACTAGTTTGCATTCCCACCAGCAGTGTAAGAGGGTTCCCTTTTCTCCACATCCTCTCCAGCATTTATTGCTTGTAGACTTTTGGATCGCAGCCATTCTGACTGGTGTGAAATGGTACCTCATTGTGGTCTTGATTTGCATTTCTCTGATAATGAGTGATGTTGAACATCTTTTCATGTGTTTGTTAGCCATCTGTATGTCTTCTTTGGAGAAATGCCTGTTTAGTTCTTTGGCCCATTTTTTTATTGGTTCATTTATTTTTCTGGAGTTGAGCTGCATAAGTTGCTTGTATATCTTTGAGATTAGTTGTTTGTCAGTTGTTTCATTTGCTATTGTTTTCTCCCATTCAGAAGGCTGTCTTTTCACCTTGCTTGTAGTTTCCTTTGTTGTGCAGAAGCTTTTAATTTTAATTAGATCCCATTTGTTTATCTTTGCTTTTATTTCCAGTATACTGGGAGTTGGATCATAGAGGATCCTGCTGTGATTTATGTCGGAGAGTGTTTTGCCTATGTTCTCCTCTAGGAGTTTTATAGTTTCTGGTCTTACATTTAGATCTTTAATCCATTTTGAGTTTATTTTTGTGTATGGTGTTAGAAAGGGGTCTAGTTTCATTCTTTTTTTTTTATTTTTTTAATTAAATTTATTTATTTTTTTAATTACAATACTGTATTTGTTTTGCCATACATTGACACGAATCAGCCATAGGTGAACACAATCGCCCATACAAGTGGTTGACCAGTTTTCCCAGCACCACCTGTTAAAGAGACTGTCTTTACTCCATTGTATATTCTTGCCTCCTTTGTCGAAGATAAGGTGTCCATAGGTGTGTGGGTTAATCTCAGGGCTTTCGATTTTGTTCCATTGATCTATATTTCTGTCTTTGTGCCAGTACCATACTGTCTTAATGACTGTGGCTTTGTAGTAGAGCCTGAAGTCAGGCAAGTTGATTCCTCCAGTTCCATTTTTCTTTCTCAAGATTGCTTTGGCTATTCGAGGTTTTTTGTATTTCCATACAAATCTTGAGATTATTTGATCTAGTTCTGTGAAAAATACTGCTGGTAGCTTGATGGGAATTGCATTGAATCTGTAGATTGCTTTGGGTAGTATACTCATTTTCACTATATTGATTCTTCCGACCCATGAGCATGGTATATTTCTCCATCTATTAGTGTCCTCTTTGATTTCTTTCATCAGTGTTTTATAGTTTTCGATATATAGGTCTTTAGTTTCTTTAGGTAGGAATATTCCTAACTATTTTATTCTTTTCGTTGCAGTGGTGAATGGAATTGTTTCCTTAACTTCTTTTTCTACTTTCTCATTATTAGTGTATAGGAATGCAAGGGATTTCTGAGTGTTGATTTTATATCCTGCAACTTTACTATATTCATTGATTAGCTCTAGTAGTTTTCTGGTCGAGTCTTTAGGATTTTCTATGTAGAGGATCATGTCATCTGCAAACAGTGAGAGTTTTACTTCTTCTTTTCCAATTTGGATTCCTTGTATTTCTTTTTCTGCTCTGATTGCTGTGGCCAAAACTTCCAGTACGATGTTGAAGAGTAGTGGTGAAAGTGGACATCCTTGTCTTGTTCCTGACTTCAAGGCCAAGTTCTGAGTGGCTAAAAAATTCAGGGGGACTAAAAGATGGGGAGATGATTTTCAAAAAGCCAAAGTGGCATATTATCTGAAAGTAATGGGAAGTTTAAAATAGATGTAAGTTCCATTCCATCCTGAGTTGAGGACAAGAGTGCCTGAAATAATTCACAGAAGATTAGTTCAATTTATTAAGTTGTCTATGTGTACATAATTCTGTGCATTTCTGTTTTTACCTAAATAGGCTAGTAGATAATCTACTTACCCAAATAAGACATTTTCTATGATGGTGTGCTTTTAAGGTAAATGGTGAAAATGTTAATCATTCCTCATAAAGGTTGCTAAGTGATCTCCTAAGTGCATATGTAACACTTTATAATCAAGCAAGTAGTTTTACTTTTGATTATCTCCGTATTTTTTTCTACAGAGGTTGCTTATAGTTTTTTTAACTCATTAACTTGGCATCAGGGAACTATGTGCTTTGAACTCTGTAGGTTCTCTGCCATCTAAAGGTCAAAAGGACTTTTGAACATGGATCTGTGCTCTAAAACATTTACTTGGCTGTTAGTCTAAATAGAAGGGATTGAAGAGCAAGTACAGATGAGATTACATACATGTGGTTTGTGAACTGATTTTGGCCCTGAACAAATTGTCAGATTCTGCCCTATGTTCTTTAATATGTATCTTTAGGTTGGGAAAATTCATTTGTCAATTTTTTTTTTAACATAATCTATTTGTAGAGTACTGTATGAACACTTCAAAGGTGAAAAAAATGAATCAAAACAGAATCTTTCCCCAAGTAATTGAGAGTCAAATATGGTTGCTATTAAAAGGGATGGTATGAGTGTCAGGAAAAGAGAGAGTAAGAATGCACATGTGCCCTGAATGTCTCATGTGATGACTACATATGTGGTCCTTAAACAGGAGTGCTCTTTAGGATGGGTGAAGAAAAGTGGGAGTGTATCATCATTCTAATGTGTGTTCATAGGCAGCACTTTATCATGTGAAATATTGTTATTGATGATCCGATGGCCTCAAAAGTCCCCTCAGCTTGATTAAACTTTAGACATATTGCTTCCTTATTACTGGTCCTAATCTACCATTTCTCCAAGCATTTAATGGAGAAAAATTGAAATCGCAGTCTTTCTCTGCCTCCTTTGAAATGTATATAAATCTCTTTCTAGCCTTTTGCCACATTTATAACCTAGGAAATGTCTTAAAGACCAGGGTACTGTCTCTTTGAGATACAGGCAACGAAAGATCACCTCTGTCTCGCAGGAGAGGTAGGAGCCTAACTTTGATGGGTACCAAAGAATAAACCCAGAGGGCCTAATCACAGAAACTGGAAATCTTGCTCCACACATTTCTTTGGTCAATTTACCCCTGAATATCCTCCAGCACTTTCCCACTAGTTCACTCCATTACTTAAAAACCCTCCTGCCTTTTGTCTCAGCATAATGGAGCCTTTCTCTCCTATTGCAATAGCATAAATAGCCTTTCCCTGCTTAGCTTTGGTACAGATTTTGCTTTGGCACTGGAAATCTTCACGTCCTCTGGCCTTGCATACTAATCTTAGTAAAAATGACATTTAGAAGAAATCTCTAACTTCTTTGATGTGATGAGAGACACAAATAGATGCTCAATTAAGTACTGAGATGTAGATTGGTGTAAGGATTTCCAGGTAATCTGGAAATTGAATATTGGACATTATTTCACATTAATAATGTAATAGTTTGGTTGGAGAAAAAAAAAGTACACTTTATAAAAGGTATACAACGTCATTTCTCCAAAGAAGACATATAGATGGCTAACAAACACATGAAAAGATGCTCAACATCATTCATTATCAGAGAAATGCAAATCAAGACCACAATGAGGTACCATTTCATACCAGTCAGAATGGCTGTGATCCAAAAGTCCACAAGCAATAAATGCTGGAGAGGATGTGGAGAAAAGGGAACCCCTTTACACTGTTGATGGGAATGCAAACTAGTACAGCCACTATGGAGAACAGTGTGGAGATTCCTTAAAAATTGGAAATAGAACTGCCTTATGACCCAGCAATCCCACTGCTGGGCATACACACCGAGGAAACCAGAATTGAAAGAGACACATGTACCCCAATATTCATTGTCACACTGTTTATAGTAGCCAGGACATGGAAGCAACCTAGGTGTCCATCAGCAGATGAATGGATAAGAAAGCTGTGGTACATATACACAATGGAGTATTACTCAGCCCTTAAAAGAATAAATTTGACTCAGTTCTAATGAGATGGATGAAACTGGAGCCTATTATAAAGAGTGAAGTAAGCCAGAAAGAAAAACACCAATACAGCATACTGACACATATATATGGAATTTAAAAAGATGGTAATGATGACCCTGTATGTGAGACAACAAAAGAGACACAGAGCTATAGAACGGACTTGTGGCCTCTGAGGGAGAGGGAGAGGGTGGGATGATTTGGGAGAATGGCAATGAAACATGTATACTATCATGTAAGAAACAAAGCGCCAGTCTATATTTGATACAGGATACAGGATGCTTGGGGCTGGTGCACGGGGATGATCCAGAGAGATGATATGGGGTAGGAGGTGGGAGGGGATTCGGTATTGGGAGCTCGTGTACACCTGTGGCAGATTCATGTCAATGTATGGCAAAACCAATACAGTATTGTAAAGTAGAATAAAGTAAAAATAAAATTAAAAAAAAAAGATATACAATGAAGAATGAATGTCTCCCTTATGCCTCCTCTCTAGTTCACTTCTCAGGTATAGCACTTTCAACTGTTTTTAACTTTGTTATTATCATAATGTAAATAATACATTTCTATCAATGTTCTTTCCTTTATCAACTCTTGGTATTTTATGGTGTTATATAAAATGTGAAATTAATGTATTTTAATACCTTCTCCTTCACTTGTTTTACTCTTGGTTTTCTTATATGTATCTTTTTAGAGAAACTCTTGTATAGTTATTCTAGTGTTTACTTTTTTTTTAATATAAAACAATTTTTAGACCTATTTCTTGATCTGACAAATAACAATTATTGGTTTTCAAGCTTTAGCATGCATCAAAATCACCTGGAGGGCTTGCTAGAACTCAGGTTGCTGGACCCCACCCCTAGAATGTGATGTAGCAAGTGTTGTGACCTTGTTAAATTAACGTTTGTTAAGTAGAACCCAGGGCTGATATGTTGGGCTATTGGATGGTGAGCCAAGATTCAGTAAGAGACTAGAAGGGAATTGAGATAGAGAAGTTTATTACTCACACGTCCTGAAGGAAGTACACGGGCTGCCTCATAGGACCACAGTGGGAGGTCAAGGCAGGGTGCAGGCAGAGAGAGCCCGACTGGACCTGGGAACATGCCTTCTTTAGATTTGGCGGGTGGAATGCTTGGAGATTCTTGGGCTAAGGTCAGAGTGGTCAGTTCAAACCAGAAGAGCAGGAAAGCTTGAAAGGGTTCTTATGTAAGGAGTGCATAAGAGGAATACCCTGGGAGGCTGAGGAGAAAACCAATCACAAGTGCTGTGGAGAGGGTCCTGTCAGTTCAAGGCTGCCTGGCCTCACAGAAGGAATGCTGAGCAGCAATACCACGGAGCAGTTCAGCTAAACCTTCAACAGCAGGCGTGGGGTGAGGCCTGAGGGGTGGTTTTCTAACACTGCTTAGACAGTGTTTATTGAGTCGCTCAGTGTAGGATGAAGACATCATCCTACACTTCTCTTTACTTCTGGTTCCTTTTTGACATCAACGTCTGTCAGCTCTACCATCACTTCCACACTGTCAATAGTGAGAGTGAGTGAAAGTGGAAGTTGCTCAGTAGTGTCCAGCTCTTTGTGACCCCGTGAACTTTACAGTCCATGGAATTCTCCGGGCCAGAATACTGGTGTGGGCAGCCTTTCCCTTCTCAAGGGGATCTTCCCAACCCAGAGATCAATTTTTACATTGTCAATGTGTGTGAAGTTATTTCTAATTATTCTAATTTTGTGTTCTGTTTTTGATGTATAATTACTTCAAAAATTTGAGAACCAATCAACAGGATCTATAATATAGTAATAAAAATAGTGATCTTTCTTCCATGAAGAAGGAGAAATAAATATTAGCCTATGTATACAGAACCAAATCTATGAATGTTTGTATTCTGAGTCTGTATTTCACTATCATCTTCACCTTCCAGTTTGGTCTGGCTTTGAATCTTGAGTAACTTTTCCTTCTCTACTTACTAGGCATGTTCCAGGTAGCACATCAGGTCTGGGGCCTTTGTGATGCAGACACTAGAGGAAAGGAGAAGGGTCATAGGTTAAAGGGCATGTTAAGGCTAGGAAAGAGAAGGAATAGACATTCTGTGTGTGAATGAATTATCTGGAAGATTTACAGGAGTTTGAAGAAGTATAATTGTCTGTATAATCCTTTCACAGGGTACAAGAAGTGACCCCAAAGATTCTGACTGTGACTCTTTAATAGTTTTTTTCCTCCCAAGTTCTTTATTTCTCTTTCTGTGTATCTTTTGTGAATTGAAAGGTCAAAGGATTTTTAGTACTTGGAATTTTTAGAAACACATTGTATACGAAATTTAGCTTCTTCCTAAAGATGCTTAACCTCTCAATTTCTTTTCTCATATTTTATTCAGGAATAAGAAAGTCGTTTGAATTCATAGAGATGTAGGTTTCTTCCTCAAGTGTCATTCTGATGAATGTATAAAGCAGGAAATTATAAGTGTAGTAAATGGATTAATATAATTTAATTCTTCTTGGTTTTAGGGCCATGGCATATTCCTAAAAATTATTGAGGAACCCTCAGAACTTTTATTTATATGAGCTATATCTATTAATGTTTATTGTATTAAAATCACAACTGAGAAAATTTAAAAATGTTTCCATACTAATTCATTTATAACTAATACAATAATTTATTAACATAAACACTGTTATGAAAGTTAACTACACTTTTCCAAAGTAGAAAATAGTTATTAGACTAGCATTGTTTTATGTTTGTGTAAACTGCTTTGATACCTGGCTTGATAGAAGACAGCTGGATTGTCATCTGATTCTGTATCATTCTGCTGCCATGTATTATTTTGATAAAAATACACAAAAATTCTGTTTTCACACTTATGTAGCTGGAAAAGGGAGGAGTATCTTAATAGATTTTTCAGATAATTGTGAGTATTTTTCAATACTATGCTGAAGTTTAATAAGTGATAGTTTCTTAAAGTTTAGGTGAAGTGTGGAAACTGAAACTATACTGTATTTGTTTTCGATTGCTCCCTCTACAAATTGCCACAAACTAAGTAGCTGGCAACAGACTTTACTCTCTCACAGTTGCAGAGGCCCGAAGTCTGAAATCAGCGTGCCTGTTGGGTGGCCCTCTCTCTGAGGCTCTTGGAGAGATTCTGTTCCTGCCTCTCTGCTCCCCTGATGCCTGTTGGTGCTCCCTAGTTTGTGGTCTCATCACTGCGGTCTCTACCTCTGCAGTCACATTGCTCTAGCCTCTCACTGTTATTCACTAAGTCATGTCTGCCTCCTTGTGACCCCATGGAGCAGCACAACAGGCTTCCCTATCCTTCATTATCTCCTGGAGTTTGCACAGATTCCTGTCTGTTGAGTCAGTGATATTACCGGATGGTTATCTCATCCTCTGCCACCTCTTTTTCTTGCCTTCTGTCTTTCCCAGCATCAGGATCTTTTCCATTGAATAGACTCTTGGCATCAGGTGGCCAAAGTATTGGAGCTTCAGCTTCATCAGTCCTTCCAATGAATACTTAGGGTTGATTTCCTTTAGGATTGACTGGTTTGATCTCCCTACAATCCAAGGGACTCTCAAGAGTCTTCTTCAGCACCACAGTTTGAAAGCATCAATTCTTCAGTGTTCAATCTTCTTTATGGTTCAATTTTCACGTCTATAGCTACTGCCTATAAAATCTTCTCTATTTTCTTATTAAGATAGTTTCACTGGATGTGGGGCCACCCAGATAATCCAGGATAAGCTTCTTGTCTCAAAAATTCATAATGTAATTGTATCTTTGACAAGTAATTCATTCTTTTATCATTAAGCCCATGTTCTTGGGATTAAGACATGGACATATTTTTTGGGAACCACCATTCAACCTGCTACAGATATCAGTGACCTTGTCCTACTCTATTGCATTAAAATTCATTGATTTATCTTTCAATCTGAATTGTCTTTTATCATACATATTACTTTAACATCCAGCATTAGTCATTTGGAAAATACTCATGAGTTGTGAGGATCTTCCAAATATTGACACATTTTATTATGCAGTATCCAAAACTTATGCTTGTTAATATCAACATGGAACTTATCAGAAAAGTCTTTGAAGACTGGGAACATGTGTAGTGGCAGATACAAGTTTTTCAATTCTAATTTTCTCTTGGAAGTGCCAACACTATCATTGGCAACAAATCTAGTCAGTTCTTTTTCTTGAGGTGACAGGCTTACTTTGCTCATTTAAAAATTTTTTTCTATCTAATATCCCCAATCTGAATACCTATCATTTATTTGTTTGTCATTCTTTCAAGCAAAAATAGTACTTCATGAAAAACTAGCTAGTTCAGCCCACAACTCACAATTGCATGGGTGCTTTTCCCAAAAACATCTTACTTGGATCCAGCAAAGTATCGCTGGTTTATGTATATTTCCCCCTGTCAAACAGAATATTTAAAAGATGCATACCAAAGAGTTGAGATTTAATACTGGTGATAATTTCTATTGCTTCTTCAAGGTTATTTTAACGGAAATTGCCTTTTCTGTCTGATTATTATCAAATATTTTTGTTACTCTGAGTGTATGAGGGTGAAAAATATCACTACGGGTACAACTTGATATCGATCTTCCCTCATAGCTCAGTTGGTAAAGAATCAGCCCGCAATGCAGGAGACCCGGGTTCAATCCCTAGGTCAGGAGGATCCCCTGCAGAAGGAAATGGCAACCCACTCCAGTATTCCTGCCTGGAAAATCCCATGGACAGAGGAGACTGGTGGGCTACAGTCTACGGGATCGCAAGAGTCTAACACGACTTAGCTACTTAGACTAGATTAGACAGCTTGATACAACTCGATTCATGTGATGGTGCCAGCGGTTTTACTCGTGATTGCTTGGCGCATGTCAGTATAGTGACATAAGGCATATAGTACATTTAAATATTGTTTTAACTTTGCAGAACCCTGAAGGCCTCAGGACCCCCTGAGGATTTCTAAGTTGAGGCGTTCTCAAATTTCTTTGCATTTAGAATCTAAGGTTTTTGATGGCCTTTTCCATGTAGAATTATGCTCCATATCATCAGTAGCATTAACAGTGTAGCATTTCTCAACAGGATGTTCTACTGTGTCTGTTATTGTTGTTCAGCTGCAAGGTCATGTCTGACTCTCTGCAACTCTATCAACTGTAGTCTGCCAGGCTCCTCTGCCTATGAGGTTTTACTGGCAAAAATACTGGAGTGGGTTGCCATATTCTCCAAGGGATCTTCCTGGACCAGGGACTGAACTCACGTCTCCTGAATTGGCAGGTGTGTTCTTTACCACTGAGCTGTCAGGGAAGCCCCTTCTACCATATATCTTGCAATTCTTTTCCAAACTAATGATATTCATCCAGTATATTTTGATACTGAACTTCTGTTGATACTTTCTGTAAATAACATGAAAAGTTCAGACAATAAGCAGGATGTATATTCCTTCCTCAAATAGTTCCAAGATTGTTTACGAATGGACAGTTAGGGGTTGCAGTTGTCTAGTTTTGCCACTGGGGAAAACAAGTCATAGTTATGAAGGCAGTGATTAACACTCATGTGATATTGAATTGTGTTTGCAGAAATACAGTATGTTGTCCCTTTGTTCTAGCTACTCCTGTGCCTTTCAGGAGAATTTTATTGGCTTTCCCTAATGTAGGTTTGAAACATTTTTAAGCTTGAAAATGAATATAATCCTGTTGGGGTCCTCTCTTTCATTATATCCTCTAATTGGTTTTGGGTTGTGTTTATATACTATATTGCTTCATAGATTTAACATCATATAAAGACTAATATTTTATAAATTAATACATTAATGAAGTCTCAGTAGAATTATCATTTACTGTTTTTCTCTCTGGGAATAAATATGTTCATTAGCTATTTCATTTGGAAAAACAAGCAAGTACAGCCATGAAAGTCCTGATACAGAATCATGATATGTGGAGTGCAATGTCACTATCTGATATTAAAACACATAAAGATCAAAATAGTGTATTATGACTTTTAGACAAAGAGGAGGAAATAAGAAAATCTATAAATAGATCCTAATCCTTATGAAAATTTATTATAAAGTCAGCATATCAATCATTGGTGAAAAGATAGATATTTTTGCATAAGTGATGAGATAACTGACTAGACTTATAAAAGTAAATATTCCATTCATTCTTACACCATACTTAAAGGAAATTTTCAAATGGATGAGAAATGCAAATTTAAAAACCAAATTATACAAATGCTAGAAGGAAACCGAGTATGTTCCTCTGTAGCCTAAGAGTAGAGACATTTCTTAACTTGATTAAAAGAAAGAAGTACCAAAGACTGGTATATCTGACCACTTAAAAAAATTGAGTGACTTGAATACTTTAATAAAGAACTGCAAACAAAACAAAGATAAATGAGAAATGAGAGAAGTACTTACAATTTATTTAGAAATACTATAGTTATGATGCAGAGGTTTTAAAAATAGAGAAATCACTTACAATTACAGAGAAAAGATAGCAGTTCATAAAGAAGAGAGGTGCGATGATCCTTAAACATAGGAAAAGTTTCTCAACTTTGTTCCCAACAAGTAAGAGGCAAATTGAAACTAGGAGATTCCATTTTATTAGACTGACAAAAGTTCCAATTTGACAGCATGTTCTTTGATCAACAAGCTTGTGGGGAAATAGGTGTTCTCACATGCTGTTAGTGGGAACACAAAATGATGCAGCTATTATGAAGAAAATCTTTGCAAGATTGACTCAGCAATTCCTCTGATTGAAATCTATTGCAAAGATACTCAAGCAAAAATGCAAAAGATAACTTGTTAAGACCCTTCACTGAAGGAGTCTTAATATTTCCAATCACCTTTGAAATATATTGGGTTTGATACTATGTGGAAAAAGCCACACAATGAAGTTTTATTCAGTTGAAAAGAATGAAAAATATCTCTGTATACTACTATGGAATAAAATAATGTAGAAAAATGTGTTATACATATTACTGCTTATACCTATATATATTGAGATATATAAATATGCATACATATATTGACATGCACATGTATATTTATACACATATGCAATGTATCTATAAATATGTAATTTTTATATATTGTATAAACTTGTATATTATATAAAATAGGTGCATATATATATATATGTATGTATGTATATATAAATTTGACAGTAAAGAACCTGCTTGCCATGCAGGAGACCTGGGTTTGATCCCTGGGTCAGGAAGAACACCTGGACAAGAGAATGGCAACCCACTCCAGTATTCTTGCCTGGAGAATTCCATGGATAGAGGAGCCTGGCAGACTACACTCCATGGGGTCACAAAGAGTTGGACACGAGTGGTTAATACACACATTAAAACAGTTATTGAATTAATAAGAATACTTTTTAAAAGGTGAACAATATATGGAGGGCACATAAATCAAAGTGAAACTAAGTATACCACGTTATAGGGATTTGACTTTGAAACCAGGTAAATGTGTTTATTTTTATGTAAATTAGAAAATTTATACAAAGAATTATGTGAAAATATCTCCTGCCATAACAGAAATGTCACAGCCGTCAATGATTTCTGGCCTCCAAATGTGAATAAGTTCCCCCAAAACTGTGATCCAGCAGATGCCAGTACCCCTCATGGTGACTGCTGAAGACATCGGGGAATGTAAGAAGCAGCCGTCTGCCACTCCTTAAGGTGAATGAGCAAATGGGATTGGCCCCAGATAGTAGAGGTTCGCATGAAGGAATGAATTTGATAAGCCCAGAGGCATGCATCTTCCCATCCAGAGAATGCTAAATTCATTAACTTGATACCTGATCTTTGATGTTCAGACTGCCTGCTCCCTTTGTTGCAAACTTATTTATATCTTGACTTCCCCTCCTGCCTCCTTGGAGCAGTTTTCTCAGAGCTACTGAGGTGCTGTCTCCCAGGCTCAGAGTTCTAACCATTCCCACCAAATAAAATAACTTCCTACTTTCAGGTTGTGACTATATTTTTTAACTGACATGTAATAGCTCAGTTGGTAAAGAATCCACCTCCAGTACAGGAGACCCCTGTTTGATTCCTGGGTTGAGAAGATCCGCTAGAGAAGGGATATGCTACCCACACCAGTATTCTTGGGCTTCCCTTGTGGCTCAGCTGGTAAAGAATCTGCTTGCAATGCAGGAGACCTGGGTTCAATCCCTGGGTTGGGAAGATCTTCTGGAGAAGGGAAAGGCTACCCACTCCAGTATTCTGCCCTGGAGAATTCTAAGGACTATTCAGTCCAAGGGGTTGCAAAGAGTCGGACACAACTGAGCGACTTTCAAAGTAAAAAAAAAAAAAAAAAAAAGAATGGATGAACCTGTTGCATTATGATTATATATGCCATATAGGAAGGAATTACTATCAGTGGTTTTAAATTCTGGCAAATTTACTGTGGATCTGTAGTGGATTATATTCTAAACCTTTAAACGTGTGGGGTTGGGGCACCATCACTAAAGCTGTGGAAATTTCGGTTTAACTTTAGTCAGTCCTCCATGTCCACATTTCTGTATCCTCAGATTCAACCAACTTTGGATCCTGTAGTATGTATTTACTATTAAAAAATTCTGCATGTAGGTGGACCCTAGTACAGTTCAAACTCATGTTGCTCAAAGGTCAATTGTACTTAAAAACTGCATTTTTAAAGTAGTTGTGCTATTTGTTATAGTACTCAGATTGTTATTCTCTTACTGGTAGACTAAAAGAACTAAGGAGAATATGTTAATGCTACCAAGAACCAAAGTTTTTCTGAATGAGGGAAAGGAGATAAAGATAATTTAAATTCAAAAGAAGCAACATGAACTTGCTGTTCATGCTGCATTTTCTCCTTTAAGAAATGCTCATTTCCTTCTTTTTCTACAGAAAGGCCTAGATGTAATGAGCTCCGTAGCAATAAACACCCATAGTACTCAGATTACTCCTTCTAAATACCATTCTCTATCTTTTTAGAAACTTAGACATTTGGGAAAAATGAGAGACTTGAGTACAGAGCAGAGAAAGCTATCAAAGACTTCTGTTTCAGTTTTCTGCTTAGGATACTCTGTGCTCCTTTGATGTCTTGATTTATACTTTTCTTACATTCTAGAATAGACTCAGGCTTTATTTAACTCTTAAATACCGTCTCTTTTCCATTTACATTTTGTGATTCCAGCATTCTGGAACATTTGATTCCTCATTCTGTCCTCCATCTCTTTCACATTTTTCATCTCTTTCTCTTGTTTCGTTCTGAATAAATTCTTTGTGTATGTCTTTTGGTTCACAAATTCTGTTTTGTACTATATCTTTCCTGCAGTTTTAAACATTTATGGCATTATTTATTTCAAATTCACTTCTTCAAATTCTATTTTTAAATTTTATGTATTTATCTCTGAGAATTTCTTTAATCATGCTTATCTTTGCCATTGCCCAGATGTTCATTTAAACATTTCCTGCATGGTTCTTTTGAATGCTGGGAACAACAATTTCAAAATCTTTAAGGATTACAAGTATGAAATCTTTATTAATCTGTGGCTTCTTGTTTTTGCTGGATTTGACTTTTAGTGGCTTACTTTCTTACATGTGTGCAATCATTTTATAGTTAGGAATGTTTTATCGCTGGAAATTTTGCAAGCCTGCTCAATAGGATTTTTGTGCTTCTTAAGAGTTTTGGATTCAGAGGAGATGAGCGCAGACTCAGCTTCTCTTCCAACATCCCCGAAACTGTGTTGCTGGAAGGCTTGTCCTCAGGGCATCTAGGCCAGCTCACTCATGCTCTCTGGCTCTGAAGTATTGATTCCGCTTCTCCCACATGATCCTCTGGGGGCATAACTGCTCTAGTTCCCAGCCCTCTAAAGCCTTTTTGCTTTAGCATTTTAGAACATTAGAGCACTTTCATCTTTGTCTCATTATTTACATACTGGTTTTAGCCAGTACTCACAATTTTCTTTTTAACTTCATAAATGAGACTATAATCATTATTATCTTATCTAGACTCTTTAACACTTTTTACACTCAGTTTTTTTTCTTGTGTTGGTCCTGATGTGAAGACTGGCTAATTTGGGATGTGTACAACATCTAAAAGGTTTTAAAAGACTTTGAGTCCTCATGGAAATCATTGCTGCCTTAAATATTAACAGGCATTTTCCCAGTGTATTTCAATAAGTAAACACAGTAAAATCTTCTTGTGGTGGGTCTGCAGGGGATAGAAAAAATTATACAATAGATAGAGGATTTTGCTTCATGCCAGAGGCCTCTTTCATAGACTATATTTTAATGAGAAAATCTTGGCCTGTAGCTTGAGCCAGCAATTTACAGATTAGTAGACAAGATTTATTGAACTAAACAATAAAAAGGAAAAGCCATTTTATATTTGTGATATAGAACAGTCTAATCAAAAAATTGTTTTCTCCTCTAGTCTACACATAAATCAGTGCCTTTTCATATCTGTGCAGTCATGCTTAACATTTTCTACTCTGGAATTATAAGCAAAATCTTTGTAATACAGACTCTAGAATACATTTTTAAAAAATATACCTAATAAGCATTTAAAAAATCCCATTCTCCAATTTTTTTCTCATTTTCATTTTGACTCTTGCAAGGCGGGTGCAGAGAAAAAGAGCAAGTCAGGCCAAAGGGAAACTTACTAGAGGTAAACAGGAGAGTGACTGGGCCTTAAGGAGAACCGGTGTCCTCCCTTTCTGACAGGGTCTTTCTTATACCCCACCTGTGAAAAATTCTCTGAAGGGATGGTTAATTTTTAGCCTGCAGTTGAGTCCTGTGGTCATGTAGCTGAAGGTCTGGGATCTGGTGGTCTCATAGCTTTGAGAAGGCAGGTGAGAAAATAGAATGTCATTTGAGCAATTTGGTCAGTCTCAAGGATCACTGTGATATTATTCTTTGTTTGTGAGGTCAACATAATGAGCCTTCTTAACAATGAGCCCTCATGTAGACCCTATCAACTCTCTCTGTCAGACACTTTCAATTCAGGAACTTACTCTGTGTATCATGAACAGAACCTAAGCAGCCTTGTGTGGGTGGCTCATCCTCAAATGTGAAACATGACTCTACGTGGAAAAAATAGGGAATTCAGGACCAGTACTCCAGCCTTAATGTTGTCAGAGCCTTGTTTTCTGTTGCAAGAAGTACAATTTTAGTGATGGTTCTTATTAAGGGTGGGTAAGATCTGTTTGAGGCTGGTTTGGTTTTGTTCTCAAATTGACCCTTCAGGGGTGAAACTTTTTCTATTGTTCATAATTCCATTCTTCAGTTTCATCTTCTTCCTTTCTCTGTTTCTCATGCTGCTCCAGCCTCATTTCAGAAATTGCTGTTGACAGGAAACTGTGTGTGTAATGTGAATTATCTGTCTGTGTCAGATTGCATCCCCATCAACAGTAAGATGGCTTAGAATCAGTTTTAATGCTGCTTTACAATTGTGGAAAACAGTGGAAACTGGAGTCAGAAACTAGGCAGCACTCTAATATATTAGTTTTTGGATGTGGAAAAAATTCTGTATTTGGGACAGTATTTCTAAAGAAAGGAGTGAGAGAGGAAGTAATTTTCTCTTCAGTAAAGCAAGTGATAAGTAAAGCAATTAATATGAAATAGCAAAGAAGACATATTTACACCCCAAATTTGTGATGTATTTCATATAAAAAACTTTTGTAAATGTAGAAGATATAAAATAGTAAGAGATATATGTACAGCTTGAAGCCTAAGTGCATTTCTATTTTCTCATGATCCAGGTTAAGAAATAGAACATTAGTAGCATCATAGAAATAACCTGGATGACTTTCCGTGCTTCCCTCTTCCTCTTAGCTTCCAGGAAGGTATCACCATCCTGAGATTCTGAATTTGTGGTAATTAATCCCTCACATTTCTTTCTAATTTTATAAAAAGATATGTCTTCTTCAACAATGTACCATCCTAACCTTAAGAAACTTGCATGTATGGAATCATATTGTATGTATTTTGTGAGTTACTTGTTTTTTTTTTTTCTGTTAATGAGACAGTCCATTTAATTTTACTATCATAAAATGATGTATTATGTTTATATAGAGTATAACTGGGAATATACATGTTTGTATATGCATATATTCATGCATATATTTGCCATGATGGTTTATTTATTCCATTAGTATACAAATTTTCTTTGTTATCAGTTTTTGGTTATGATTAATAATCCTGCTATGAATAATAACAGCTTTAAGCTATAATGCTTCTCATGTGCCAGGTATTTTTCTACTTTATGTATTGTTCAGTTCAGTCACTCAGTCGTGTCTGACTCTTTGTGACCCCATGAATTGCAGTACACCAGGCTTCCCTGTCCATCACCAACTCCCGGAGTTCACTCAAAGTCACGTCCATTGAGTCCGTGATGCCATCCAGCCATCTCATCCTCTGTCGTCCTCTTCTCCTTCTGCCGCCAATCCCTCCCAGCATCAGTCTTTTCCAATGAGTCAACTCTTCGCATGAGGTAGTCAAAGTACTGGACTTTCAGCTTTAGCATCATTCCTTCCAAAGAAATCCCAGGGCTGATCTCCTTTAGAATGGACTGGTTGGATCTCCTTGCAGTCCAAGGGACTCTCAAGAGTCTTCTCCAACACCACAGCTCAAAAGCATCAATTCTTTGGCACTCAGCTTTCTTCACAGTCCAACTCTCACATCCATACATGACCACTGGAAAAACCATAGGCTTGACTAAATGGACCTTTGTTGGCAAAGTAATGTCTCTGCTTTTGAATATGCTATCTAGATTGGTCATAACTTTTCTTCCAAGGAGTAAGCGTCTTTTAATTTCATGGCTGCAGTCACCATCTGCAGTGATTTTGGAGCCTCCCAAATTAAAGTCTGACACTGTTTCCACTGTTTCTTCATCTATTTCCTATGAAGTGATGGGACCAGATGCCATGATCTTCATTTTCTGAATGTTGAGCTTTAAGCCAACTTTTTCACTCCTCTTTCATTTTGATTAAGAGGCTTTTGAGTTCCTCTTCACTTTCTGCCATAAGGGCAGTGTTATCTGCATATCTGAGGTTATTGATATTTCTCCTGGCAATCTTGATTCCAGCTTGTGCTTCTTCCAGCCCAGCATTTCTCATGATGTACTCTGCATATAAGTTAAATAAGCAGAGTGACAATATACAGCCTTGATGTACTCCTTTTCCTATTTGGAACCAGTCTGTTGTTCCATGTCCAGTTCTAACTGTTGCTTCCTGACCTGCATATAGGGCACAATGGCTGTCTGCAGAGGCTTTACAAATAGCTGTGAAAGAAGAGAAGCGAAAAGCAAAGGAGAAAAGGAAGGATATAATAGAGCCTGCTGCTGCTGCTGCTAAGTTGCTTCAGTCGTGTGCAACTCTGTGCAACCCCATAGATGGCAGCCTATCAGGCTCCCCCATCCCTGGGATTCTCCAGGCAAGAACACTGGAGTGGGTTGCCATTTCCTTCTCCAAACATGAAAGTGAAAAGTGAAAGTGAAGTTGCTCAGTTGTGTCCGACTCTTTGCAACCCCATGGATTGCAACCTACCAGGCTCCTCTGCCCATGGCATTTTCTAGGCAAGAGTACTGGAGTGGGGTGCCATTGCCTTCTCTGATAATAGAGCCTAGCTAGGCTCTATTATCAATTTATAGATGAGGAGGCTGAAACATAAAAATCTATTATCATCTTATAGATGGAATCAAGATTGCCAGGAGAAATATCAATAACCTCAGATATGGAGAAGGAAATGGCAACCCACTCCAATGTTCTTGCCTGGAGAATCCCAGGAACTGGGGAGCCTGGTGGGCTGCCGTCTATGGGGTCGCACAGGGTCAGACATGACTGAAGCGACTTAGCAGCAGCAGCAGCAGCAGATATGCAGATGACACCACCCTTATGGCAGAGAGTGAAGAGGAACTAAAGAGCCTTTTGATGAAAGTGAAAGTGGAGAGTGAAAAAGTTGGCTTAAAGCTCAACAAATAGATGAGAAACAGTGGAAACAGTGACAGACTTTTTGGCTCTCCAAAATCACAGCAGATGGTGACTGCAGCCATGAAATTAAAAGATGCTTGCTCCTTGAAAGAAAAGTTATGACCAACCTAGACAGCATATTAAAAAGTGAGACATTACTTTGCCAACAAAGGTCTGTCTAGTCAAAGCTATGGTTTTTCCAGTGGTCATGTAAGGATGAGAGAGTTGGACCCTAAAGAAAGTTGAGCATTGAAGACCTGTTGCTTTGAACAGTGGTGTTGGAGAAGACTCTTGAAATTACCTTGGACAGCAAGGAGATCAGCCAGTCCATCAAGGAAATCAGTCCTGAATATTCATTGGAAGGATTGATGCTGAAGCTGAAACTCCAATATTTTGGCCATCTGTTGTGAAGAACTGTTTCATTGGAAAGGACCCTAATGCTGGGAAAGATTGAAGGTGGGAGGAGAAGGGGACGACCAAGGTTGAGATGGTTGGATGCCGTCACCGACTCAATGGACATGAGTTTGAGTAAACTCTGGGACTTGGTGAAGGGAGGCCTGGTGTGTTGCAGTCCAAGGGGTCCCAAAGAGTCAGACAGGACTGAGCAACTGAACTGAACTGATATATGACACACAGACATGGAACTGCTTGATCATGGAGTTTGCACATGTTCTGTTTTTTTGAGGTAAAGCCACACTTTCCCCAGAGATTGTTCTAAATTACCCTTCTACTAGTGGTGGAGGAGAATTTTTGTCAGTGCACGTCCTAGCCAAATTTGGTATTGTCTAGCTTCTTAAATTTCACAACTCCTGAGGGTGTGCAGGGATATTTGGTTGTTATTTTCATTTTCTCTTTTAATGAGGCTGAATATTTTTCATATGTATATGTAGGAATTTCCTGTTTTTTATTTTATTTTCCTCTGGAAAAATTTTTAATCAATATTTTTCTAAATATTTGCTTGTCCTTATTGATTCATAGGGTTTTTCTTCTTTTTATTTGTCGATAATATGCCTTTGTAGTGCATGGATTGGGCTTCCCAGGTGGCACAGTGGTAAAGAATCTGCCTGCCAGCACAGGAGACACTAGAGACATGGGTTCAGATTTCCTGGAGTAGAAATGGCAATCCACTCCAATATTTTTGCCTGGGAAATCCCATGGACAGAGGAGCTGGTGGGCTGTAGTCCACAGGTTCATAAAGAGTCAGATGGATATGACTGAGCATGTGCGCACACACATGGTAGTTCTCTTTTTTAAGTTTCAAGGAACTTCTGTATTCTTTTCCATATGACTACACCAATTTACATTCCTATCAGTAGTAGTAGTAGACAATGGTTCTTTTTCTTCAAATCCTCACCAATACTAATTATCTTTTGATTTTTGTAATTAGTCATCCCAGTTGGTATGAGGTGATATCTCATTGTGGTTTTGATTTGCATTTCCCTAATGACTAGTGATTTGAACATCTTTTCATAAATTTGTTGGCTATTTGTATCTTTGAAGAGAGGTCTGTTTGGTTCCTTTGTTGTTGTTTAGTTGCTAATCACCTCCAGCTCTGCAACCCCAGGGACTGTGTGTAGCCCGCCAGGCTCCTCTGTCCATGGGATTTCCCAGACAAGAATACTGGAGTGGGATGCCATTTTCTTCTCCAGGGGATCTTCCTGACCCAGAGATCAAACCTGCATGTCCTGTATTGGCAGGCGGATTCCTTAGCACTGAGCCACCAGAGAAGCTCATTCAGTTCCTTTACCAAGTTTTAAAATAGGCTATTTGGTTTTGCTATTGAGGCCCCTGAATGGTTTGGATATTAACCCTTTAGCAAGTGTATAGTTTGTCTATATTTCTCTCCCATTCTGTAGATTGCTTTTTCATTTTTTGATTGCTTTGTAGAACTTTTTAGTTTGATGCAGTCCCACATGCCTACTTTTGCTTTTGTTGCCTGTGTCATAACAAAGAAATCACTGCCAAAGTCAATGTTTAGAAAATTTTATTAAGTTTTCTTTTATGATTTTTAGGTCTTACATCTAAATCTTTAATCCATTGAGTTAATGTTTGTGCAGAATGTAAGAGAAGGGTCAACGTTTATTATTTTGCATGTGGATATGCAGTTTTCCTAGCAGCGTTTATTGAAGAGATTACACTTTCCCTATTGTATAATA
The DNA here is from genome assembly GCA_917880005.1 of Nanger dama. Lineage (NCBI taxonomy): Eukaryota > Metazoa > Chordata > Mammalia > Artiodactyla > Bovidae > Nanger > Nanger dama. The sequence goes on from CAKJTW010000022.1 coordinate 23,713,808, forward strand.
CATGGGACCTTTGTGGAAGATCTGTTGACTGAATATGTATGAGTTTGTTTCAGTAGTGTCTATTTTGTTTCATTGACCTGTATGTCTTTTTTATGCTAGTACTCTACTGTTTTGATGGGGAAGGAAATGGTGATCCTCTCCAGTGTTCTTGCCTGGGAAATCCCACAGACAGAGGAGCCTGACAGGCTGCAGTCCATGGAGTTGCAAAGAGTTGGACAGGACTTTGCAACCGAACAATGGTTTGAAAACTGTAATTTTGTAATATATTTTGAGTTCAGGAAATGCAACGTTTCCAGCTTTTTTTTTGTTCTTGCTCAAAATTTGTTTGGTAATTCAAGGTCTTTCGTGGTTTCATATGAATTTTTCAGTTTTAGAGAGTTATAACTGACAAAATAGTATATACAACCTGATATTTTCAGATACATATATAAAAAATGATTACTGAATCAATCTAATTAAGATATCAATCTCACATGTTTAATATTTTTCTTTCTCCCTTTTATGTGTTTAAAATTTACTCTTAAGTATAAAATAGAGTACTGTTTATGGTTAACAGTCATCCTACTGGTACATTAGAACTCCTGAATTTATTCATCTTGCATAACTGAAAACTTAGTACCCTTTGACCAACATCTTTCGTTTTCCTGTACCTGCTTCTAGTTTCTTACACAGTTGTCCCTTGGTACCTGAGGGTGATTGGTTCCGAGACCCCTACAGATCCCCAGTCCCTTATATAATATGGTGTAGTACAGTTGATCGGCCATTGTTTGGATCTGCAGATTGAAGACTGACTGAATAATCTGGATAGTGGCTCTTAGTTGTATTATTTGCAAATATTTTTTCCCATCAATTCAGTTCAGTCGCTCAGTCGCGTCCGACCATTTGCGACCCCATGAATCAAAGCACGCCAGGCCTCCCTGTCCATCACCAACTCCTGGAGTTCACTCAGATTCACATCCATCGAGTCGGTGATGCTATCCAGCCATCTCATCCTCTGTCGTCCCCTTCTCCTCCTGCCCCCAATCCTTCCCAGCATCAGAGTCTTTTCCAATGAGTCAACTCTTCGCATGAGGTGGCCAAAGTACTGGAGTTTCAGCTTTAGCATCGTTCCTTCCAAAGAAATCCCAGGGCTGAGCTCCTTCAGAATGGACTGGTTGGTTGCCTTTTAAAAAATGTTTTTATTTTATTTTTGGCTGTCACAGGTCATTGTTGCTGCACAGTTTTTCTGTAGCTGTGAGCGAGGGCTACTCTCTAGTTGTGGTACCTGGGTTTCTCATTGTGGTGGCTTCTCTTGTTGGAGAACACAAGCTCTAGGGCACCTGGGCTCGTGAGCTGTGGCTCATGGGCTCTGGAGCATGGGCTCAATAGTTGTGGTGCACATATTTAGTTGCTCCGAGATAGATGGAGTCTTACTAGATCAGAGATTGAACTCATGCCTCCTGCATTGGAAGGCAGATTCTTCACCTCTGAAACACCAGTGAAACCTCTGTCTTTTCATTTTGTTTGTTTCCTTTGCATGGCTGAAACTGTTTAGTTTGATTTAGTTACACTTGTTTATTTATTTATTTATTTTTTGGTCTGTGCTTTTGATTTCATATCCAAAAAATCACAGCTAAGACCATCAAGAAACTTTTTTCTATTTATGATTTCAGGTCTAATCTTTAAATCTTTAATGTATTTCTTTGAAGTGTAATTGTGCTTTTTCCTTGGCTTTATTGAAATGTTATTGACATATAACACTGTGTAACATTAAGGTATACAGTGGCTTCCTGGTGACTCAGTGGTAAAGAATCTGCCTACCAACGCAGGAGACCTGGGTTTCATCTCTGATCTGAAATAATCCCCTGAGAAGGAAATGGCAACCCACTCCAGTATTCCTGCCTGGGAAATCCCAAGGACAGAGGACCCTGCTGGGCTACAGTCCATGGAGTCGCAAAGAGTTGGACGTGACTTAGTGACTGAAAAACAACAACAGGGTGTACGATGTGTTGATTTGATATACTTATATATCGCAGAAAGATTATTACATGAGCATTAGCTCACACCTTCATATTACATAATTATTATGTCTTATTTTGTGTGATGAGTGCCTTTAAGATCTACTGTATTAGTAACTTTCAAGTATATGATACTATATTATTAACTGTGTGCTCAGTTGCTAAGTTGTGTCTGATTCTTTATGACGCCACGGACTGTAGTCTAGCAGCCTCCTCTGTCCATGGGATTTTCTAGGCAAAATTACTGGAGTGTGTTGCCATTTCCTTCTCCACTTGTTAACTATAATCACATGGTGTTTGTTGATGAGTTGCTCTGTTTTTACTCCATGGAAGAACTCTTGCTCTGAGGATAGCTCTCATGTTCCAAGGGGATCTCTCTTAGAAGTGTACACAGGAGGGTTGGGGAAAGGGTGATATAAAGTGAAACTTTGCTTCTTAACCTTGGTAGTGCATTTTTTTTCCCTCTCATTTCTATGCTCAACTGGGATATTGTAACCTCTTACTTGGATTCTGGAGCTCTTGTAAAGGTTTTTTCATCCATGGATGATTGTTAAATTCTTGTTTCTATTGGAGGGAAAAGTGCTGGGACCTCCTATTCCACCACACTGCTGATATCACTGCCCTGTTTAATATTAATTACAATGATAATAGCTAACATTTGTGTACTATTTACTATGTGCAGACACTAGGCGTTATGTAATGTAATTTTTGCAGCAGACATATTAGATGCTATTTTTATCCCAATTACCAGTGATAGTATTGAGATTCAAGGTCACATAGACTTATATGGTGGAGAGGTAAGTCTGACCCTGTATGACTTTAAAGCCAATAGCTGTCATCTATGATATATCAACTCTACTACTTCTGCAGTATCTCCAGAACTCTGTGGCAAAATGGAAGTGTTGCACATTGTTCTTAGATAGGGAAATATTTCAAACCATGTATCCTGGAAAAGCTAATAGATTAAACCCACAGCCTTTATAGTTAGAATATATGTGCTCCTGAATAGTTACTTATTGTCAAAATGATTTTTTTCTTTGCTGGTTTTATATATATATATATATATTTTAAATTACACAAGACAACTAAAAAAGTTGGCATTTCCCTCTAAAATGATTTTAGAGGTCACACAGTATGTGTGTTAGGGGACAGATTCTGAAATAAGATACCTTTCTTTTTCATTATGAAAATGAATTTTAATTGATAAATGTAAAAGCACGAAACACTGTTCAAGAAAACCATTAAGGAAATAAAATATGCAAGGAGGAGTGCTAATCATTTTGTTTTCATCTAAGACTGAATGAAGCCAGATAAAGAGGGGGTGGGGAAAAAGAAAAATAGAAATTAAATGATAATCTTGGAAGACTACCTCACAAATACCAGGGAGAAAAAAGGGTTAATTTCTTACCATTGTATTTTGAGAGTTTTTAAAAACATATTCTAAAGATAAATCTTTATCACATATATAATTTTAAAATATTTTATCCTCCTCTTTGGTTTGTCTTTTCATTCTATTAGTAGTGTCTTTAAAAACACAAGTTTTAAAGTTTATAAATTCCAACTTATCAATTCTTTTATGCATGATACTTCTAGCAACATATCAAAGAAAATTTTGCCTAATTAAAATATACAACTATTTACTATTGTGTTTTCATATAGAAGTTTTATAGGTTTTTACCCTATACTTAGGTTTATGATCCATCTTCAGTTAAATTTTGTATAGTATAATGTATATATTGGAGCTCAGAAATGAAATACTTTAAATCTGAATAGGAAATTAGTTTATATTTTCATAATATTTCTTTAAGGGAAGCTTCCTGTTCTAAAACAGTTGTTTTAGGTACACTGTACAATTATTTTGTTCTCTAATTCTTTAAGTAAAATTCTTTTATTTTGGATTACTATCTTTATAGAACATGAAATGATATTAACTCTTGGGAGGAAACTTCCGGGCTGATGTGAGAGATTTCTCATTTTTAAAGTGTTTGCTATTAAGTATTTAACTGAGAATGATGTCCTAAACATAGTAAGTTTCTTAACTGATTATCCTAAATAAAGTCGGGAAAGATTGGTGGTTCATAATTTCAGAGAACAGAGAGGATGTGAGTGACTAGTTCTTTCTTTCTTGGTGAGCTCCTCCTTACATAGAGAATCAATGAACAGCTTATTAAAAATTTCAGTTATAGCTTTGCCTCTTGCTTAAGGAAATCCTGATATACTAAGCATATCATGATGTTTTTTCTCTTTTCCTTTAGACACTAACTTTTTGTCTTGAAAGAAACAGGTGGTTGGATTCTGGTTTATTTTCTAGCATCAGTCTAGGTAATTGAGGTGGGGAGAAAGACTGTGGTCTTGTCAGTTCTGGATTAACCAATTAGCCTCTGATACTTGGAGTGAAAACATTAGTTAACACTCTCAGGCTTCAGATAACTTTCTCACACCCATAATCAGACACAGCTAAAGAATCAGCCAGCCAGGGATAATGATTTATGTTGCTGTTTCGGCCTGGTTTGACTCCAGTGGCCGCCTTAAAAGGACATTGCTGTGTATTAAGTGCTGCCTTCTCATTGCTCCATTTCTTGTCATTCATGTGTTTTCCATGCCATCGTGCCTTTGCTGGATGCAGTGTCTATCTCTTGGAATCTCCTAAATAAAATTTATGCGTGCTCTTAGGCTGTCTTACATTGATGCTTCTAAAATGTTTTCACTACTATCGTTTCAAGGTTTAGCTTTTAACAATAATAAAGAAATATTTTCACCTGTGAAGCTTCAATTGGCTTCAGTACTTGCTCATTTAGAAGGTGTTAGTATAGCTTTTTAAAAAATTGTAGAGCCATTTAGCAGTTTAGTTCAGTTCTGTTCGGTCACTCAGTCATGTCCAACTGTATGCAACCCCATGAACTGGAGCACGCCAGGCCTCCCTGGTCATCACCAACTCCCAGAATCTACCCAAACTCATGTCCATTGAGTGGGTGATGCCATCCAGCTATCTCATCCTCTGCTGTTCCCTTCTCCTTCAGCCCTCAATCTTTCCCAGCATCAGGGTCTTTTCCAGTGAGTCGGCTCTTTGTATCAGGTGGCCAAAGTATTGGAGTTTCAACTTCAACATCAGTCCTTCCAGTGAACAGCCAGGACTGATCTCCTTTAGGATGGACTGGTTGGATCTCCTTGCAGTCCAAGGGACTCAGAAGAGTCTTCTCCAACACCACAGTTCAAAGCGTCAATTCTTTGGCGCTCAGCTTTGTTTATAGTCCAACTCTCACATCCATACATGACTACTGGAAAAATCATAGCCTTGACTAGATGGACCTTTGTTGACAAAGTAATGTCTCTGCTTTATAATATGCTGTCTAGGTCGGTAATAACTTTTCTTCCAAGGAGTAAGCGTCTTTTAATTTCATGGCTGCAATCAACATCCGCAGTCATTTTGGATCCCAGAAAAATAAAGTCAGCCACTCTTTCCACTGTTTCTGCATCTATTTGCCATGAAGTGATGGGACCAGATGCCATGATCTTCGTTTTCTGAATGTTGAGCTTTAAGCCAACTTTTTCACTCTCCTCTTTCACGTTCATCAAGAGGCTCTTTAGTTCTTCACTTTCTGCCATAACAGTGGTGTCATCTATATCTGAGATTACTGATATTTCTCCAGGCAATCTTGATTCCTGGTTGTGCTTCCTCCAGCCCAGCATTTCTCATGATGTACTCTGCATATAAGTTAAATCATCAGGTGACAATATACAGCCTTGACGTACTCCTTTCCCTATTTGGAACTAGTCTGTTGTCCATGTTCAGTTCTAACTGTTGCTTCCTAACCTGCATACAGATCTCAAGAGGCAGGTCAGGTGGTCTGGTATTCCCATCTCTTTCAGAATTTTCCACAGTTTATTGTGATCCACATAGTCAAAGGTAAGAGAAAACCAAGTAAGATGGTAGGTGTTGAGAGAGGCATCAGAGGGCAGACACACAAATCATAATCACAAAAACTAGTTAGTCTAATCACATGGACCACAGCCTTGTCTAACTCAATGAAACTAAGCCATGCCGTATGGGGCCACCCAAGATGGGTGAGTCAAGGTGGATAGGTCTGACACAATGTGGTCCACTGGAGAAGGGAATGGCAAACCACTTCAATATTCTTGCTTTGAGAACCCCATGAGCAGTATGAAAAGGCAAAATGATAGGATACTGAAAGGGGAACTCTCCAGGTCGGTTGGTGCCCAATATGCTACTGAAGGTCAGTGGAGAAATAACTCCAGAAAGAATGAAGGGATGGAGCCAAAGCAAAAACAATACCCAGTTGTGCATGTGACTGGTGATAAAAGCAAGGTCCGATGCTGTAAAGAGCAATATTGCATAGCAACCTGGAATGTCAGGTCCATGAATCAAGGCAAATTGGAAGTGGTCAAACAGGAGATGGCAAGAGTGAACTTCGACATTCTAGGAATCAGCAAACTAAAATGGACTGGAATGGGTGAATTTAACTCAGATGACCATTATATCTACTACTGTGGGCAGGAATCTCTCAGAAAAAATGGAGTAGCCATCACAGTCGACAAGTGAGTCCAAATGCAGTACTTGGATGCAATCTCAAAAACGACAGAATGATCTCTGTTCATTTCTGAAGCAAACCATTCAATATAAGAGTAATCCAAGTCTATGCCCCAACCAGTAATGCTGAAGAAGATGAAGTTGAACGGTTCTATGAAGACTTACAAGACCTTTTAGAATTAACACTCCCAAAAGATGCCCTTTTCATTAAGGGGAATGGAATGCAAAAGTAGGGAAGTCAAGAAACACCTGTGGTAACAGTCAAATTTGGCCTTGGAATACGGAATGAAGCAGGGCAAAGACTAATAGAGTTTTGGCAAGAAAATGCACTTGTCATAGCAAACACCCTCTTCCAACAACACAAGAGAAGACTCTACACATGGACATCACCAGATGGTCAACACCGAAATCAGATTGATTATATTCTATGCAGCGAAACATGGAGAAGCTCTATATAGTCAACAACAACAAAATAAAACAAGGAGCTGACTGTGGCTCAGATCATGAACTCTTTATTGCCAAATTCAGAGTTATATTGAAGAAGGTAGGGAAAACGACTAGACCATTCAGGTATGACTTAAATCCCTTATGATTATACAGTGGAAGTGAGAAGTAGATTTAAGGGCCTAGATCTGATAGACAGAGTGCCTGATGAACTATGGATGGAGGTTCGTGACATTGTATGGGAGACAGGGATCAAGAGCATCCCCATGGAAAAGAAATGTGAAAAAGCAAAATGGCTGTCTGGGAAGGCCTTATAACTAGCTGTGAAAAGAAGAGAAAAGAAAAGGAAAGATATAAGCATCTGAATGCAGAGTTCCAAAGAATAGCAAGGTGATAAAAAGCCATCCTCAATGATCAATGCAAAGAAATAGAGGAGAACAACAGACTGGGAAGAGCTAGAGATCTCAAGAAAATTAGAGATACCAAGGGAACATTTCATGTAAAGATGGGCTCAATAAAGGACAGAAATGGTATGGACCTAACAGAAGCAGAAGATATTAAGACGTGGAAGGAATACACAGAAGAACTGTACAAAATAGATCTTCATGACCAAGATAATCACAATGGTGTCATCACTCACCTAGAGCCAGACATCCTGGAATGTGAAGTCAAGCGGGCCTTAGAAAGCATCACTACGAACAAAGCTAGTGGAGGTGATGGAATTCCAGTTGAGCTGTTTCAAATCCTGGAAGATGATGCTGTGAAAGTGCTGCACTCAATATGTAGGCAAATTTGGAAAACTCAGTAGTGGCCACAGGACTGGAAAAGGTCCGTTTTCATTCCAATCCCAAAGAAAGGCAATGCCAAAGAATGCTCAAACTACCGCACAATTGCACTCATCTCACATGCTAGTAAAGTAATGCTCAAAATTCTCCAGGCCAGGCATCAGCAATACATGAACCACGAACTTTTAGATGTTCAAGCTGGTTTTAGAAAAGGCAGAGGAACCAGAGATCAAATTGCCAACATCTGCTGGATCATGGAAAAAGCAAGAGAGTTCCAGAAAAACACCTATTTCTGCTGTATTGACTATGCCAAAGCCTTTGACTGTGTGGATCACAATAAACTGTGGACAATTCTGAAAGAGATGGGAATACCAGACCACCCGACTTGCCTCTTGGAGAAACCTATATGCAGGTCAGGAAGGAACAGTTAGAACTGGACATGGGGCAACAGACTGGTTCCAAATAGGAAAAGGAGTATGTCAAGGCTGTATATTGTCACCCTGCTTGTTTAACTTATATGCAGAGTACATCATGAGAAATGTTGGGCTGGAAGAAGCACAAGCTGGAATCAAGATTGCCAGGAGAAATATCAATAACCTCAGATATGCAGATGACACCACCCTTATGGCAGAAAGTGAAGAGGAACTAAAGGGCCTCTTGATGAAGATGAAAGAGAAGAGTGAAAAAGTTGATTTAAAGCTCAACATTCAGAAAACGAAGATCATGGCATCTGGCCCCATCACTTCATGGGAAATAGATGGGGAAACAGTGGAAACAGTGTCAGACTTTATTTTTTGGGGGCTCCAGAATCACTGCAGATGGTGACTGCAGCCATGAAATTAAAAGACGCTTACTCCTTGGAAGGAAAGTTATGCCCAACCTAGATAGAATATGGAAAATCAGAGACATTACTTTGCCAAAAAGGTCCATCTAGTGAAGGCTATGTTTTTTCCAGTGGTCATGTATGGATGTGAGAGTTGGACTGTGAAGAAAGCTGAGCACCGAAGAATTGATGCTTTTGAACTGTGGTGTTGGAGAAGACTCCTGAGAGTCCCCTGGTCTGCAGGGGAGATCCAACCAGTCCATTCTAAAGGAGTTCAGCCTTGGATGTTCTTTGGAAGGACTGATGCTGAAGCTGAAACTCCAATGCTTTGGTCACCTCATGCAAAGAGTTGACTCATTGCAAAAGACTCTGATGCTGGAGGGATTGGGGGCAGGAGGAGAATGAGACGGCAGAGGAGGAGATGGCTGGATGGCATCAGTGACTCGATGGACATGAGTTTGAGTAAACTCGGGAGCTGGTGATGTACAGGGAGGTCTGGCGTGCTGCAGTTCATGGGGTCACAAAGAGTCGGACATGACTGAGCAACTGAATGAATACAGTCAAAGCTTTGGCATAGTCAGTAAGGCAGATGTTTTATTGAAATAGATGTTTTTCTGGAACTCTTTTTTCCGATGATCTAGTGGATGTTGGCAATTTCATCTCTGGTTCCTCTGACTTTTCTAAAACCAAGTTGAACATCTGGAAGTTCACAGTTCACGTATTGCTGAAGCCTGGCTTGGAAAACTTTGATCATTACTTTACTAGAGTGTGAGGTGGTTTTAGTATTCTTTGGTATTGCCTTTCTTTGGGATTGGAATGAAAACCGACATTTTCTAGTCCTGTGGCCACTGCTGAGTTTTCCAAATTTGCTGACATTGAATGCAGTACTTTCGCAGCATTTAGTCAAATCATTAGTAATCTGTGGAACTGAGAGTAAAATGCAGATTTTAAAGACTCCCTCCAAGGTTTGTTTATATATATTTGTGTGTGTGTGTGTGTGTGTGTGTGTCTGTCTGTCTGTCTGTATATATATAGTTATGTATATATATATGGGCTTCCGTGGCGTCTCAGATGGTAAAGCGTCTGCCTGAAATGCGGGAGACCCAGGTTCGATTCCTGTGTCGGGTAGATCCCCTGGAGAACGAAATGGCAATCCATTCCAGCCCTCTTGCCTGGATAATCCCATGGACAGAGGAGCCTGATGGGCCACAGTCCATGGGGTCGCAGAGTCAGACCCGACTGAGCGACTTCACTTCACTTCATGTGTATATATATATATTTATGAAGAAATTATCCAACTCATTTTATTAAATATGTATACTTTTGCCTTGAAATAACCATTGGCACTGTCACAATGTTGTAAGAAGAAACTAGTGGTGCTCTTACATGTTTTTTTCTGAGAAGAATAGATGAATGTAGTTACAGGACAATGATTGGAGAAAATAGAGATCTGAGGCAGAAATGTTTTAGCCTTTTTAAACCCTCGGTCTAAATATTTATGCATGCTTTATGTGTTTTACCTATGGTGTGGGGTCTGTTTTATAATTGTAGAGGAAAATTAAGTTCTGGAAAGAGAGAATACCCAATGTAGGATTTCTTTATGGGCCCCTTTATTGGGGTTGCCATGAATTTTCTCTTAGTATTGGACAGGAAGGAGGAAGTAAGTATAGATTTTTGGATTTAGTAAAATCCTTTTAATCAAAGAGGAATACTTCCCTTGATAGATTGTTCTCTTTTCCCTTAACTCAGAAAGAGAATAGTATTTACTGCAGCCCACCAGGCTCCTCCATCCATGGGATTTTCCAGGCAAGAGTACTGGAGTGGGGTGCCATCACCCTTCTCCGATTTCTTAGGTAAATTGAGGCACAAAAGACAATGTTGCTATTTGAAAGTAAGAACTATAAATAGTAAACTATGTAACGTGATTTCTTTTTTCTTCATTTGTTGGAGAATAATTGCTTTACAGTGTTGTTTCTGCTGTATGGTGAAGAGAATCCGCTATATGTATACATGTATCTCCTCCGTCTTGGACCTCCCTTACAAGCCTGCCTCCTCGATCCCACCCATCTAGGTCATCACAGAGCATGGAGTGAGCTCCCTGTGCTACACAGCAGATTTCTCCTAGTCATCTGTTTTACATATGGTAGTGTATATGTGTCAATCCTCATCTCCCATTTCTTTGTGATTTTCACAGCTAACCATGTTTTTCAGGTATGTAATTATGTTAGTAGGATATTAATTCATTTGTACTACCAAAGATTCTACCTTCTGTTAGAGAGTTGACAGGTTCTTTATATGTGGTGGGGGGTGAAGTGTGTGCCATTTGTTAACATTTTCTCATTTTACTTCCTTGAGTTGGTGAGAAGCACTATCTGGTTTTATCTAGAAAAAAATGGATCCTTAATATATATCAGGAAAAGAAAATATCTTACAACTGTTATACTGAAGGGGAAATAGAGTCTGGAAGAAATCCAAACCCCTTTCTACTGCTGACAGAAAGAAAGTTATCACTGATATTTTTTCCTTTGAGAAAGAAATAGCAAACAAATTGCTTTAAAAATATGACATGACATAAATATGGCTCTGCTTTGTCTTATCACATTATTCTGGGCAAACATTTTACTACATCACAAGAATTGTCAACAGAGCCTCTAAAGACTAGACAAACAGAGAGCAGGAATAACTAAGAGGGAGAAATAAATAGTAAAAATCCTGCAGAGTGAATATATTAAATTTACTACTATTTTTTCTCCCATCAAACTTCTTAAGGTGAATGGTTTTGTGTGTTTACTTGGATCTAGAATAAATCTAGTTTAGATTTTGGAAGAAAACCAAACTAAAGACTGAATTAGACTCAAGAGTCAAAAAGAAGTTTGTGGGGAGAAAATGTTCTAGAAAGAAGTGGCAAAATGTAGAATTTTTTAAAGGCATCAAAATGGCGATGTGTGGCTTTGGCTAGTTGCTTGTATTGTGTGAGTCTCCAACATTTTTATCTGTTTAAAGAGCAGTGGTGATCAGAAAGTTCAGTGAGGCTATAATGGGGTGTATCAATTGTAGAGAATTTAAACTAAAATTCCTTTGTTTTTTTAAATCACCATGCCCAGGTAATTCTGAATGATATTACTGATAAAATAACCCTTAACACAGGGAAGGGCCACTCTTGCTGGCTGCCCCTCATTTTGCTGTGCCATTTATTTCTCTGCATCTCATTTACATTGGTCTTAGTAGTGGAAGCAGTATTGAATATTCATAATTTTATTGCTAAATCTAAAGAAACGGGAGCCAATGCCTTTCTATATTAATGGTAAAGCCACAACATGACAGAAACAACAGGGAGTGTTGATTGAACAATTTTGACATCTTAGGCATTATACACAAATAATTACATTTCTCTTTACTATAATCATAAATGATTATTTTTACATTTTTCAGTTGAGAAATTTTGGAACTTAAAAAAATTGCCCAATATACTTTATTGGTATAGGAGCTGATATTCATATCTAGGTCTGTCTGATTTGAAATCTTCCACAGTTTTCCACTATAAATACATGATTTCCTATTAACTCAGTCATCTTTGGAGAATGCTTTTTTAAAAAGAATTTTCACCTTGCTTGTAGTTTCCTTTGAAGACAGCCTTCTGAATGGGAGAAAACAATAGCAAATGAAACAATTGACAAACAACTAATCTCAAAGATATATAAGCAACTTATACAGCTCAACTCCAGAAAAATAAATGAACCAATAAAAAAATGGGCCAAAGAACTAAATAGGCATTTCTCCAAAGAAGACATACGGATGGCTAACAAACACATGATAAGATGCTCAACATCGTTCATTATCAGAGAAATGCAAATCAAGACCACAATGAGGTACCATTTCACACCAGTCAGAATAGCTGCGATCCAAAAGTCTACAAGCAATAAATGCTGGAGAGGATGTGGAGAAAAGGGAACCCTCTTACACTGCTGGTGGGAATGCAAACTAGTACAGCCATTATGGAAAACAGTGTGGAGATTCCTTAAAAATTTGCAAGTAGAACTGCCTTATGACCCAGCAATCCCACTGCTGGGCATACACACCGAGGAAACCAGAATTGAAAGAGACACATGTACCCCAATGTTCATTGCAGCACTGTTTATAATAGCCAGGACATGGAAGCAACCTAGATGTCCATCAGCAGATGAATGGATAAGAAAGCAGTGGTACATATACACTATGGAATACTACTCAGCCCCTTAAAAAGAATAAATTTGACTCAGTTCTAATGAGATGGATGAAATTGGAACCAATTATACAGAGTGAAGTAAGCCAGAAAGAAAAACACCAATACAGTATACTGACACATATATATGGAATTTAGAAGACAGTAATGATGACCCTGTAGGTGAGACAACCAAGAGACACAGAGGTATAGAGTGGACTTTTGGACTCTGAGGGAGAGGGAAAGGGTGGGATGGTTTGGGAGAATGGCAATGAAACATGTATATTTTCCTGTAAGAAACGAAGCGCCAATCTATGTTCAATGTAGGATGCAGGATGCATGGGGCTGATGCACAGGATGATTCAAGTAGAGGATGTGGGGTGGGAGGTAGGAGGGGGCTTCGGCATTGGGAGATTGTGTTCACCTATGGCTGATTCGTGCCAATGTATGGCAAAACAAATACAGTATTGTAATTTAAAATAAATAAATAAATAAAAATAAATAAAATCAAATTAGGAGTAGTGAAAAAAATAAAAATAAAAAGAATTTTACTTTAGTATTTTGGAGTATAGTTTACTAACAATGTTATGTAAATTTCATGTGTATAACAGCATTTCAGTTCTGCATATATGTATTACTTTTCAAATTCTTTTCCCATTTAGATTATTATAGAATATTAAGCAGCGTTTCCTGTGCTATATGATAGGTTCTTGTCCGTTATCTATTTTAAGTATAGCAGTGTGTACTTACCAACCCAACCTCCTAATTTATTCTCCCCTTTCACCTTTGGTAACCATAATTCTCAGTCTGTTTCTGTTTTATACATAAGTTCATTGTATCATTTTTGAAGATTCTACATGTAAGTGATATAATATGTTATCTGTCTTTCTCTGTCTGACTGATTTTACTTAGTATGATAATCTCTGTGTCCATCCGTGTTGCTGCAGATGTCATTATTTCTTTTTAATGACTGAGTAATATTCCATTATATACATAGCACTCTTTTTTATCCATTCATCTCTCAATGAACATTGAGATGGCTGTTATCTCTTGGCTAAACAGTGCTGCAATGATCATTTGGGTGCATGTATCCTTTCAGAACATCTTTTTCTGCAGATAGATGCCTAGGAGTGGGATTGCTGGATCATATGGTGGAGAAGGCAATGGCACCCCCACTCCAGTACTCTTGCCTGGAAAGTCCCATGGATGGAGGAGCCTGTAGGCTGCAGTCCCTGGGGTCGCTAAGAGTTGGACACGACTCAGTGACTTCACTTTCACTTTTCACTTTCATGCATTGGAGAAGGAAATGGAAACCCACTCCAGTGTTCTTGCTTGGAGAATCCCAGGCGGAGCCTGGTGGGCTGCTGTCTGTGGGGTTGCATAGAGTTGGACACGACTGAAGCAACTTAGTAGCATGGTGGTTCTATTATTAGTTTCTAAAGGGCCCACCATACTATTCTCCATAGTGGCTGTACCAGTTTACATTCCGACCCACCATGTAGGAGGGTTCTCTTTTTGGAGAATACATTTTAATGAGACTTTAATAATAACTTTATTCTTTTCTTCTAACTCCTATTCCCCATTCATTTTTTCCATTCTCTTAAGAAGGGCTTTCATACTGCACTATCTCTTCTTAACTTCTTTGGCAAGTTCCTAAGCTTGATCTAAATCAGATGTGTTTTTTTTTTTTTTTTTAACAACTCTTGTAAAGCACTTGTGGCAGTTTGGGAAATAGACATGCAATGCACAACTTTCAAACCTGTGTACCTGAGTGAGAAGCCAGTGATGAAAATGGGTCTCTAGTTTCTGCTTGTCCATTGTGTTACTTGTCATCAAGAGAATCTTCTTGCTGAATCCCAATGCCATGTGTATGGACTGCGTTGTATGTGTTCTCCCAAAATTCATATGTTGAAAACCTAATTTCCTATGTTATAGTATTTGGAGATGGGACCTATTGGGAGGTAATAGGCATGAAGGTGGAGCCCTTACTGTGAGATCTGTGACTGTATAAGAAGAAACATGTGAGAACTGGCTTCTCTCTCTGCTATGTGAGGACGTACTGAGAAGACCACCATCTGCAAACCAGGAAGAGGGTTCTCATCAGAACTTGACCACACTGGCACCTTGACTACAGTTTTTCCAGTCTCTAGAACAGTGGGAAATAAATTACTATAAGCCAGTTGGTCTATATTCTGTTATGGCAGCCTGAATTTACCAGTGCATCACCCAAAGGAATTCTACCTGAATGGAGAATAAGCATCAAGGAGGATGGAGGAAGGCTGTCATTACTCTTTTTTAAGACTACATTTTTAGAGAAGTTTTAGGTTACAACAGAACTGAGAAGGAGGCACAGAGATTTCCCATATAACCTCCTGCTCCTACACATGCATAGCCTCTTCCAGTATTAATATCACTCTCCAAAATGCTACTTTTATTTTTTAAACCAAGAATGAACCTACATGTCATAATCACCTACAGTTCATAGATTTCCTTAGGGTCCACTCTTGGTGTTGTACATTCTATGGGTTTGGACAAAGGTAATGACATGTTCCTCATAATATACAGAGTATTTTCACTGCCCTAAAAATCCTTTGTGCTCTGCCTACTCATTACCCCCCAGCCTGATCCCAATTCTTGATAACCACTGACCTTTGTACTGTTTCCACAGTTTTCTTTTTCTAGCATGTCATATAGTTGGGATCATTCAGTAGTGTAGCCTTTCCAGATTGGCTTTTTACACTTAGTAACATGCATCTACTGTTCCTCCCTGTCTTTTCATGGCAAGATAGCTCATTTATTTTCAGCTCTAAATAATATTCCATTGTCTGGATGTATCACAGTTTATGTATCTATTCACCTATTGAAGAATATCTTGGTTACTTCCAAGTTCTGGCAGTTATGAATAAAGCCACTATAAACATCCATGTGCAGGTTTTTGTGTGGACATGTTTTCAACTCCTCTGGGTAAATATCAAGCAGTAGGATTGCCATGTAGTGCAAAAACTGCCAAACTGTTTTCCTTAGTGTCTCTACCATTGCATTGATACCAGCAATGAATGAGAATCCCTATTGCTTCACATGTTCATCAGCATTTGGCGTTGCCAGTATTCTAGCTTTTGGCCTTTCTAATGTATGCGTAGTGGTTTTAGTTTGCACTTCCCTGATAACATATGATGTGGAGCATCTTTTCATATAGATATTTGCCATCTGTAAATCTTCTTTGGTGTAATGTCTGTCAAGGTCTTTGGTTCATTTTTTAGTTTTTTTTTCTTATTTCAAGAACTCTTTGTATATTTTGGATAACAATCCTTTATGTAATTGCTTTTTTAAAAATAGTAAGGGAAACAGGAAAATTACAGTTTCGCTTTTATTCCTTCTGACAGTTTTTGGACTGCCGTATGATTTGTTGTCCCTGGAGAATGTATTAGGCTGAACTGCAAGTGTAGGCCTTTCTTTTAACTTTGATTTGAATTGCAATGGATTAGCAACTATGAAAAATGATTAAATAGTGATTATATAATGAATATCTAATGTTCCTGAATAATCATTTAAAATTAAATTATGAATATTTTATAATATTCCTTACATAATTAAAGAGATAACTTCTTTTGCATTCCCAAAAGAAGGTACCAAAGGACCCCTCACCTCATCACAATAATGGTTATTTACAATTAGTTTTAGTTCTTCCAAATATCGAATTGTTCCTATTTTAGATCTTTACAAATGCAAAAATCCCAAATCCCTGTGTTATTAGCCTCCTGTGAGTCCTGTTATTCACAATGATGGCACAATCAAAATGCATGACCAGATGAAATGGGCTTGGAATTAGTCATTCCCAGAGTGTATAGAAAATTGTGCTCTGCATCGAAGGCTACATGTTGTGATACATAAAACAACCTTAAAAAAAGGCAAATAACCAGTATCATTTAGATGAACAATTACTTCATAACTAATTTTGTTAGTATGTATTATTTGAAATATCACCCTGTTTTGCTGTTTTATAATTCAAAAGATGATTAGATCAAAAGCAGTATTTTCTCAAGCTGTGTTTTTCTATATTTGTATCCATCTGTCTATATTATCTATCCATCCTTAGAACTGAAGTTAAAATACATCATAGAGAAAACATGCCTATATGCCTTTATTATCCATGGGCTACAGAACACTAAAATGAGAAAAAGAGGTTGATATCTTGTAAAAGTAGAATGCAAATTATTTATATGCACTATTTGCAAGAAAAGACACAAATATAGTTAATAAGTGCAGGAGAATGAGTGCAGACTATTAACCTGTAAGCCACACACACTCTTTTATTTGGCCGTACTGGACAGTTGGTAGGATCTTAGTTCTCTAACCAAGGATTCCAGCCCTGACACCCTGCAGTGGAAGTTCAGAGTCCTAACCACTGGATAGCCAGGGAATTCCAGCCACATACCCTCATTGATTACTTATTTTATGTGACTCTGAGGATCAGGGAGTATTATTTTCTAGTCGAGACAGAGAGTCTCTACTAGCTTAGGACTGCTTCTCCTGTGGGGACACATCACTCACCCCGCCTCACTGACTGCAGGTTGGAGAGAAAGAATAGAAAAAACCTGCCCAGCCCTCTTCTTTCTTTCTTTAGGAATAGCTTCCTACACTTCTGTTATTTTCTCTCCTGCACTCAGGTGAACTCCCAGGGATAGAAAAGCCTGCAGTCCAGCCTGTCACTTGGTATGTGAGTCTGTCTACTTCAGGGAGGGAGGAGTACTGGAAAATCCTTTGGGTGCAGGTTTAAAGCCACATTTTCTAATCTGCTTTTTCCGTGACAAAGCTGTCATTTAAATCCCCATCTGTCTATCTTCTGTGCTTTATTTTTAATTGGTTCTGAATTTAATACAGAAAGAAAGGGTATTATATATTGACCCCTTAAGAGCCCAAAGATGACCTATAGAAATCCCTGGAGCATAGGTTTCTCTGAAATGTTGAAAATAAGGCCATCATGTTGGAAATTCAGATGAACATATGACTGAATTACATTCAACTTAATACCACTGTATTTTTATAAAATCCATTTAAAATTTCTAAAAATATGAACTAATTGAATATAAAATCCAAAATCTAAAGTACACACACTTATTTTGGCATTCTTCATCCAGATCAGATACAGAGAAATTAATTCCAGTATATAAACCCCATGACTTACTGCTTAAAAGATAATGATTTAGGCTTTAGCCTATGTTGTTTTTAATTACATAGCTTGATCATTCAAAGAAAACATTCCTTTCCTATTGGTTCAGTCTTACTGCTTTTCTCTAATACCAAGTTAATCTAAGAACCAATGCATGATATTTATGTATGAAAAATCTAAATAAAAAGAGACATATTTTTGTTAGGGCATTAGAAAGTTTTTACACTTATTAAAACAAGGAGCATTTAAACTCTTGGGAAGGACATTGTACAATATGTTTTAAATTTTACAATACTTAGGGAGCATATGTGCATGTGTGTGTGTGTGTGTGTGAAAGTCCGCTCAGTGGTATTCAACTCTTTGCAACCCCATGGGCTATACAGTCCATAGAGTTCTCCAGGCCAGAATACTGGAGTGGGTAGCCACTCTCTTCTCCAGGGGATCTTCCCAACCCAGGGATCGAACCCAAGTCTCCTGCATTGTAGGCAGATTCTTTACCAGCTGAGCCAGCTGAGCCACCTGGAAAGCCCTTCGGGAGCCTAAGACAGCCTTATTAGTGTTCCTCATCTCATTAAATTTCTTCAGTTTTTTGTTACCTATGTTAGCATGCTGTCAACAAATTGAACTTTTCAGTTTTATTGTCAAAGAATTGAAGAAGCTGAGGAATAGGATTGCCTTACCTTTAATTTTTTTGCATATTTGATATTCCCCCTTCTAAAAGAATATTATTAGGATGCTAGATTTTCTGGTCCTGGTTGCCAAATTACATATATATTATTGGAAATGAGTTCTACTACAAAGGAATCCACAATGAAAATATTGAAGGGAATTATAGTGCTGTTTATAATATGTGAACTTGCTCCATTAATCTGAGGGCAAAGGGATTGAACCACCATGTTACCAGATGGCATCAGGAAAAGAATGAACAGTCTTTGCTAAACTGTTAAGTATCCCCCTCCTACCCAATTTTAGGTCTCAGTTCAGTCGCTCAGTCGTGTCTGACTCTTTGCGACACCATGAATTGCAGCATGCCAAGCGTCCCTGTCCATCATGTCTAGGAACAACAAATTGATACTAGCTAATTGTAGTCCCCAAGAAGCATTTTAACTCATTGTAACTCCTTATGCCCCAAGTCATTAGGTCCCTGGTAACTAGCAAAAAATGTTTAAAGTTTTAAAGAGATACATTCTAAATTGTCTTTGAGGGTAAAAGCAACAGTTCAACTAAATCTAAATATGCATTTGTTCTGCAGATTTGTAGGTAGAGTTTATTTTTCTTGAAATTTTAGGCTCTAAAATGGATATTTTATAAGATGAGTGTGTAATTGTGATTGTCAAAAATACCAAATTATTGAAAGATATTTCTTGCTCCCATACTCTAAAATTGATGATTATGATCATGCAATAGGAACTTTCTTTTGTTCATTCCTCTGATTTCTCTTAGCATTTATTTTGTTATAGTGATTATTTGACCCTCAGAAAATACTGCCTTACCACACTCATTATGTAGCAGAAAGAGCAAAGCTTTGGAATCAGACATACATGTGGTATGTCTAGTACTCATGAGCAATCAGACTTGGACTGTTTTCTCTTAACCAATGTGAATCTCGCTTTTCTTAGCTTTAAAATAGAACTACAAGTACATCACAGAAAAGTTACAAGGACTGAATAAATTAATGATGTCCCTACCAAGAATTTCCCTCATAGCTCAGTCAGTAAAGAAGCTGTCTGCAATGCAAGAGACCCTGGTTTGATTCCTGGTTGGGAAGATCTCCTGGAGAAGGAAATGGCAACCCACTCCAGTATTCTTGCCTGGAGAATCCCATGGACAGAGGAGCCTGGCAGGCTACAGTTCATGAGGTTGCAAGAATCGGATATGACTTAGTGACTAAACCACCACCCTACTAAAGTTCCTGGCATGAAATAGATGCTCAACACATTAAAAAAATAATAGTATTTGCCACTAAAGCACTGTGCACTTGGGAAAAGGAACTGTGTTGCTTTTCTTTAAAAAATTATTTATTTATTTTAAAATGAAAGTGAAAGTTGCTTAGTTGTCTCCAACTCTTTGTAACCCCATGAACTACATATTCTCCAGGCCAGAGTACTGGAGTGGGTAGCCTTTCCCTTCTCCAGGGGATCTTCTCAACCCAGGAATCAAACTGGGGTCTCCTGTATTGCAGGTGGATTCTTTACCAACTGAGCTCTCAGGGAAGCCCTTATTTATTTTAATTGGAATGTAATTGCTCTATAATATTGTGGTAGTTTCTGCTATACAACAATGTGAATCAGCTACATGACAAAAACAAATATTGTATATTAATTCCTGGTGGCTCAGATGGTAAAGAATCTGCCTTCAATGCAGGAGACTCAGGTTCGATCCCTGGGTTGGAAAGATCCCCTGGAGAAGAAAATGGCAACCCACTCCAGCATTCTTGCCTGGAGAATTCCATGGACAGAGGAGCCTGGCGGGCTACATTCCATGGGGTCTCAAAGAGTCTGACACTACTGAGCGAGTAACACTTTCACTTTCAATGCACATACATGAAATCTAGAAAAATGGTACTGATGAATCTCTTTGCAGGGAAGGAGTAGAGATGCAGATACAGAGAACAGACTTGTACTGCCCCCTCCTTTTTTTTTTTTTTAGTGTTAGAATAAGTATCTGTTGCTGCGGCTGCATTCCCTTTATGAAGATTCCTTTCCTGGCAAAAGCAGAGCTCTCATAAGGCTTTTCAGTGACTGAGAAGACAGTACACATCAGGCTTCACTGCTTTGTGTTCTTTCACTTGCCTCCATTGTCTCTAGATGGAGAAAAGGGATGAGATGATGTTGGAGAGGTTTCCTAGCTTAGAGGCACCCTGTGCAGCCTGGAGGTTGCAGTTCCAAGACTCTGTTGTCTGCAGGTTCTGGTTACATCCTGGCAATTAGAGGTTTTTGTGAATAATCAAAATAGGGTAGGGGAGAAATTGGTCTCCAAGTATATCGGGTCTGGAATGTGGCATATACTCAGATGGCTGAGATGGGTTTTGCCTGCAATTTGGGGACATCTTTCTCAAAATCTCTCATTTGATAATGCAGGCAGATGAGATTATTTCCTCCTAACCTTGAAATTCTGGATTTCCTGAGAGAGCTCACAATGTCTAAAGTAGCTTTTTTCTTCCTTGTCAAACTTGACTAGATACCTAGTACCAACTTCTTTCAGTTTAACAGCTACCATGGAAAATTGTTATCCGTTTTTATGAGCCAACAAACTAAACCTAAGCCTCATGTGTACTCAAGTTCATTTGAAAGAAAAGGAAAACAGACAACTTGTTACCTACCATTTTGAACAGGTTGTAATATGTTTTGATGATAATCTGTTCCAAAAGGAAGGTAATAAATTATTTGTGATAAAACTAAAGTGAAATTCTGAATAAATTGTTGCAAGTAATCACTTTTAGGTCAATAAGGCATTTGACTTCAGTATCCTCTGCCTTCCCACAAACTGATTTTTAGTGAAAAGGAGAAAGGGAAAAGAGTTAATAATTAATTTGAGAATCTTATTTTGGTAAACAGAATAGAGATGATTCAGGCTACTTTTTTCTTTTATGGATTGGGAGATAGTTCAATGCATTTTGGGATGCTGTAGCTTGTAAATACTTATTTGTAAAAAACATGCTAGAATGTTTTCTGGGAAATATAGACATATGGAATTAAAAAGTGATTTCAATATTTATATTTCTCAGACCAGCATATACAATTTGAAATTGGTTAATGTTGGAAAATTCATATATATTATACTTCTGAATTGGATATCCATATCTGATAACTGTGCCAATTCAGGCTGAATTCTATTAGAGTTAACGGTGGAGCCATGACTTGGTCAAAATCTTTGATTCTGTAAACTACAATCTTCTGGGGAGAAAGGCTTTAATGTCAGTGCTAACATACATATATATGAGTATTTTTGGAACTATTACTCAGGAATGGTAATGATTTATGAGGGTAGCACAAAGTTAGAAAACATTTCCAATACTATCTTTCCTAAACATTTCCTAAAATTGTTGCCGTTATGCGGTAATTATTTTAAAATTTATTTTTAAAAAACCTTTATATTTTATAATGAAATATAGCTGATTAACAATGTTGTGATAGTCTCAGGTGCACAGCAAGTAATTTTTAGATCAATCCAAGATTTAAGCAAATTTTTATAGGATTATGGAATTAACTCCAAAATGTGCTGCTGAGCTGGTAAATATGAGGTGGTCAGTGTCTCTCTATCCATGATGCTACTCTCCTTCAGTCCAAACTCAAGTCTTACAATGGCCATCAGAGGGGTAAGAATATATATCCATGTAAACCTATGCTCATTTGAGGGTTCATACTTGCTTGTAGGGGCTTATTTGTAAAGGATCTGCCTGTAACACAGGAAACACAGTTGACATGGGTTCCCTGGATCAGGAAGATCCCCTGAAGAAGGAAATGGCAACCCACTCCAGTATTCTTGCCTGGGAAATCCCATGAACAGAAGAGCCTGGCAAGATATAGTCCATGGGGTCCCAAAGAATCAGATACAATAGAGTAATTAAACAACAACAAGAGCAAACACAAACCTGCTTGTGGAGGGTCAGTATGATTTTCTCTATAACATAACTTTAGAGTATTTTTATCACACTTTACGTAACAGCTATATATTCATTAGTTTCTGTGTTTCTCAATCACTTTGCAAAATAAGGAAGGTATTTTCACCCTTCTTTTAAAAGATGCAGAATCTAAAGATCAAAGCACATCAATATCTTGGCTAAGTTTACCCTGGAAGTTTAAAGGGAGAACAGAGGGTGGAATCTGGGTGCACTGACCTTTAGACCTTTGTTTTTTTCTACTATCATCTGAGCAGTAGTAATGGGTTTATTTTAACTTCAGGCACTAAGAATCTCAAGTGAGAGAATGGCATAGTTCTAACATATAATGTTAATAAAATTTTATGACTAACAGAAAGTTATTGCAGGCATTGTGAAAGATATGAAGCCAAATATTCCAAAATTTCTCTCAAACTTTAGTATCTTATTTTTTGTTCAGCCAAGGATGTGCTATTAGTCATTCATTGTTGCCAGAATGAGCATCTTCAAAGAAACTGTCAGCCGTCTGGCAAGGCTTTCCTCCCAACATGGATCCAGTGGATCTATGCCAGGTTATTTGCACCATCTGTTGGGTATGAGTCAGTGGAAGGATGAAGGTTGGACAGCTGGAGCTGTCAGCTTTGAAATGCCACTTACTAGGGAAATACCAGAATTCACTGCAAAAGCACCAAAGCAAAGTCCCTTACTAATCCAAATAGAAGACTAGTTAAATATGGTGGCATTTCTGAAGAAGGTCTTCTCTTTCCAGACACTCACATCCCCCCCACCCCGGCTTTTTTTTTTTTAATCCTTCTAGCCTCTTTTGGAGGGAAGATTTTGTTATGCCATATGAAAGAGATGTGAGCACAGACTTTTCAGGTGAGCATAGTAGGAAACTGAGAAGCAGAACATCTTGAGAATTTTGTTTGATTTTGAATTAGAGGAAGAGTTATCCATTCATACCTGTGTTCATTTAGCTGTTCACTTTCACTGAATGCTTACCATATTCCAAATGCTGATGGATGAAAGAGTAAGTAACTCTACATGTGCTGTGCACCTACCAGGTGCATTGTGCTTTAAATATGATATTTACTGTTGGCAAGAATACAATGGTATGAGAAGCATTATCTCATATTTCTGGGACCAACAGCCAACTTGTGACTAACCAATTTTAAAATATCCCAGGATTTTGATCCCTGATCAGTCTCTTTCATTTAGTTGATGAGAATGCTTACCATATTCCAAATGCTCTTTTTTTTTAAATATTGCATACTTAATATTCCATAGTAAGTTTGGATCATAATTTACATTAGCTTGGTACAAACATAGTTTTGGTTTCAGACTGTGAATTTAATCATTATCAGTAGAGTTCAGTTGCTCAGTTGTGTCTGACTCTTCGTGGCCCCATGGACTGCAGCACGCCTGGTTTCCCTGTCCATCACTAACTCCCAGACTTGTTCAAACTCATGTCCATTGAGTCGGTGATGCCATCCAACCATCTCATCCTCTCAACTTCATCAAGAGGCTCTTTAGTTCCTCTTTGCTTTCCGCCATTAGGGTGGTGTCAATCTGCATATCTGAGGTTATTGATATTTCTCCCAGCAATCCTGATTCCAGCTGTGCTTCATCTGGCCCAGCACTTCATATGATGTACTCTGCAAAGAAGTTAAATAAGCAGGATGATAATGTCATTATATGGAGAAGGAAATGGCAGCCCACTCCAGTATTCTTGCCTGGAGAATCCTGTGGATGGAGGAGCCTGGTGGGCTGCCATCTATGGGGTCACACAGAGTCAGACACAACTGAAGAGACTTAGCAGCAGCAGCAATATCATTATAACTAGGCTCAAACACATCTTTATTAATCAAAATAGGAACCATTACAATCAACACGTATTTGCTAACAAGACAGAAGTTTGTTTATTCCTGTAGTATAAATATTCACACTTCAAAATTCTGTGAACTCTTGGAAAGCATTTTCTGCTTCCTGCTGGTTGTGGTAGCAGTTTCCCTGCAAAAAGTTGTGGAGATGCTTGAAGAAGTGATACTCGGTTGGTAGAGAGGTCGGGTGAATATGGTGGATAAGGCAAAACTTTGTAGGCCAATTCATACAACTTTTGAAACATTGATTGTGTAGTCAGACATTGTTGTGGAGAACAGGGCCCTTTCTGTTGACCAGTGCCAACTCTAGGCATTGCAGTTTTTGGTAAATCTCATCAACTTGCTGAGCAGACTTCTCAGATGTAATGGTTTTGCTGGGATTCAGAAAGCTGTAATAGAGCAGACCAACAGCAGACCACCAAACAGTGACCATGACCTTTTTTTTGGTGCGTGCTTGGCTTCGGGAAGTGCTTTGGAGCTTCTTCTCAGTCCAGCCACTGAGCTTGTTGTTGCCAGTTTTCATATAAAATTCACTTTTCATCACATGTCACAGTGCCATCAAGAAATGGTCCATTGTTGTTGCATAGAATAAGAGAAGATAATACTTTAAAACAATATTTTTTTAAAATTTTCGTTCAGCTTGTGAGGAACTCACTTATCAAGCTTTTCCATGTTTCTGGTTTGCTTCAAATGCTGAATGACCATAGAATGATCAATATTGTGTTCTTGGGAAACAGTTTTAAGAGGATCAGCTTGGATGATCCTCTCAATTGGTCATTGTCAACTTCCATGCTCCTCATCTTCAAGGCTCTTGTCTTCTTTGCAAAACTTCTTGAAGCATCATTGCTCTGTACATTCATTAGCAGTTCTTGGGCCAAATGTGTTGCTGATATTGTGAGTTGTCTCCACTGCTGTATGACCCATTTTGTACTTGAATAAGAAAATCACTCAAATTTGCTTTTTGTCTAACATCATTTCTCTAGTCTGAATGTATTTGAAATAAACAGTAAGTAATAAACATTAGCCAAAAAAAGGAAGAAAAAACAAAGGGAAGAATGTACATTAAAATGATGTATAACATACCACATTTATTTAAGACTATATACTAATATAAAATGGCAGAACCGCAATTATTTTTGCACCAGTCTAATAATACTACTGTTTTATTTTGAGGGCCATTTAAACTGTTATCAGTTACTGCTTTTACAAAATAAAGCTATAATGAAATCATGTTTTTATGGCACTCATAATAACAGATTGAAACAATTGGCGAAAAATACCAAATATTCTAATTAATGAAATTATTCATTCAAATCTTTATTCATTACTGTGAAATGTTGGCCCCACTTCTATTCCTTTCATAGAGTTTTGCCAATGTCTTAAGGAGGAAAAAACTGTGTTGATTTGCGTTTACAAAGGGCTCTCTCCTATCATGGTGCTCTCTTATATGAAAGAAACTTGTATTTCAAGAATTAAGTAAATTTTGTTAATTCTACTTGCCATACTTGCATTAAAATGAAAGCTCGTCATAAGGGAGGAGCAAACAGAAAGGCTATATAGTCCTGTTAGCATTTTTGTATTTGGTAATATCATTGAGATGAAAATTAATGAGTTTAATTATACAAGAAAATCAAATCCTCAACAAAAACCTCTTTACAGTTGCTTATAAAAAGATAATTTCACTGGAAGGATTTATATCCTAAGAAATATAATAATTTTAATGGAAGACATTTTGTCAGAAATTCAAAATACATACTGTTTGTTGATGCTGTTTAGTTGCTAATTCATGTTCGACTATTGTGACCCCATGAACTGTAGGGGTTCTACCAGACTCCTCTGTCCATGGGATTTCCCAGGCAAGAATACCAGAGTGGGTCGCCATTTCCTCCTCCAGGGAATCTTCCTGACTCAAGGACTGAACCCACATCTCCTGCATTAGCAGGTGAATTCTTACCACCAAGCCACTGAGAAAGCCCGTACTATTTTGGCTGGAATATTTTAAAACTTATTATAAATATCTAGTAGATTTAATATATATCTAAACTACCTTGTAATAACCTAATGATAATCTCATCCAATCAGCTGTTTTTTCCATGACATTCAATTAATGACAATGTTGCTTGTTAAGTATGAAAAGTCCATGCAATGTATTTAATATACTTTATAATATATCTTATAATTTATAGGCTGTTCTGTGTGACATCACTAATCATAATACCATTGCAAAAACTGGTACAGGTATATTTGTCATTTTAAAATCCTTTAAGCCAAATCCTCTAATAAAATTTCATTTAGTATAATTAAAATGTCTATTAAAATATTTAAGCTGCATTAATTCAGTAATTTCAAAAGGCATTTAGTAAGATTCTAAGTTAAATAGTACCTTGATCTTTTGGACAGACTGAAATAAAAGCTACTTCTTTAGATCATAAAAGCCAAAAAGTTGAAAATACAAAAATTTCATTCTCCTATTATTATGAATCTTTTTCATACACTTTTTTTAGTCTTAATCTATGAACAATTTGGATTTGGATCCTAGTTTTCATTTGTGTTTATAGAATAATTTGCCTTGCCTATTGATTTCTGATATTCTTAAGCATAATTTTTAATTATTGCAAATATTTCATTATGTATTAAAGCATCTGCCTGTAACACAGGAGACCCAGGTTCAGTCCTTGGTGGGGAAGATCCCCTGGAGAAGGGAATGGTAATTCACTCCAGTATCCTTGCCTGGAGAATTCCATGGAAGGAAGAGCCTGGTGGGCTACGGTCCATGGAGTTGCAAACAGTCTGACATGACTGAGAGACTAACACTTTATCCACCACTAAGTTATAACTTTATTGTTGGACATTCATTTTGTATTGATTTTCACTCATAATGTTGACAGGGTGAATACTCATGTACATATTATTTAACCTGTTATAGTCATTCTCTTAGGACATATTCCTTGCAGTTAGTTGTCTAGATTAAATGGAATAGATGTAAGTAAAAGTTCCACCTGTTTTATTTTAGCAGCATAATATCAACAAAATTTAAAACTAAAAAATTCCACTGTTACAAATCAAATTGCCTTAAGTATATGTATATGTGTACTTATGTGTACATATATACCTGTGTGTTATATGTGTTTATATGCAAATATCCAATATCAACTATATAGATTAATATTATATCTTGAATGTATGAAATAATAAAGCCTAAATTGAGGTTCAAGATACTGAGTTGGATGTCATAGAATCAGTTAATCTTTCATGAATAAGTATTTCACCATAAATAAGCATTCCAAAGAGCAAAGAGATTTCCACTAAGTGGCTTGTGGCCCAAATCACCAGTGTCTTCTTATTACTATGAATTCTTCTCTACAAGAAGTGATTCTGTTAGCTAATTCTGTGCTTGTCACTAGCCATGCCCAAAATATTTTGCTTTATTTAAAGTAAGGAAGGTGGGGAAAAAAGAGTTGAAAGGTTTCTAAAAATTCTTTTATATTGATAAGATTAAGTAACAGTTGATATTCATTTTCTTCCTTTCTTACCACTGTAGGTCTCTTAATTACTCACCACCCCCACAAATCTCCAAATTGAAAAACTCCAAATCAAGCACATCTATACACTCATCCACCCAGGACCTGAAATACCATCTGAGGCTAAACCCAGATTCAAGCAGTAATTGGAAAAGGAAGTTTACAGGATAGCGGGCTCATTATACTTTTCTCCCTTCCCAGTTGGGTTCGAAACATATCTTTTCACTTATTAATTCAAGCAAGAATGGCCACCCATCAGCAGGGATACAGATAGAGCTCTTTGGACTAGGGGTATGATTTCTAGCAATATATTCACAATAACAAATTTCATTAAAGCCAAAGCAAATTACGGGTCCGGTGGAGTTCATTAGAATGGGATCTTACCCATCTTTGTATTTTATCAAGAATATAAATCAACCTGGTAGAGGTTTCTTTTACCCTCCCTTTCTGGAAGCCACCTTCCAATTTAGTTTATACATTTGCTCTCATGAGAGGTTACTTAGGAAAGCCAGTCTTGTCTGTGTATATCAGCAGTTCATGACAGATATGAAGTGTGTGCTACTCATTTGATAAGAAAGATATTCACAAATGAGAGGAGATAGAATGGTGTGATTTTTCTGTTAATATTCTGTAACACACTTTACACTAACAAAATACTTTCAAAGAGGCTACCCTTTGTCTTTAGCATGGAAATCAGAATTTAGCTTGCATGAGATATTCATCATGGGCATATTTTCCAGAGAAATGATGGTAGGCAAAATAATCATTCCCTGGACAGATTAAGAGGCTTTATGAGTTCAAACTGCCTTAAATAATAATAAACAAATATAGCCCTTATTTACATACCACATATCTTTCTAAGCTCTTGTATATGTATTAACTCATTGAACTCTTTCAACATCTGTATGAGGTGAGGTTACTATTATTTTTTTGGATGAAGAAACTTAAGCACAGAGAGGTTAAATAAGTTACCTGAGGTCACACAACTTTTATGAATGAAGAAACTGAGGCCCAGAGAGGATAAATAGGTTATCTGAGGTCACACAGCTACCAAATGGTAGAGCTGAAAAGCACATCCTGGCAACCCCAATCCAGAATGAATCCTCTTAATAACTGCTCCTGCTGGGACATTGGCGAGATGGGGTACAGTAAGAAATGGTACTGGGGCATTGAGGCTAGCTGTTTCCTATTTTCCAGGTGCAAACTCTACCTAAGGAAGTATGAGGGACTAATGTCTGTGGCATAGGCCAGTAAACTAGACACATATGGCTGTGCTTCTCAAAGTTCAGGATACTAAAAAATCATCTGAATAGCTAAACACAGATTTTTAGGTCCTATTTGCAGATATTCTGCTTCAAGAGATTCGGCATAAAGATTTATATGTCTAATGAGTCCTAGATGATGCTGATTCTGATTCAGGGGTCCCATTTTGAGCAGCACTGGTATAAAGGACACCTGAACCCTGAGGATCCTAGACAAGCAGCATCCCCAATGGGATGAGATACATCTCTGATTAAGAATCAAATGTTATTCAGTAAATAAAACATCAGAATGGCCACGGTTAATAAGATGGCCTTTGTTTTTGCACCAGAGATTACTTTGCACATTCAATCATTTTAATTTAGCAAGCCTTCCCAGAAACTGGGGAGTGAATGAGGAGGTCACAGCCAAATAACCAGGGAGCAAAGTCACACCAATAAAAGGATGAAGAGTTGACATGACAGAGTTGAAAAGGAACTTCTGAATCCTTCTAAGATTTAAGGCAGGCTGAAGATTCCCAAGTCTTAGGCTCTTTCTCAGGAAGTACTTAAGTATCAGTTGTTATGGTTTGCGGTGAATGTTTGCTGACAGTTTCAAAAAGCTTCTCTATTAAGCTAGCTACTACATGTTTGTTAGAGTCTCTTATGTTAATTATACTTAGTGTTTTATGGCCAGAAGGATCTTTATTCCCTTTCAACCCTTTCTCGCAGAACAACTATGATGTGCAGGACTTTGCAAGTAGGTAATGGGACTCATGGAGTCTGTGGTCAAGCAAGGGGAACAGACACTAAACACACAATGAAGCAAGTACTCCATGAATCAATTGCGGTAGTGATCAGTTCTGGGAAGGAGATGCTGGAGTTGGGGGTGGAAGGTTGTGGTGGTACGTCTGTGAAAGATTGGGTATCACTCCTTATGATACTACATCTACCAGAGAGATATGTCCATATTAGACATGGTTAGGTGCCTTCCTCTTTAGTATCTGTCACATGGTTATATTGTAAAGTGACAATTTGTTATGACTTGGGTTTGGGCTATTGCCCTCTTGAACAATAAAGAAAGGCCATATTTCAATGGACTTGTGGACGCTTACCCAAATTTCCCCCCCTTTAAAACACATGAGAATATCTAAATTCCTTGATGATTACTGTTTATTACTTTTCTGGTGGCAGTGTGGCCTGTATATATATGGCTCTGTTCTGTTGTCTGCTTCAGATTATAAAACTACTAGAGGTCAGGGGCCCAGAGCCATGCAATTAATTTTCTCAGTACTGGGAGTTTCATGCATGACTAGGTCCTTAAATGCTTTTTTCATCCCAGGGATGATGCTCTTTGAAGTTTTTCTATGAATTTGATTGATGGCCTAAATGATGCTTGGTTTTACACAGATAATATTAATGAATGTGTTTAATACAGTGTTCAGATGATTGTGCTTATAAGCCAAAGCTTCAAAATGAGTTAAGAAACCCATAGATAGCACACATTGTCTTTTGTTATGTTATAGGGCTATATGCTTATGTCAAGTTAGTTATTTTAGACTAAATGTCTGGGTTTTTCTGGAGAGTGAGGGATAAAGGTGGAGTATGGAAAGATGTCACAATAGGTTTGTTAAATAGACATTAACATTAAACTTTATTCAGTATCACAAAGATAAGCAAAATCATGTTTTAAAGTGGCATGATTATCTGTATAGACATTGAATCTTTTCTCTATATAACTGATAAGGAAGTTGCGATCATTTTTATGGCCCCTAGTCCTCTGATAAATACTATGTATTGATATATGTTAATTTGTAATATAAAAACTATATGTTAATTATTAACTAAAATCAGTGCAAACATTTCTCTAGGAAGATAAGCAAGAGTCCTTTTTGAGCAAGAATTAGATAAATAAAAATATTTTGAAGACAGTGAACTTGAACCTTTCTTAACTACTGGGTTTATATTTTGTGATGCATATTAAAATGTCATAGTACATTTTCTGGGACTTGTGAAACAAAGCTGAGTCTTGGCATCACAACTATAAGCTGCTAGCATCCTGGCAATAGAGGGCATCAAGCTACTTTAGCCAATAGAGGGTTGGGAGATCTGTATTTCCAGGATTGCTGTTTTTGCGACAGGAACTGTCTTATCTGGCCATCCAGAAGGTGTGAAATCTGATCCATTCAACGTTTCTTTTTCCTTCCAGCACTGAATTTTTCCTTATTTCCTTCTTCTACTTCTTAGCTAACACCCATGTCTTGGAAAATTTGCTGTCAAACTTGGAAAGCACTATAGCTACCTTATTTAGAGTAAAGCCTAAAATATAAATTTGTTCAGCTTTTCCTCAAGGGTGAATCTAGCTCAACTAAACCTAGACATTGTGGATAAATGTTTTCCTTTTTATGATTCTCTCCTAAAACTATCAAGACAAAATGAATCTGTCCCATTTTTGCTGCTCATTTATTTTATTTACTTTTGCATACCTAGAGCATGTTAACTTGAATTTGGTCTTGATTTTTCCAGCTGTGTGGTTTTTAGATTTTCTCAGTCTGAGTCCTTTTGTTGACATTTATTTTGTACAGTAAGCCTTTGTGACTCTCAGTTCTCTTATGGGTAAAACAACAACAATAAAACTCTTTCTTAGAGGTTGTTGTAAGGATTAAATGAAATTAATGTGCTATCACAATGCATGAATATTTGGGAACTTTTTTAAAGGACTTTCTGTAATTTTATTTTTGACTCTACTGGGTCTTCGTTGCTGCAGAGGCTATTCTCTGGTTGCGATGCAGGGGCATCTCATTGTGATAGCTTCTCTTGTTGCTGAGCGTGGGCTCTAGGGCATGCAGGCTTCAGTAGTTGCTGTGTAAGGGCTCAGTAGCCGAGGTTTCTGGACTCTGGAGCATAAGCTTAGTTGTTATATGGCATGTGGGATCTTCTCGGACCAGGGATTGAACCTGTGTCTCCTGCATTGGCAGAGGGATTTTTACCACTGAGTCACCAGGGAAGCCCAGGAATTTTTTAATTTGAATAAAATATAGATATTTTATGTGAAAATAAGAGAACATTCAGGTAAACACTAAAGCCCATAACTGATGGAGTAATTAAGAATCAAATTTGTAGATGTACCCAAACTTTAAGAAATAGTGAAATGTGGAATGTCAAGTAGAAAGAAAAAACATGTAACAACTTGAAGGGTAATATACCAAAGATTTAACATCTAACATCACACTCAGTGGTGAAAAACTTGAAGGTTTTCTTCCAACATCACGAAGAAGATATAAATGACCACTTTTATTCAACATGGTATTAGAAGTTCTGACAAGAGGTACTTACACAAGAAAAATAAAACGCATCCAAATTGGAAAGGAAGAGATAAACTGTCACTATTCGTGAATAAGAAAGGTTTTATATATATAAAATCCTAAAGATTCTACCAAAAAACTGTTAGGACTAATAATGAATTCAGTAAAGTTGCAGGATATAAAATGAATATGCAAAATATACATTTTGTTATATATTCAGTTGCGTTTCTGTACACAATCAGAGGAGTTAAAACTACAATTCCATTTGAAATTGCATCAAAAAGAATAAAATACCAAGGAATAAATTTAACCAAAGAGGTAAAATATCTACACACTGAAAACTGTAAGGTATTGATAAAAAGAAATTGAGGAGGTCACAAACATATTCCATGTTCATGAATTAGAAATTTTAATACTGTTAATGTCCATACTATCAAAGCAATCTACAGATTCAACGCAACCTCTATCAAAATTCCACTCGTATTTTTCGCAGAAATAGGAAAAACAATCCTAAAATTTGTATGGAACCACAAAAGACTCCAGCAGTCTTGAGAAGGACGAACAAACTTGGAAGCAACACACTCCTTGATTTCAAACCATATTACAAGACAGAGTAATCAAAACAGTATTGTACTGACTGCCAGATAAGTAGATCAATACAAAAGAATAGAGAGCCCAGAAATAAACCTACTCATATACAGTTCATTAATTTACAACTTAAGAGGCAAGAATATACAATGAGGAGAGGACAGTCTCAATAGATGGTATTGGGAAAATTGGACAGCAGAATACAAAAGAATGAAAATAGACTACTGTCTTATATATATTAAGAAAAATAATTAAAACAGACTAAAGACTTGAAAGAACTGAAACCAAAAAATTCCTAGAAGAAAATATAGGCAGTAAATGCCTTGACATTTAATTTTGGTGACAATTATTTGGATCTTAATCCAAAAGTAAAGGTAACAAATGTAATAATTAAGTTGTTGCTTAGTCGCTTAAGTAGAGTCCCACTCTGCAACTTCATGAACTATAGCATGCCAGGCTTCTCTGCCCTTTACCAGCTCCCAAAGTTTGCTCAGATTCATGTCCATTGAGTCAGTGATGCTATCTAACCATTTTATCCTCTGTCGCCAATTTCTCCCTTTGCCTTCAATCTTTCCCATCATCAGGGCAGAAAAGTTCAGTAAGTTGGCTCTTTGCATCAGATAGCCAAAGTATTGGGACGTCAGCATCATTTTTTTTTCAATTAATATTCAGGGTTGATTTCCTTACGATTGACTAGCTGGATGTTCTTGCTATCCAAGGGACTCTTAAGAATCTTCTCCAGCAGCATAATTTGAGAGTGTCCATTTGCTGGCACTTAGCATTTTTTATGGTCCACATGACTATTGGAAAAACCATAGCTTTGACTATACAGATTTTTTTGGCAAAGAGATATTTCTGCTTTTTAATACATTATCTAGGTTTATCATAGCTCTTCTTCCAAGGACCAAGCATCTTTTAATTTCATGGATACAGTCATAGTTGCAGTGATTTTGGAGCTCCCAAAATAAAATTGGTCACTGTCTCCACCTTTTCCCCTTCTATTTGCCATAAAGTGATGGGACTGGATGCCACGATCTCAATTTTTTGAATGTTGAGTTTTTAAGAGTTTTTTTTACTCTCCTCTTTCATTTTCATCAAGGGACTCTTCAGTTCCACTTCACTTTCTGCCATTAGAGTGGTATCATCTGCATATCTGAGGTTGTTGATATTTCTCCAGGCCACTTGATTCCAGTCTATGATTCATCCAGCCTATCATTTTGCATGATGTACTCTGTATCATTTTGCATGATGTACTCTGTATATATGTTAAACAAACAGGGTGACAATATGCAGCCTTGGCCTACTTCTTTCCCAATTTTGAACCAGTCAGTAGTTCAACATTTGGTTTGAACTGTTACTTCTTGACCTGCATACAGGTTTCTCAGGGGATGAGTAAGGTGGTCTGGTACTCCTATCTCTTTAAGAATTTTCCACAGTTTGTTGTGGTCTATAGGGCCAAAGGGTTTGGTATAGTGTTTTTGTGTGATCCAACAAATTGTTGACAATTTAATCTCTGGTTCCTCTTCCTCTTCGGAAACCCAGGTTATACACCTGGAAATTGTCAATTCATGTACTGCTGAGGCAGAAGTAAAATAATACCAAAAAGCTTCTATGCAGCAAAGAAAACCATCAACAAAGTGAAAAAGCACCCTACTGAATGGGTGCAATTTGCAAATCATCTATCTGATAAGAACTTAATATCCAAAATTTATACAGAACTCATACAAGTCAGTAAAAAATAATCTGATTAATAAATGGGCAAAAGGATTTTTAAAATGGATCTGAATAGAGATTTTACAAAGAAGAAAAAGGGCTGGTCAAAAGCTACATGAAAATACCTTCAACATCACTAAACATCAGGGAAATGAAAATCAAAACCATAATGGGATGTCACTTCATACCTGTTAAATGAATGGCTCTTATCAGAAAGATAAGGAAATAACAAGTGTTGGTGAGGATTTGAAAAATCAGGACTCATTTGCACTGCTGGTGTGAATGTAAATTGATATAGCCACTATGAAAAATAGTGTAGAGTTTCCTGAAAATATTAAAAATAATTAAAAATAGAACTAGTATGTGATCTAGCAATTCTACTTCTGGAATTTATTTATCCTAAGAAAATGAAAACACCAGTTCCAAAAGATAATATCCATGCCCATATTCATTGCAGGATTAATAACAGTAGGCAAGAAATAACCTAAGTGTCCATCTATGGATGTGTGGCTGGATATATTTATGCATAGCTTATGCAATACTATTCAGCCATAAAAAAGAACAAAATCTTGTCATTTGTAATAATTCAGATGGACCTTGAGGGCATCATGCTATATGATATATATCAGAGAAAGACAGATACCATGTGATCTCATATATGGAATATGAAAAATAAAGAAATAAAACAAAAGCAAGGTAGTAATTACAGAGAACAGATCCTGGTTGCCAGAAGGGAGGGAAGTAGAATGAGGGTGAAATGATTGACAGAGATCAAAGGGTACAAACTTCTAGTTATGAAATAAATATGGGTATATAATGTACAGCATAGTGACTGTAGCTTACAGTACTGTATTGCATATTTCAAAATTGCTAAGAGTAAATCTTAGAAGTCTTCATCACAAAAAGAAAAAATAAACATATTTTTGACTATATTTGGTAACAGATTGTAGTGAGATTTATTGTGATGATAATTTCACAATGTATACACATATTGAAAAATTATGGTGAACACCTAAAACTATTATGGTGAAGTCACTCAGTCGTGTCTGACTCTTTGCAACCCCATGGACAGTAGCCAACCAAGCTCCTCCATCCATGGGATTTTCCAGGCAAGAATACTGGAGTGGGTTGCCATTTCCTTCTCCAGGGGATCTTCCCAACCCAGGGACCGGACCCAGGTCTCCTGCATTGTAGGCAGATGCTTCACCATCTGAGCCACCAGGGAAGGCAAAACTATTATAATCTATGTCAATTATCTCAATTTAAAAATTAAACCACATCACATTTGCACGATTCATACAGTCAAACTTGTAAATCAGGTTTTCCCAACACATTTCATTTTGAAGGGAAATATTCAAATTTTTATTATTTCAGTAAATAATTAAATCATTCTCTTTATGATAAGCTAAATATTGTAGGTGGGTTGAAAATTCTTTATTCAAAATCAATTTTCACTTCCCTTCCCTAGAGTTTTAATAACTTCTATTTCATATGTATCCATCCTTATATTGTTTATATGTAGAACAAATGGCAGCATCTTACTTTAATTTAAAATGTCTCTAAGTGGTATTGTGCATATATATTCAAACTTTAATTTTTTACCCAACAAAATGCCTTGATGAGTTTTTCTATCAGTCACTACCTATAGATACAGCTTTTAAACTGTTGTTTACCATAAGTATACTACTGAATTACATGTTCTCTAGTAACCCAGGGAAACAAGAGGCTCCTGACCTTGGCCTCACATATTACATACTCAAAAAAATACACTTATTTCAGAACAAAGGACACTCGACATTTTGGATCTGGTACTCTAGCCCTGGTGGTCAGGGCCGGAAATAACTAAGAATGGATAGCCTTAAGAATGGATTTTGTGACTAACCCAATTCAAGCCTCAGCAAAGTACCTTCCCACAGCTCTTCACCTATGTCCACAAACAAAAGGTAATATGTCTGAAGGATATAACACCAGGGTGGGTGATTCCTTACTAATGTTAGAGACGAATGCTGTTCCAGAGAGGGGTGGATTTTGCCAATAAAATCCCCATAGGTGAGAGAAAAGACAAATTAACATGTCCAGTTCTTCTTCTTAGCATATGAAATAGATTTTTGCGAATACTGTTTCAAGAGTTGAGAGTGCATATTTTATGCTGTTACTATTCATCCTGTTCCAGTTCAAAGTACTATAAATTAGCCTAGCATTCACAAAAGTGCTACATGGTGCCTCAGTAATATTTTATAGGATTAAGCAATTCAAATTCAAAATAAAAATCCAAATGTAGCATGAGTGAAGTAAGGTACTAAGTTTTTACATTGACAAATATATGGAAGCTAAATTACATTATTGACAATCATTTTATTTTGTCTAATAGTATTAAGAATTATATTTTCAGAACATCAAATTTATTGGTTTTATTTAATTATGATTTAAAAATTAGTTACAATTTATCTTTGAATTTAGTATTTAATTTCAAGTACTTTAAAAGTAAAATAACTTTGAGATAGAAATTCAATTTATGGTTTTTGAATGAACTTGTTATATTTCTGACTATGTAAATTTGGGAGGAAAATGTACTAATTTTTTTTACTCTCTAAGTACAACTATATTTCATTTTTAACTCTTTCATAAGAATAAATAAGGTCAACTAGAGGGTTGAGATGGGAGGTGGGAAGGAGGCTCAGGAGGAAGGGGATATGTTGGGGGAGTGTGTAATTTCCTGTTATGTCTCGTCGCAGCAAAAATTTGAAGCAGTGGATGGACCAGTGTTATAGCTCAGTTTTATTGGCAAGCAAAGTGAAATATATCCTTGAGGCATGAGGGCAGGCTGACCCAAAGACGAGAAGAAAAGAGAAGCCCCAGGCTCAATATTGGCTCCTCTTTTTATGTTTTATCTCCTCCGCCTGAGCCTGCCTTACGTAAACTGGGCTAACCAGGAGGGCTGTTTGTTTTACCTGAGGTCCTCCTTCCAGTCCTTGGACCTCCTTTGTTCTATTTTCATGGGCTTTTCTCCGCTTTGTTTTTTAGCCTCCACCATTCTGGACTCCTTTTTGCTATTCTAACTACCTAACAGATATATGTATGCAACTAGCTGATTCATGTTGTACAGCAGAAACTAACACAACATTGTAAAGCAATTAATACTCCAATTAAAAAAAAAAGGTCAAGATAATAGTGGAAAAATGAGATGGAGTTTAGAAAAGAAATGAAGCTGAAAAGAAAAATGTTCAGAGAGGCCATTTGATTAATTTAATAAAACTTGGAAACACTGAAGTAAGCATTTAATGCTATTAAGCCCAAACTACAAAGAAATTTGCTAATAGGACAATACATATTTGTGATTTATTGAAGGTAATCGTGTGTGTGTGTGTGGTCAGTTGTGCCTAACTCTGAGACCCCCATGGACTGTAGCCCACCAGGCAAGAACACTGGAGTTGTTTGCCATTTCATCTTCCAGTGGATCTTCCTGATCCAGAGATCAAACTCCAGTCTCTTGCCTCTCCTGCATTGGCAGGTGGTTCTTTAGCACTAGCACCACCTGGGAAGCCTATTGAGGGTAATTACTGATAAAATAATGACTCTGATTAAGAAAATTAATCACGTCAAATTCAAACCTATGACTAGAACAGGTCAGATAAAATCCGTGCAGCTTATATCTGTGTTACCAAGTGAAGGTTTAAATTGTTGTTCAGAACCATGAGAGTAAAAAATAAAACAAAATTATTCATGTTGAATTCACAAATTAAAATTTAAAAATGCAGCTCCCCCAGGAGAGTTTCTTCTTTTAGAAGAAAATCACTGTCATAAAATTAGCAAATTAGAGAAGAAAGATTGGGCCATTCTACTCTGCTACTGGAAGCTAATCCTGGAAAAGGGGTATGACATTTTTCTGACAGCATGAAAATATTTATTGCAAAATATAATCTGAAAAAAGTTAGTGTTTACAATTTTCTATTGGTTGAACATAGTAGGAGATATTTAATTTTATGCATATTTTGTAAATGGAGAAATAAATTAGAAACTGGCTTTTCTGTTTCGGCACAAAAATAGTGTTTTGTTCTGGTGTTGTTTCAAATTAATCTTAAGTATCAGCCTTGTTCAATGATACAGAGGTGATTGAAAACAATTTCTCAATTAAAAGAACATAAAATATTATTTGCATGTTAAAAAGAACATACATTTAGAGCTTAGAAAGCTAAGTAAAGAGCAAATAATTGATAGTATTCAACCACTGAACACTGATAAAGAACATTGGAGTAATAGTCCTAAAATGGTAATGTATATTTGATATTTAGCTAAGAACAGTGATCCTTTTTGTAGCACTAACAGATTGGAAAATGTCTGGGTGTAGTAGAAATGACTTCAAAACTTGCTGGAATGGCTGAACATGAAGGGTGGATTTAAGAAAAAGCTAAAAGAAATGATGACTATTTAGAATGGAGATATCAAAGTGAGATGGTTAATTTAGTGGGAAGTCAAGTGAGAAAATAAAGATGCAATATTTGTATAGCAAATAGACAATCAGTGAGTGTACCATTAACAAAAGTATGCCCAATAATAAGCTTTTATCATGCATGGGCTTTAACTCCCAAGACAAGAAGACAAGGGGGTCAAAATTAATGATTCTTCATTGACTGTACATCTTTTGTAGAAAGTACTGAGAGGAAAATTGCAAAAGTGATTTTGAATATTAACTATTAAGACATGATGAAGGATAACTATATGATGCTAACAAGATTGGTAACTGAAAGGTGTATGAGCTAAGATCCTGGTCAAAATATTTGTGAAAAATTCTACCACATAACTGGCAACATAGTGTAAATTTATGCCCATAAGATGTGGGCTCTATTGTCCCAGGAACAAGTCAAAAATCATACCTGATCTCTGTGTCCCAAAATTGAATAATTGAATGTTTTCATGAATCACATGAGAGAGATGACATTAAATCTTAGATGCATGGTGAGAATATCATCATCATGGTGAAAGCTGAGTAAGCAATTATATTAATGTAGATAAGATGGGAATGAAATGCAGTAGAATAGTTATATGAAACAACAGCATATCTTCAAATAAATGCCAAGAAATTTGGGGTGAGGAACTTTTTTATTTGTACTACTGGTCGTCATTTGACTATGAACTATTACATATTATTTTAAATGTTAGCAAATGTATACCAGACATCTAAGTGTGGATATTTCAACCTTTTAAAGGTTAGAACTTTTTGTTCATTTTAGAAAAAGACACTTTTAATAGAATCAAACCAATCTACACAAAAGCAGCATTTGAATTAAAGATAACAAATATATATATATATATTATACACACACACACACACACACACACACACACACACCTATAAAGGAGGATGTTTAAGAGCAAATAAAGCTGAAGCTAATTTCTACCAAGACCATTTCTACTGTTCTAGATCAAGGTATAGTCTCTAAAAGGTACCTGAACAAATTGAACAACATGCTGCTGTTTTTCATTTTAAAAATAATGTTCGAATGTTAAAAACCTTGAAGAAAGAACTTAACATTTTATGGGCCTAAATAATTGATGTCAGTGAGGTTAAAAGTGAAGCTGTAGGAATCATTTACACAAATAAGTTAAACGTTTTTGTAATATATTCTATAGCAATGATAATTTATCATACATAGTTCATTAGTGTTTGGATACCATATAATGTACTAGCTATAATCTACATATAATATATCAACTCTATTAATAATTCCAGATTGTATCTACTCTCAGCAGTAATGGCTCCAATTTACAACGAGTAAAAACTATGTATACACTAGCTTCAGAAGCCTACTTTAAAGTTAATGCCAATAAAATACATATT
Organism: Nanger dama; assembly: GCA_917880005.1. Taxonomy (NCBI): domain Eukaryota; kingdom Metazoa; phylum Chordata; class Mammalia; order Artiodactyla; family Bovidae; genus Nanger; species Nanger dama. The sequence goes on from CAKJTW010000022.1 coordinate 23,754,461, forward strand.
TTGTGAAACTCTGGATTGTGACAGTCTGATGATTTTGTTGAAAAATCAATTTTATGGAATAAATGTATCATATTTATGAATGTACATATCTTTGTTTTATTAAAATATTGCTGGTCACCATTTAGACAATGGCAATAATAACTACACTAGCCACTTGTTGCTACCATGCTGACTTTCAGGAATATAAAAATGTGTGTGTATTAGTCGCTTAATTGTGTCCGACTCTTTATGACCCCATGGGCTCTATTCCGCTTCAGGCAAGAGTACTCAAGTGGGTTGCCATTCCCTTCTCCAGGGAATCTTTTGATCCAGGGATCAAACCCAGGTCTCCTGCATTGCAGGCAGATTCTTTACCATTTGAGCCACCAAGGAAACCTTTATATATATATATTAAAAAAAAATGAAGCTCTGCACATGCTTTTCAATTTTGAGATTATCATGGTCTCTTTATCGAGAACATATTTTATTAAAAGTTACATGTTTTATGAAAAGATACATATTTTATGAAACATACTGTATGAAAAGATTCTTTAGGTAAGAATACTGGAGTGGGTTGCCATGCCTTCCTCCAGGGATCTTCCCCAACCCAGGGATTGAACCCAGGTCTTCTGCATTGCAGGCAGATTCTTTACCAACTGAGCCACCAGGAAGCCCATTAAAAGTTACTGTCTTGCTTTAAAACCTTTTCTCTGATGTAAAATAAACTCTTGGCAGATTTCATAGATACTGCTGAACTGCTCTGATTTTAGTCTTCTTCCCTCCCCTTCCTTGCTCACAGTGCACAGGAGTACTGCTTTCCCTGGACCTTTGACAGTTCTCAGTCAATTATGTCCATTGCATCTCTTTCTTGCTAAACTTTAACATCTTTTAACTGCAGATTAGAATCTACAGAAAGTTTCACAATTCTAGTCTGCCTTTAACTATATTGGGAATGTTTTCAGCATTATACTATATATGTAAGGTTCTGATAGATATTCCGTATCTACTGAGAGGCTTTTTCCTTGTTTTTTCCTTACATTTTTATTTGGTGATATTTGCATATATGGGGCTTCCCATGTGGCACTAGTGGTAAAGTGCCTGCCTGCCAGTGCAGGAGACATGAGAGACATGGGTTCTATCGCTGGTTTGAGAAGACCCCTGGAGGAAGGCATGTCAACCCACTCCAGTATTCCTGCCTGGTGAATTGCTTCACCAGAGAAGCCTGGTGGGCTATAGTCCTTGGGGTTGCAAAGAGTTTGACAGGACTAAATCAAAGTAGCATGCATGCACACTTTTATATGTTTATCTTCTTATTTGAGGGTCACACTTTGGAGAAGACATGAGATGAGTTGAAGGCGTCTTTCTCCAGCCTCTACTTCTGAGATCCGGAGAGGCGGGGAAGCCCAGACAGTGCTGGCATTGCACAGCTTGCCTTCTGCACGTTTCCTCAACCCCCCCTTTTTTTAAACTGACATATCTACATAAATGTATTGAAAACTTGATTAGGAATGATATATTTACATAGTTTCACAGTATTGACCTTTCCTTCAATATTTATTAACTGCAAAGGGGGAAAATGTGACTTTGTAGTGGAGGAGCCTAGTAGGCACCACTTAATAAAATGATCAAAGTTACTCATACCTCTAAGGCCAATGAAAGTGGAAAACAGTGTCACTTCTGTGATATTCCTCATATAAAGATTTGTAACCTGAATCTGACTGTGGGAAAATGTCAGACCAAGCTAAGTTGAGGAACTGTTTTCCAAAACAATGGAACTTTATGTTCAAAAGTGTCCAGGTCATGAAAGTCAGGAAAAGATGGAGGATCTCTTCCAGATTAAAAATGAATAAAACTAACACACATGTGATTCTGAACTCACCGTTTTGCTATAAAGAATGTTATTGAGATGAATGCTGACCCTTATCTGAGGTCTATGGATGAGATGGTAGCAGCGTATCACTGTTACTTTTCTGATCTTGATGGTTATTTTCTGATTATTGTGGAGAATGTCCCCAAGAAAACACTATAGATATTTAAAGCTTTAAAAATTACAAATACAGAAAATCATATACTAAAATATTTAGAATAGGAAATAAGGATGACAAGTTATTCTCATATGATTCAGGAAAATTCATAATTTGATCTTGCAGATTTTCTATAATTTTATTGTTTCAAAGTGTGAAAATATATTTTTAATTCCATTGTATCCATATGTTTTATAATCAAAGCTAAGATTTATCAAATATTCCTTTAAGGGATCACCACATAGTAAGTTATTCAGTCTTTGTAACACTGTGAGACAAGTATTATAAACACCTCTGTACAGAATAGGAAACCAAAGCATGGAGGAGTCAGATGACTTCCTCATGTTTACATGGCATTAAGTGATGGACTTGTGTTATAAATCAAAGGTTTCTCATGCCTAAACCCTCCTTGTAACTACTAACCTTCCCTACCTCCTGGCCATTCAAACTTTGTTTCTATAACTGTACCAGTCACCTGAAATTTTTCTGTAATTTGGAGCTAGGGAAATTTCTCTTAATCTGTGATTTTTAAAACACTTTGGTTCCATTTATGAATCCCAATGTTTCCTAAGCCAGAGCACACCAATTCGTGTACCATGAATGGGCAACATACGCATTGGGGTAGTGGCTTCTCAGCCCTGGATGGGGGCCTGGTAGGACCAGGGGCAGCTATACCCAGAGGGCCAGTCTCTTGTGACCCCTGAGAACTAGTGCAGACATATCATGGGCTATGAACCTCATGATCTGAGATAGGAGAGCAATTTTAGGATAGTTTTCCTCTCTCCATCTGCCTTTGCTATATTGGATGATAAAAATATATTCACCTCTCTGCAGAAAATTTACTTCACTTGTCTATAGATAAACATTCTTCAGAAAATCTACACCAAGTAGAATAGAAAATTAAAGGCAGAATTGATTTTTATTCCCTATTAGATGTTCTGCTTTCTTCTCATTGCAGATGCTATTTTATTTAGGTATTAAGGATTTAAAATTGTCATTTTCATCCCTGATGTTGCTGTCTACACATAGATATGCACAACCCATAAACTTGTGGTGTCTTTTGTTTAATCAAGTCAGGATTCAGCTTTATAGTTGCAGCAGGTTGAATTATGGTACAATTGCATATTGACAAGCAGTAATGTAGCACTCTGTAGAACTGAATGTACTATAAGATACCTTTTCATATGTAGTATTTATTTTTTGTGTAGACTGGAAAATGCATTACTATACTGTAGTGAAGAAATGATTCCCTTTCCAAAATATAATTTGGTTGATAATAATAATTTCTATTAAACAAATATTCAGACAATCCTGCATCCATCACCTTAAATCCATTTAAAAGCTTTCTGCAGTTCCAGAATGTATGAATAACTTTTGTGTTTAATATAGAAACTAATGTTGATGTCTCCCCTGATATGAAAATGAGAAGTCTAATTTTAACTAATAATTCTGTCAGTGTTATAAAGTGACTAAAAGAAGTATAGTGCTGCTGGTTTGTAGTGAATGTATTATTTAGGACTGCTTCTAAGTGGAAAAGTTATAAAGTAAGGAATCTTTTCCTTGTAACTTAAATGCCATCTTTTTAGCTCCTGAATTTTCTGGTAAAGCACTACATCTGAGAAGGGCAAGCCAATATTAAAAGGGTTGTATTACAGAGCTAGAAGACAAATATACTAGCAATTTAATGCAAACATTGAGTAAAGTATTTTATTGACTACTTGTATGATCATTGATCTGCTAATTGTGATCGGTAACTGAAAAAGGATAAGGAATCACTTGCTTCAATTTCTCAACGCCGAAAAAAAAATTTCTTTTCAAGCAGATATGAAGTGGGGGTTAAACTCAAACAGATGGAATCAATACAACAGCTAAAAGACAGTTTCAAACAGTTCAAAGACAACAGCTAACTTCTCAAAAAGAATAAATTGTGGAGAACTTAGTAAATAATGTAAATGAATAGAGAATAAGAAAGTTAGAGATCATGTTGAATTTGTTTCTGAAGTACTCCAAGTTAGAGAAATATGCCATTTTGGAGTTTCTTTCCTCTACAGAGGCTGTGTCTTTGTGACCTCAAGTGTGAAAAGAAAGAAATCAATTGCCTGATTCATTTGTGAAATACTGTCCTGGCCCCAAGTATGAGTCAGGTGCTAGGAAGGAAATGTAAACAGGACAGCCGCAGTCCCTATTCCCTTATATACTCAGATAAGCTGAAGACTGGTAGAAGACAGGGACATATTATCAGACAACTGAGAACAGGGAGATAAATGCTAGGCCAGAAAGAGCACACGGACCCCTGGGGAGCAGCCTGATGGAGGTATTCATCACTGAATGGCAGTGTTGCAGGTGTCTGGCTAGAGGTCACAGAAATCCTTCCTTGGAAAATGATGGCTGAGTTGAGTCTTAATGTATAAATAGGAATTAGGTGAAAAGAGAAAGCAGCATATAATGGCCTGCAGGCAAGAAAAAGCACAGCATTTTTAGGAAATTAGTTTTGTCCAACTGATTTTCCATGTCTTGAACACTCTCTACCTCTCTATATTTCTTTATGCCATAGGTTTATTTTTTTATTGGATTTATGCTCTAGACCTTTTCTTCCCATGGAAGATATTTGGAAAGATTTCTTGGCTTTGAAATGTAGCTCTGGCGTGCAGAGATCAGGTTGACTTTCATTTGGATGAAAGTTTTGCATTTTTGATTGGCCGGTATGGATCAGGATCCTTGAAATGGCCACAGGATACACAGAACTCAAACCTCGATGCTGGATGATGGAATACTTTGTTGTCAGGCTCATGCTTTCTCTTCCTCTGTCCCCATGATAACCATAGTGTTTACTATAGGGTATGTGTTGTTAAGATGATGGGAGAAAGATGAACTGCAAAGGATATTGAAAAGAAACAATGTTGTATGATGGTGGGACTCTCTTCACCCCATGGACTGTAGCCCACGAGGCTCCTCTACCCATGGGATTTTCCAGGCAAGGATACCAGAGTAGGTTGCCATTTCCTTCTCCAGGGGATCTTCCTGACCCAGGGATTTAACTCACATCTCCAAAAATTTATATAAACTTCGAATGAAGTGTGATTCTTTGACCTGAACTTGAGCGGAGACATTTTTTCTAGTGTTCAGTGAGTAGGCTTTCAGCACGGTACTTTAAGAGACTGTGTCTTTCAAGACTGGCGGCAGTTGCATTTCAGTATCCTTTAATTGTTGCCCAAACAAATCTGGGGATCTTCAGAGAAGAGAAGGGCCTCAACTTCCTCAGAGTCCTATTGGTTTCCATACATATTTGGCACCTTTCTGTGTTCTGTTCCATTTCCTAGTTTCAGTATTGCTCAAGTCTGTTTTGATTATGTCAGCAATACCATAAATGTTAGCTGGAGACATCATTCTTGCTTCCAGTGTCCACTGATACCCATGCCAAAGATGCAGATATCCAGTTATGCTATTACTTATTAGAGTCAAACTTGCAAGAATGTTCTGTCATTACATTAGGTTTTTGGGTTTGCCTACATCTAATTCTTAAGGTTGACAAACTGTTTAAAAATTACTTTCTGTCATTGAGGTGTTGCTAATCAACACCTCTATGATCTTGTGTGGTAATGCGCTACCTATAGATGCAGGGCTTTCTGTTTAGTCTCTTATCTTATTCTACTTGGGTCAGTTTTCCAAGCTATACTGATCTTCTTGAATTCTGAAAGTGAACAGTCAGGGTCTTTGGTATTCTTGCATTTCGTATCACCTGAAAATTTGGACATACATTCTTTGCCTTTATCAAACTTGCTACCTAGGAAATTGAGGAGTCCAGGGCCCTGGATGAAGTCCGGATCGTAGCAGCAGCTCCGCTGCATCGGTCTAGTGCAGCTATGTCTGACACCTTGAATCCAATGCCCACTTAGAGTGAAACAGCTAAGGGACAGAATGAAGCTGGAGCTGGGTTTCTGACTTTGGGCAGTGCTCATTGCGCAATGATCTGTTCTGTATCCACCACTCTGAAGACCTCAAAGCACTCTCCCTCCTAGTCCTTCCCTTGACTTTATTATTATTTATCACTATTGTTAATGTTATTAATATAATGGTTCTCACTGCACCTCTGTCAATGTCTTATGTGTTGGGTTGTTGCATAATGCTGTCTCAGACCCTGGCCTGTTCTAAGCAGAGGTAGAGTCAGTAAGGAGATCATTACAGGCAAGAGAAGCCAATCATTAAATTTATTTTCACTTGAGCAGGATATAAATACAGATCTCCACAGGTGAAAGGATTGTTTGTACTGATTTATCAATCCCCTTTTATTGTGCCAGTTAATAAATCTCAAAATAATTTCATTCTCAAGCTTATGATTTTAGATACGTATCTCCAGTGGGCACCTTTTGGAACACTCATTTTCCAGAGCTTGGGAAAGGTACTTACTGGAAGATGCAGGATAGAGTTCTGACTTTCAGTAGCTCTGTTACCTATGCATTTTATCTTCTCCATTTAAAAGTCATGCAGTGTTATACCACAGGCCCCAAATTCATCTTAACATCAGATTTGCTTTCTTAAAGCCTAAATTACTAGACATGATGACAGATTTTATTTTTCAGTATTGGTGGTCAATAAAATCTTTATGGTGGCTGGAACACAGAATATTTTGGAACTTTATGATGTATTTGATCAAAAGAAAACTATTCCACATAAAATAATTACTATTTCCTTTTAAGAAGAACATCATAATTATAAAATACTCTATTTTGGTTCACTTTACACACAAGTAGAAAGTATTCTCATATTAAAATATAGACTAGTTTAGTATCAGATAATCAGCAGATAGAAGTAATAGTGCAGCAGATGACTCCTAATAGCCCAGAAATTAATACAAAATGATAAAACACACTGCTTCTGTTAGGAAATTCAGTCAACATTTATGTCATATTACCCTATGGTTAAATATAATTGTCTTTGGGTCAGTACAGAAAGAATTTCATAACAGCTTTGAAAAGTAATATATAATTGCCCCAAACAGTTTTAGCAAAAGATTTTCTATCACATGATGACAAGATCAGTACAAAGCTTCCTAGAAATGATGTTTTTTCATTCTCTTTGTACTGTCTTTAGGGCCATATAATACTATTCCTGTGTTCAACAGTCAACTGTATTTTTAAGTTTGAAGAAATAATACCTTCCTGTTCCCACCCATCAAGTTAGTCTGTGGCAAGGCCCCCTTAAGTTGTCTTTGAACATATTACTTGCCTATGCTGCTACTGCTACTGCTGCTAAGTTGCTTCAGTCGTGTCCGACTCTGTGCAGCCCCATAGATGGCAGCCCACCAGGCTCCTCCATCCCTGGGATTCTCCAGGCAAGAATACTGGAGTGGGTTGCCATTTCCTTCTCCAATGCATGAAAGTGAAAGTGAAGTCGCTCAGTCATGTCCGACTCCTAGGGACCCCATGGACTGCAGCCTACCAGGTTCCTCCGCCCATGGGATTTTCCAGGCAAGAGTACTGGAGTGGGTTGCGATTTATTTCTAGTTTATATTAATATACTAGGACAAGAAAACAAATTTAACTACTGAGACAAATATTATAATGTAAAGGGAGAGATGCAACCTTATAGTACAGACCAGTGACACTGACTACTTCAAATTATCTCCCTATTGTGTTTAGCCATATTGCCTCCCTATAGTTTGTATAGAAAACTATATGGATATGTATTAAACTTTTGTACAGTACACAGAAAGTAGCAAATTCAAACGGATAATTTTGTATTTGGCAATTTTTTATTTGTTTGACACACAGAAAGACTAAAGTACCCTCGTACCTCATTAACTCAAAAATGACAAAATTGACTCTAATCATCTTTGCTTCTGTGGGCTCGATGATAATAGTAAATAAATGCTGTACCGTTATTTACACTGCATTGACTTCCAAATTAGAGTGGAAAGGATGAAAAATGCCATTATTCAAGTGGAAAAATTGATCTAGTAGTATAATGTAATTTTCTATTAAAAATTATAATCTTTGCATCACCATAAATGGATTTATAAAAGTCCCTTTCAAAGGTGCCATTATCTTTGAATCACCTGCCCAGTGCCATCAGAGATGATAACAGAGCTAGCCTAATTGTCATGTTTTCTGAGCAGTGAGTTTATAAAACAGTAGACCATAGCTCTTTCCATTGCTCTTGTTGCAGGAGGCTCTGGCATTGGGCAGCAAAGCTTTCACGCTGAGAGAGTCAGTAAGTTGATGTACTGCATCAACCAGATGTAATGCTCATTGTGTTTGAGTTTTCAGCCAAATCTGGAAGATTATTCATAGGAAATTAGATTGCAAATGCAGATAGGCTTTTTGATATTCCTGCTGTCCACATTTTTCCAGTTGCATAACGGGATGATAACTAAGCTTGGGAAGGCTGAGACTTTACTCATCATCCTATAGACAATCTTGAAAATAAAGAGCAGAAGAAATCATTTCTGCCCTGTGTGCATCCCTGAGGAGAGGAAGGCGAGTGCAAATGGATCTGCAAAATGGCTCCCACTACCCCATGCTGGCTGCGTAATTGCTTTGGTCATACTCTGGCAGAACTGTGTATTGGCTGCAAGCATGCCATTTAGGAATTATGCCCTGTCTTCTCTGATTCCTACTGTAATTTTGAACTGTGTCACAATCCAGGGAGAAGTAATGCAAAAGCATGATGGTGGTTGCAGGATTGACCTCCGCCTTTGTTTTACATTCTGCCAGTCCTTTCCAGCTCCAATCCTGTGTTAGCCCCCCATCATACCTTAGCTGTCTTAGCACTTGTGGCATCCTAACATATTTTATGAAATAAATGGTTAATTAAAATTTTTATTTGGAATAATTCTGTTTGTTCCACTTTTCTTGATGACATTCTTCTTGAAATGACCTCTGCCATTTTAATTGCTTTTTAGATTGGCTGCACAACTGTAATCTGATATATTTTTTGAATGAATTACTAAATTTTCACTGTTTTTATTTTTCTGGTATCCCAGGTCATTTCTCCCTCATTTTTTCTTGTTTTATTGGGGTACTTTCTTGAATAATATAGTAAAGAGCACCTGGAGGTACTTTTTTCTGTTTTTTTTTTTTTTTGATGTCTGAAGATATCTTCATTTCCTCATTATACTAGATTCATAGTTTTACTAAATATAGAATGTTTAATTATCAGTATATGTCCAAAATAATTTTTCCTCAAAATTCTGGTACTAACTCACCCGTTTGTAGTGTTCAACAAAGTTGAAAAGAACGTTGTGATATTCTCATCATTTTTTACAAATCATCTCTGTTCCCTTCCCTTTCTGTAGAAGTTTTATTATTTTCTTATCCTGACTACCCTTACATTTTATGTTGAACTCTTATTTGGATTCATTCTTCATTTATACTCAGTACTCAGTGTAATAGTTTTTATTGCTTTATTATGTATTTATTTGGAATTCTTTTATTCACTGAAGTATAGCTGATCTATAATAAAAGTTTCTCATATAAAGCATAGTGATTCGAGATTTTTGTAGTTTATCTTCCATTAAAAGTTCCTACAAGGTAATGGCTATAATTTCCTGTGTTAAGCAATATATCCTTGTTGTTTACCTACTTTATAATAATGCTTTGTATCTCTTAATCCCCTACCCCTAAAAGCCTCTCTTTCTCCTCCTTCCTGCTAGCAAACACTAATTTGTTTCTTATATCTGTGAGTTCATTTCTGTTTTTCTATGTGTATTAATTTTTCTATCTGTATTATTTTTCAGATTCCACAGATAAGTGGTATCATACAGTATTTGTCTTTGACTTATTTCACGAAGCATAATATTCTCTAGGTTCATCCACTTTGATGCAAACAGCAGAATTTCATTCTTTTTATGGCTAAGCAATATTCCACTGTATGTGGGTGAATGTGTGGGTGTGTGGGTGAGTGGGTAGGTGGTAGTGGTGTTGCAGAAAACACTATTTTCTTATGACTTTCTGCCTGAATTATCTATCCATTGATGTAAGTGGTTTGTTAAAATCCCTATTATTATGGTATTATACATTTCTCTTTTTATGTCTATTAGCATTTGTTTTATTTAGGTGCTCCATTTTTGGGTACATATGTATTAATGAGTGTAAGAAACCTCCTCTTGTTTTGATGCTTTTATCATTATATAATGCCCTTGCTAGTCTCTTCTTGTAGCATTTGGTTTAAAGTCTGATATGAATAATGTTGCCTTCATTTTCTTGTTTTCATTTCCATGCAATAGCCTTTTCTATTCGCTCACTTTCAGTCTGTGTGTGTCTTCATCTATAGTTTGAGTCTCTTGTGCTTGTGTGTTCAGCTTCTCAGTTGTGACTTACTCTTTACAACCCTGTGGACTGTAGCCCAGCAGGCTCCTCTGTCCATGGGATTTCCCAGACAAGAATACTGGAGTGGGTGGCTATTTCCTCCTCCAGGGGATCTTCCTGACCCAGAGACTGAACTTGCATCTCCTGCATTGACAAGTAGGTTCTTTACTACTGAACCACCTGTGAAGCCCCGAGTCTCTTGTAGAAAGCCTGTATAAGTATCTGTTTTTTTAAATCCAGTTTTAATCAAAATCTTGTTACATGTCACCTCTAAGAAAATTTCTTGTGTTTTTTCCATTGATTGTTTTTAAAAAATTAATTTTAATTGGAGGATAATTACTTTATAATATTATAGTGGATTTTGCCATACATTGACCTGAATCAGCCATGGGGATACATGTGTCCCCCATCCTGAACCCCTTCCCACCTCCCTCCTCATGCCGTCCCTATGGGTTGTCCCAGTGCACTGGCATGGAGTGCCCTGTTTCATGCATCCAACTTGGACTGGTGATCTATTACACATATATGTTTCAGTGCTGTTCTCTCAAATCATTCCACCCTTGCCTTCTCCCACAGAGTCCAAAAGTCTGTTCTTTATATCTGTGTCTCTTTTGCTGTCTCATATATAGTGTCATCATTACCATCTTTCTAAATTCCATATATATGTGTTAATATATGCAAATGACACCACCCTTATGGCAGAAAGTGAAGAGGAGCTAAAAAGCCTCTTAATGAAAGTGAAAGAGGAGAGCAAAAAAGTTGGCTTAAAGCTCAACATTCAGAAACTAAGATGAATGGATAAGAAAGCTGTGGTACATATATACAGTGGAGTATTACTCAGCCATTAAAAAGAACACATTTGAATCAGTTCTAATGAGGTGGATGAAACTGGAGTTGATTATACAGAGTGAAGTAAGCCAGAAAGAAAAACACCAGTACAGTATACTGACACATATATATGGAATTTGGAAAGATAGTAATGATGACCCTTTATACGAGAAAACAAAGAGAGACAGATGTATAGAACGGACTTTTGGCCTCTGAGGGGAGGGAGAGGATGGGATGATTTGGGAGAATGCCATTGAAACATGTATACTATCATGTAAGAAACAAAGCGCCAGTCTATATTCAATACAGGATACAGGATGCTTGGGGCTGGTGCACAGGGATGATCCAGAGAGATGATATGGGATGGGAAGTGGGAGGGGGATTCGGGATTGGGTGCTTGTATACACCCGTGGAGGATTCATGTCAATGTATGGCAAAACCAATACAGTATTGTAAAGTAGAATAAAGTAAAAATAAAATTCTGTAGATAGAATGAAAAAAAAAAAAGCTCAACATTCAGAAAACGAAGATCATGGCATCCGGTCCCATCACTTCATGGGGAATAGATGGGGAAACAGTGGAAACAGTGTCAGACTTTATTTTTCTGGGCTCCAAAATCACTGCAGATGGTGACTGCAGCCATGAAATTAAAAGACCCTTACTCCTTGGAAGGAAAGTTATGACCAACCTAGGTAGCATATTCAAAAGCAGAGACATTACTTTGCTGACTAAGGTCCGTCTAGTCAAGGCTATATTTTTTCCAGTGGTCATGTATGGAAGTGAAAGTTGGACTGTGAAGAAGGCTGAGCGCCAAAGAATTGATGCTTTTGAGCTGTGGTGTTGGAGATCCAACCAGTCCATTCTGAAGGAGATCAACTCTGGGATTTCTTTGGAAGGAATGATGCTAAAGCTGAAACTCCAGTACTTTGGCCACCTGATGCGAAGAGTTGACTCATTGGAAAAGACTCTGATGCTGGGAGGGATTGGGGGCAGGAGGAGAAGGGGATGACAGAGGATAAGATGGCTAGATGGCATCATGACTCAATGGACGTGAGTCTGAGTGAACTCCGAGAGATGGTGATGGACAGGGAGGCCTGGTGTGCTGTGATTCATGGGGTCGCAAAGAGTCGGACATGACTGAGTAACTGAACTGATACTGTATTGGTGTTTTTCTTTCTGACTTACTTCACTCTGTATAATAGGCTCCAGTTTCATCCACCTCATTAGAACTGATTCAAATGTGTTCTTTATAATAGCTGATAATATTCCATTCCAGTGGTCATGTATGGATGTGAGAGTTGGACTGTGAAGAAAGCTGAGTGCCAAAGAATCGATGCTTTTGAACTGTGGTGTTGGAGAAGATTCTTGAGAGTCCCTTGGACTGCAAGGAGATCCAACCAGTCCATTCTAAAGGAGCTCAGTCCTGGGTGTTCTTTAGAAGGAATGATGCTAAAGCTGAAACTCCAGTACTTTGGCCACCTCATGTGAAGTGTTGACTCATTGGAAAAGACTCTGGTGCTGGGAGGGATTGGGGGCAGGAGGAGAAGGGGATGACAGAGGATGAGATGGCTGGATGGCATCACTGACTCGATGGATGTGTCTTTGAGTGAACTCTGGGAGTTGGTGATGGACAGGGAGGCCTGGCGTGCTGCAGTTTATGGGGTCACAAAGAGTTGGACATGACTGAGCAACTGAACTGAATATTCCATTGTGTTTATGTACCACAGTTATCTTATCTATGCATCTGCCAATGGACATCTAGGTTGCTTCCATGTCCTAGCTATTGTAACAATGCTGAGATGAACATTGGTTTCCCCTAGATTCTTATGCCTCAGTTGTTTATAGCACTCCTATAGATTTCCTGGATTAATCTATCATAAAAATGTATCTCATTTTTATTATCTGTGTTTGGTCAGTGTTCTGATAAAGTTCTGAAATTTTGTTATCCAGGTCAATACTATTTTTCTCTATAGCCTTGTATACTTTTAGCATTTATTTTAAAGTGATTTTCTATGGCTTGATTGATTCCGGTTTCCTCTAGTGTGAATTTAAAAATATTCTATTTATCTTGGTCTACCTGTTTGCAAAGAGTCAGACACAACTTAGCGACTGACCAACAACAGAAACCTCCCCCATTATGCTGTTTTTCTTCATTTATTCTGTGATTATACATAGTTTGTATTTTAGAATAAAGGGATTTGTTAGTTCTTTCATGTAGGAAATAGGTTATGATGTCAAGTACCAGGTTTTGTGGGTGAGTATAAAGACAGTTATTATTCGGGGAACCCTAAATGACTGAAAGACCTTTGTTTCTGTATACTGTTGGCCAGACTAACCTGTGGAAAAGGCAATGGCACCCCCACTCCAGTACTCTTGCCTGGAAAATCCTATGGACGGAGGAGCCTGTTAGGCTGCAGTCCATGGGGTCGCTAAGAGTCGGATAGAACTGAGCGACTTCACTTTCACTTTTCACTTTCATGCATTGGAGAAGGAAACGGCAACCCACTCCAGTGTTCTTACCTGGAGAATCCCAGGAATGGGGGAGCCTGGTGGGCTGCCGTCTATGGGGTTGCACAGAATCGGGCACGACTGAAATGACTTAGCAGCAGCAGCAGCAGGCTAACCTGCGGCTTGTCTAATAGCTCAGTTGGTAAAGAATCCATCTGCAATGCAGGAGACCCTGGTTTGATACCTGGGTTGGGAAGATACCCTGGAGAAGGGAAAGGCTACCCACTCCAGTATCCTGGTCTAGTGAATCCCACAGACTGTATAGTCCACTGGGTCACAAAGAGTTGGACACAACTGAGCGACTTTCACTTTCAGGCTAGCCTAGTTTTATCTAGACAGTTCAGTTTCTTAAAAGATGAGCCCTATATTTTCAGACTTAGATTAAATACTCGTTGCCCTTAGTTTATGTCTAGGGATATATGAGAGATAAGGAAATTTTGGCTTCTGATTTCTGCCTGCCTTAAAAGAATGCCTCAACTCACACATTCTATATACTCCTAAAATCATTGACTTCTTTGAATTATACTGCTGTTACCTTAAAATATCTTAAATTATCTACTCTTATTTTGATAATTCAACAGCCAACTAGTGTCATTGACTAGTGTTTCCTCCTGTTCCAAGTATTGCACATGTGATATTTCTAAAAGAAAAATTTGATAATTCTTCCATTCTGAAAATATTTATTTTGTTTATAATGTGAAAGCATTGTTCTAGGCATTTGTTTCTTGTCTTCCAGGGGCCTACACTCTTTTTTTTTTTCCCATTTATTTATTTATTTATTTTACTTCACAATACTGCATTGGTTTTGCCATACAACAACATGAATCCGCCATGGGTGTACACGTGTTCCCAATCCTGAACCCCCTCCCACCTCCCTTCCCATACCATCTCTCTGGGTCATCTCAGTGCACCAGCCCCAAGCATCCTGTATCCTGCATCGAACCTAGACTGGTGATGCATTTCTTATATGATATTATACATGTTTCAATGCCATTCTCCCAAATCGCCCCACCCTCTCCCTCTCCCACAGAGTCCAAAAGACTGTTCAATATATCTGTGTGTCTCTTTTGCTGTCTCGCAAACAGGGTTATCATTATCATCTTTCTAAATTCCATATATATGTGTTAGTATACTGTATTGGTGTTTTTTCTTTCTGTCTTACTTCACTCTGTATAATCAGCTCCAGTTTCATCCACCTCATTAGAATTGATTCAAATGTATTCTTTATAATGGCTGAGTAATACTCCATTGTGTATATGTACCACAGCTTTCTTATCCATTTGTCTGCTGATGGATATCTAGGTTGCTTCCGTGTCCTGGCTATTATAAACAGTGCTGCAGTGAAAATTGGGGTACACGTGTCTCTTTCAATTCTGGTTTCCTCAGTGTGTATGCCCAGCAGTGGGATTGCTGGGTCATAAGGCAGTTCTATTTCCAGTTTTTTAAGGAATCTCCACACTGTTCTCCATAGTGGCTGAACTAGTTTGCATTCCCACCAACAGTGTAAGAGGGTTCCCTTTTCTCCACACCCTCTCCAGCATTTATTGCTGGTAGACTTTTGGATAGCAGCCATTCTGACTGGTGTGAAATGGTACCTCACTGTGGTCTTGATTTGCATTTCTCTGATAATGAGTGATGTTGAGCATCTTTTCATGTGTTTGCTAGCCATCTGTGTGTCTTCTTTGGAGAAATGTCTGTTTAGTTCTTTGGCCCATTTTTTGATTGGGTCGTTTATTTTTCTGGAATTGAGCTGCATAAGTTGCTTGTATATCTTTGAGATTAGTTGTTTGTCAGTTGCTTCATTTGCTATTGTTTTCTCCTATTCTGAAGGCTGTCTTTTCACCTTGTTTATAGTTTCCTTTGTGCAGAAGCTTTTAATTTTTTTCTAATGATAATGTGTAGTGATAAGATAATAAACTAGAAAATATTTGATCTACATGAGCTGACTCAATGTTGTATGTACATCAATTATTATTATTTATTTTTAGCTGCGGTTGGGTCTTTGTTGCTGTGTGTGAACATTCTCTAGCAAGCAGGGGCCACTCTCCAGTTGCTATGCAATGGCTTCTCTTATTTCAGAGCATAGGATCTAGGCATGCTGGCTTTAGTAGTTGCAGGATGGGGCTCAGAAGTTGCAGCTCGAGGGCTCTTGAGCACAGGCTCAGTAGTTTCGGCACTCAGGCTTAGTTGCATCTGGAATCTTCCCAGACCAAGGATCAAAACTGTATCTTTACTGGCTCAGAGGTTAAAGCGTCTGCCTCCAATGTGGGAGACCTGGGTTCGATCCCTGGGTCAGGAAGATCCCCTGGAGAAGGAAATGGCAATCCACTCCAGTATTCTTGCCTGGAGAATCCCATGGACGGAGAAGCCTGGTAGGTTACAGTCCATGGGGTCGCAAAGAGTCAGACACGACTGAGCGACTTCACCTTCACCTTCACCTTCTTGTTAGCAGGTGACTTCTTCTCCACACTACCACTGGGGAAGTACAATTATTTTTTTTATATATACTTATATAGTTCATGAAATTCTAAACAAAATCTTGAAGGTATTTTCCTACCTTAATTTTTAAAATTTATATGTGATTCTACAACTTCTACCATTATCACCATACTTATCAATGAAAAAGTAGAAAGGGTATAAACATAATAAATATTCTAGGTTATTATAAGATAAATATTTTAGATCAGTGACACAAAGATCATTTTTTTCTCTGTGCTACCATTTGTGCCATCCTATAAATTGGATAACCTTGGTACAGTTCTTAAAGACGTCCAGTACTCACATGGGATTCATGCATTTTATTTTGTAAGCATTCTAAACCTTTGGTGATACCCTTACGACTGAATTTGATTGTCTGGATGTACTTCCTCCTTGGGTTTCACAGCATTTTCACTTACCTTCCTAACAGACATTTTTTACATTGCATGGCAGCTTGTTATAGGCTTCTAGAGGTAGCTAAGTGCTTTACTTAACCATTAAATGATTAGCCTATATGGGAAGCCCACTGGCATGAACTGTAGAGAGTCAGCAGTTTTGAAATCTGGTAAGTCAGGCTGTGTTTGAGAGCTCTGGGGAGGCTAAATATTTTATTCACAGAGTAATTCAGTGTATGTCTGAAGTTTATTCCAAAAGTATGCCTATCAGGAAAATGCTGAATATATGGTATTAGCAAGAGGAAAGTAATTTTAGCTGCGCGTATCTCTGCCAAAGTGACTTGGCCAGCACCTTGTAAGATGTACTTTTAAAAGGGAACAATGTAACTGTTCACCTAAAGCTAAAGTCTGTGAATTCTGTATCTTGAAGTACCCACTTTTTTCCAAATTATAGGTTGAGGAATGTTTCATCATCTCAGAGATTGGATATTCTAGTTATCTAAGATAATTTTGTGTGCTTTGCAATCGCTGTGACTTCCAGGGAAAATCATATTGATGTTGAAGTTTAAAATCTCTCTCTTTGCACCCACGTGAAAAGTTTAGGTTGAACAGTTAAATTGTGTTATCTCTGTTATTAGCTAAACTGCTAAAAAAATTGCCTGTAATTTCTAAGAGTATATTAAATAAGAAAATAATTATTCTGTTCTCAAGTTCATGTTATACATTTCGAGACAAGTATTCAATATCTGTACTTTACAGAGGAGGAAAAAAGGCATAAAAAACTTTCCTAAAATAAATATTAACTCCTAGGTTTTATTCATGGGGTAGTTAAGTTTTTATCTGTAGGTTAAAAACAAAGCTCAGTCTTTACTTAGTTATACTTTGGAATCCCTGGGGAGCTTTAAAATGTCCTGCCATCTGGATCCTAGACCCAGAGTTTCTAAATTAATTATTCTGAGGTATGTTCTTGCCATTCAATGAGTGCTTAGAAAAGGAAGTTAAGTTGAAGATTCTAGATGACCCCTTCAGTCTCATGGTATGCTCCTACCGTTTGTCATGACGTGCACAGTTCTAAGTTGTCAATAGAGAAGGGAATCCAAGAAAAAAGTTCTTAACTGTTAAAACGGGAAGGAGATGTGTTACTCATGAGCTTTTTCCAAATAGCTTATATAAGCTGTGCTACAGAATCATTGCCTTATATCCATGACTAAATAAGAAGCATGACATCAGTAAAATCTCTGAGGATTCTGTGTACCAAAAAAAGATTTATTGGCAATACACAAATTAATGTAATATTGGGACATAATTCTCTATGGATCTTTCATTGTCTGCTTTTAAGCAGAGACACTGTCTTTTTTCCCTGGACTATATTTTCCAGGACTTTTTATAGTGAACAGCCTTGGAAGTTAGAATATCTCCCTCTGGAGCAAAGAGTAGTCATGATTACCATTCATTGTAGAAGATATAGGTTCCCCAAGCTCAAGTTTTCTTTTCTATAATACAGTATACAGTATAATACAATAAGATATACACAAGCCACTTTGTGCTCACTCATTTCTTTGGGGTCTATCTGCATCATCCTTTGTAGGACTTGGGACAGAAGGAAATGATACAGATATGCTGATGCTCATGTTTCTTGCTGTGCCATGAGTAATAAAGTCCTTTGTCTCTGGCCAAGGGGACAAACATCCATGAAAGGTAGCTATCTAGCTTATTCATTTCCTAGTGGGTAAAATCCCAGACCCTTCACAGTTCTTGATAGATAACACTGGTGCAATATTTTTATTAACTTGAATCAGGATATTTTTTATTAACTTGAGTCAGGAATTATGTCCAGTCATTTTGTTCTTAACATATCAAGGCTTTTTAAAATGTTAACTATGTAAAATCAGGGAATACTCTACATCCTGAGCCCTTTTGAGGCATCTAGATGCAGAGAGCTTCATTTAACTAAGATATGACTGAAGAACTTGGTGGGAATCATTCAGTTTCTTTACGTGGAGTTCTAAGAATAAAAGTAAGACAATCTGCTGCTGCTGCTGTGTCGCTTCAGTCATGTCCAACTCTGTGTGACCCCACAGATGGCAGCTCACCAGGCTCCCCATCCCTGGGATTCTCCAGGCAAGAACACTGGAGTGTGTTGCCATTTCCTTCTCCAATGCATGAAAGTGAAAAGTGAAAGTGAAGTTGCTCAGTCATGTCTGACTCCTAGTGACCCCATGGACTGCAGCCTACCAGGCTCCTCCATCCATGGGATTTGCCAGGCAAGAGTACTGGAGTGGGGGTGCCATTGCCTTCTCTGAGTAAGATAAGGGTAAGTGTTAAAGACCAGTACCTCAATGCTATAGTTGTAATCAGTTGAAACACAGAAGTAAAATTTTTGAGGTAAATAAAAGAAAAAGGCACATCCAGAAAGGGCTTATTGATTACTACATAGTAAATAGTTGTTGTTTTTCAGTCACTGAGTCATGTCTGACTCTCTGCAACCCCATGGAATGCAGCATGCTAGACTCTTCTGTCCTTTGATATATCCCGGAGTTTGCTCAGATTCATGTCCACTGAGTTGGTGATGCTATCTAACCATCTCATCCTCTGCTGCCCCCTTCACCTTTTGCTTTCAATCTTTCCCAGCATCAGGAAAGTTTTCCAGTGAGTTGGCTCTTCACATCAAGTGGCCAAAATATTGGAACTTCAGCTTCAGCAATAGTCCTTCCAGTGAACTTTCAGGATCAATTTCCTTTAGGATTGACTGGTTTGAGTTCCTTGTTGTCCAAGGGACTCTCCAGAGTCTTCTCCAGCACCATGATTTGAAAGCATTTTTGTTTCTTTGGCACTCAGCCTTCTTTATGGTCCAGCTCTCATATCTGTACACAACTACTGGAAAAGCCATAGCTTTAAGTATACACATGTTTGTGGGCAAAGTGATATTTCTGCTTTTGAATATACTATTTAGGTTTGTCATAGTTTTCCTTCCAAGAAGCAAGTGTCTTTACATGTCATGGCTAGTGTCACCATCTGCAGTGATTTGGGAGTCTAAGAAAATATCAGTCATTGCTTCCACTTTTTCCCCTTCTATTTGCCATAAAGTGGTGGGACCAGTTGCCACGATCTTGGTTTTTTGAATGTTGAGTTTCAAGCCGGCTTTTTCACTCTCCCCTTTCACCTTCATCAAGAGGCTCTTTTGTTCCTCTTCACTTCAGCTATTAAAGTGGTATCCTCTACATATCGGAGGTTGTTGATATTTCTGAGCAAGCTTGACAGTAAATAGAAGTAAAAGGGGATTACTTAAAGTGAACTCCAGCATTAAATGCCTAACTAGAAAAATAAGGGCCTCAGGCATTATAAAATGTACAAGTATAGAGAGGGTGATACTAGAGCAGTAGCACAAACTTTACTGTTTCTGTTTTGTAAATAAATTCATTTGTATCATTTTTTAGGTTCCACATGTGTGATATCTTATATATATTTTTTATCTGACTGACTTCATTTAGTATGATAAGCTCTAAGTCCATCCTTATTACTGCAAATGGCATTATTTCATTCTTTTTCATGGCTGAGTAATATTCCATTGAATATAGGTACCACATCTTCTTAATCCATTCCTCTGCTGATGGATATTTAGGTTGCTTCTCTGTCTTGGCTATTGTAAATACTGTGGCTATGAACATTGGGGTGCATGTATCTTTTCAATGTATGGTTTTCTCTGGATACGTGTCTGGGAGTGGGATTGCTGGATCATATGGTAGCTCTGTTTTTAGTTTTTAAGGAACCTCCATACTGTTATCCATAGTGACTGTACTGTTTACATTCCCACCAACATTTTAGGATGGTTCCCTAAAAGAGAAGAATTTTTATATTGACTCACAAATCACAATTAAACTAAAAGTGATACAGGATGACTAAAAAGTAATGGGCAAGGCTTTGGGAAATAAACAGTAAGGAAGCAGGGACTGTGATATTGATATCAATAGAATGGGAAGCAGGCTAGGGGTTGCAAGTGGGAAATAGAATGACACTGTATAAAGTGAGGGCTAAAAATCACACTGATGATCAAAGTGTATGGAACTCTTTACACCAAATAGCAACAAGTTTATAATACAGGGAAAACTAGACTAGTATAAAACAATAGTAAGTAGATTTTAATGTTTTTGTTTAAACACAGTTCAAGTAGATAAAAATGGGTAATATAGACAATTAAAACAAGGTAAATGGTAGACATATTTGCATCAAATATCTTATGAGCACATAGAAGTTTTTAAAAAATCAACCATAGTAAATTGTATTACAGAAAGAATATAGATAACATTTTCATATCTACTACAATAACTAGAAATTAATAACAAAACCAAAGACTAAAGTACTTTAACTTGAAAATTTAAAAATTTTCTGTGCTAGTCACTCAGTCATGTCCAACTCTGAAACCTCATAGCTTGTAGCCAACCAGCTCCTCTGTCCATGGGATTGTCCAGACAAGATGCTGGAGTGGGTTGCCATTTCCTTCTCCAGGGGATCCTCCCAACCCAGGGACTGAACTCAGGTCTCATGCATTGCAGGCAGATTCTTTCCCATCTGAGCCTAGGGAAGCCTAAGTGGCTAAGCCAACCTAAGCCTAAGCCAACCTAAGTGGCTTCCCTAGTGTAGATAGAAGGAAATAAAAGTGTAGATAAAAAGAAATACACTTTCTCTAAGTGAAGATAAAAGGAAATGAAAGCTGAATTTTCAGAATTTCTAGATGACGGATGCTGAAGCTCCAATACTTTGGCCACCTGATTCAAAGAGGTGATTCACTGGAAAAGACATTGATGCTGGGAAAGACTGAGGCAGGAAGAAAAGTGGGTGACAGAAGATGAGATGGTTGGATGGCATCACTGACTCAATGGATATGAGTCTGAGCAAACTCCAGGAGATAGTAAAGGACAGGGCATGCTGTAGTCCATGAGGTCCCAAAGTCGGACACAACTTAGCAATTGAACAAAACAACAAAATGAAAGAATGGCATATGTAAGGTGTGAAAGTGAAAGTCGCTCAGTCATGTCAGACTCTTTGGAATTCCATGGACCAGTTCAGAATACTAGACTGGGTAGCGTTTCCATTTTCCAGGGGATCTTCCCAACCCTGGGATCAAACCCAGGTCTCCCACACTGCAGGTGGATTCTTTATCGTTGAGCCACAAGGGAAGCCCGAGAATACTGGAGTGGGTAGCCTATTCCTTCTCTAGTGGATTTTCCCAGCCCAGGAGAACCACAGTCTCCTGCATTGCAAGTGGATTCTTTACCAACTGAGCTATCAAGAAAGCCCCTTATGTAAGGTTTATTACCAACTAAAACAGCTTGAAAACAAAAAAAAAGTAAAGAACAGAATAAATATAAAAATACAATGAGATAAAAAACAGAAACATTAGAACAGTAAAATACTGACTTTTCAAGATAAAGTCTATAATATAGACAAAACCCGAACTAGTCTAATAAAAATTGGGGGAGAGTAATGAGGTAATCCAAATATGCAAAAACAAAGTATGAAAGGAAATATCTCTGAAAAAGAGGAAATTTCAAACATGTCTTTCAAAACATGTTTGAGATTTTATATAAATAGTACCATTTATTAGGAAAATATAATCTCCAAAATTGACTTCAATTGAGATTGCAGGTTTAAACAAACCAAATTTCTATGGAATAAAGAAAATAATAAACTATCATATTTAGGACTGGACATGGAACTCAACTTGTTCAAAATTGAGAAAGGAGTATATCAAAGCTGTATATTAACATCCTGCTTATTTAACTTATATGTAGAGTACATCATGTGAAATGCCAGGTTGATGAAGCTAAAGCTGAAATCAAGATAGTTGGCAGAAATGTCAATAACTTCAGATATGCAAATGACACTACCCTAAATGGCAGAAAACAAAGAGGAGCTAAAAAGCCTCCTGAAGGTGAAAGAGGAGAGTGAAAAAGCTGGCTTAAAACTCAACATTCAAAAACTAAGATTGTGGCATCTGGTGCCATCACTTCATGACAAATAGATGGAGAAAAATGGAAACAGTGACAGACTTTTCTTAGGCTCCAAAATCACTGCAGACAGTGACTGCAGCCATGAAATTAAAAGATGCTTACTCCTGAGAAGAAAAGCTATGACAAACCTAGAGCAGCATATTAAAAGCAGAAACAACACTTTGCCAACAGAGGTCTGTGTAGTGAAAGCTATGGATTTTCCAGTAGTCATGTACAGATATGAGAGTTGGCCTATAATGAAGGCTGAGTGCCAAAGAATTGATGCTTTAGAACTGTGGTTCTGGATAAGACTCTTGAGTCCCCTGGACTGCAAGGAGATCAAGCCAGCCAATCTTAGAGGAAATCAACCCTGAATATTCATTGAAAGGACTGATGCTGAAGCTCCAGTATTTCGGCTTCCTGATGCAAAAAGCCAACTCATTCAAAAATAACTTGATGCTGAGAAAGACCTAGGCAGGAGGAGAATGGTATGACTGAAGATGAGATGGTTGGGTGGCCTCATTGACTCAATGGACATGAGTTTGAGCAAACTCTGGGAGATAGTGAAGGACAGGAAACCTGGGGTGCTGCAGTCCAAAGAGTGTGAAAACACAGCTGAGCAACTGAACAACAAATCTATCCCAGAAAAAGTTCTATACTAAAATGTTTTCATGGGAGAATTCAAGAAACCATAAAAAATAGACGCAAATCTATTACATTATTTCAGTAAATAGAAAAAAGAAAGTTCAGTCGCTCAGTCATGTCCGACTCTTTGCGACCCCATGAATTGCAGCATGCCAGTCCTCCCTGTCCATCACCATCTCTTGGAATTCACTCAGATTCACGTCCATCGAGTCCGTGATGCCATCCAGCCATCTCATCCTCTGTCGTCCCCTTCTCCTCCTGCCCCCAATCCCTCCCATCATCAGAGTCTTTTCCAGTGAGTCAACTCTTCTCATGAGGTGGCCAAAGTACTGGAGTTTCAGCTTCAGCATCATTCCTTCCAAAGAAATCCCAGGGTTGATCTCCTTCAGAATGGACTGGTTGGATCTCCTTGCAGTCCAAGAGACTCTCAAGAGTCTTCTCCAACACCACAGTTCAAAAGCATCATTTCTTCGGCGCTCAGCCTTCTTCACAGTCCAACTTTCACATCCATACATGACCACAGGAAAAACCATAGCCTTGACTAGACGGACCTTCATTGGAAAAGTAATGTCTCTGCTTTTGAATTTACTCTCTAGGTTGGTCATAACTTTTCTTCCAAGGAGTAAGCGTCTTTTAATTTCATGGCTGCAGTCACCATCTGCAGTGATTTTGGAACCCCCAAAATAAAGTCTGACACTGTTTACACTGTTTCCCCATCTATTTTCCATGGAGTGATGGGACCAGATGCCATGATCTTCATTTTCTGAATGTTGAGCTTTAAGCCAACTTTTTTCACTCTCCTCTTTCAATTTCATCAAGAGGCTTTTTAGGTCCTCTTCACTTTCTGCCATAAGGGTGGTATCATCTGCATATCTGAGGTAATTGATATTTCTCCCGGCAATCTTGATGCCAGCTTGTGTTTCTTCCAGCCCAGTGTTTCTCATGATGTACTCTGCATAGAAGTTAAGTAAGCAGGGTGACAATATACAGCCTTGACGTACTCCTTTTCCTATTTGGAACCAGTCTGTTGTTCCATGTACAGTTCTAACTGCTGCTTCCTGACCTGCATACAGATTTCTCAGGAGGCAGGTCAGGTCATCTGGTATTCCCATCTCTTTAAGAATTTTCCACCGTTTCTTGTGATCCACACAGTCAAAGGCTTTGGCATAGTCCATAAAGCAGAAATAGATGTTTTTCTGGAACTCTCTTGCTTTTTTTGATGATCCAGCGGATGTTGGCAATTTGATCTCTGGTTCCTCTGCCTTTTCTAAAACCAGCTTGAACATCAGGAGTTCACGGTTCACGTATTGCTGAAGCCTGGCTTGGAGAATTTTGAGCATTATTTTACTAGCATGTGAGATGAGTGCAACTGTGCGGTAGTTTGAGCATTCTTTGGCATTGCCTTTCACATTATATTTGAGGCAAGTATAACACTGTTCCTAAAAACTGAGCAACTAGACAATGTAATGATACATCTTGATTTTTTAAAATACTATTCACTACTAAAAGAAATTCGGACTCTTTGGAAAAATAAAGGATTTACTATCTGTGCAAAATACACTACAAGTTGTAATGATATAGAATCCAACTTAAAGCAGCTTGTGAGATGAAGTGAAATTTTCTCAGTTGTGTCTGACTGTTTGTGACCCTATGGACTGCCCATGGAATTCTCCAGGCCAGAACACTGGAGTGGGCAGCCTTTCCCTCTCCAGGGGATCTTCCCAACCCTGGAATAGAACCCAAGTCTCCCACATTACAAGCCGATTCTTTACCAGCTGAGCCACAAGGGAAGCCCAAATTTGGTAATATTGAGCAGCTTCAAGAAGAAAATAATGATTATAGGTTTTAACATATTGAGTACTAAAAAAGAAACATGGGTCCATAGAGTTACTGAAGACAAAATAAAACAAGATATATAATCTGAGAAAAGAGAGAAGCTGGAAAACTTTTCTTACAGGAGAATGTCAACTAATATAAAAATAGGGATGACAAAATTAGGTCACTATTGTTTGTAACTCCCAAGTTGTTTCAAATGTAGGTAATCAACTCACTCTCCCCACAAATTACTCCTTGATCACAAAAGGTAAATTTGTCTTTATGATAGAAACTGTAAGTAATCAAGCTCTCCATTGCCTGTGGTGGGACAGCTTGATAGGGTCTTCTGATTTGTTAAGTGGTCACCATAAGATGTTCTGCCTGGAAAACTTTTAACCTGAATCTTAACACAAGATGAATCAATAATGTGAATTCCTCTGGCAGGATAATTGGCCTGAATTCTTAAAAGGATTCAGTGGTATCAAGAATAAAGAGAGGAAGGGTAATTGTTCTAGATTCAAGAAGTCAAAGGTGATTCAGTAACCCAATCCAAAGTGGAAATGTTGATTGGGTCCCAGATTGGAAAAGATAAAGTATATTTTGAAACAATGGGAAAATTTTCATATAGTTTTTTTCTTAGATGTTATTATATTCATGTTGACTTTCTTAGGTTATTATGATTACACAGGAGAATGTCATTATTCTTGAATTTATGCTAAAGTGTTTTGAAAAAAACAATGTCATGATGCCTAAAACCTACTTTAAAATAGTTTTGAAAAATGCAGAATCTTACTTTCTTCTCTCTCTGTTCATATAAATCTGTGTCTGTAGGTTTATATGTATATGTGGGGTGTGTATATCTGTGTCTAGTGGTGTGTGTGTGTGTGTGTGTGTGTGTGTGTGTGTGTAGATAGGAGGGAGGAGAGTGGAGTGAGACAGAAATTGTGGTGTGATGTTAACAGTTGGTCAAAAGTATAGTATATAGGAATTCATCATGCTGTCTTTGAACTTGTAAGTTTGAAATCTTCCAAAATAAAATATCAAATTTAAATAACAAAAGATTCTCTAACCAACTTCCATATGTTATTTTCTATTTTATTGAAGTTTGCACTGAAAGGCCATAACCCTTGCCTTTGATCATTTAGAATCTTATGCTCATGGAAACCTTTGCCCTGTTAATAGCTCTTGTAATATTAGCTTGTAGTGAATTTTTCATTTTATCCTTGAAAGGAAATAAGGTAATTGCCAGATGGGAACCCACTGAAGTGGTTCCTCACTGCAATATTTAACATACTCTGTAAAGTGATAACAGATCAGTAAAGTATGGTTTGTCATTCTCTGCATTTCTTCCAATCTGGATGTTACCTGGGAACACTGGAGAATTTATGTAATTACTTATGGTAATTAGGGTTAGGGTTAGATCAGAGTAGTATCAGAAGAATACTCTGACAGTGTTGTATCAGAGTCTAGAGTTGACATGTCTGCTATGTCTTCATTTTATTTCCTAATATACATTGAGTAGTTTTTCAAATACTCTTAAGTCAGAGCCTGGGATATTTTAATTTGTAATGTCATGTTCCTGTGAAATCAGAATATTCTCAATACCCCAAAGTAGTATTAAATTTTCAAATGGAGAATTTATTATGGATAACACTTTTTCTTATTTCCTCAATTGTATAAAGTTACATTTAGGTAAATTTAAAGAAATTTAATTTCTTAAATCAATAAAAATAGGCAAGATTTTTGGTATTATATAAAAGCACATATATACAAACTACTAGATGATAAGGTCAGTGTGTTTTACAAAGAATTCATAGCAGATAATGTAATGATAGTTGATCTCAGCTAGTCCTGAGACTTTAGAGTCACTTAAATAGAAAAGAATAAAATCCTCAATATTTTGCTTCTTGAGATCTGAAATGATTTACTTTTTTTGGCATTTTTCCTGATTTATATCCTTAATATTTCTTAATGTCATACTCTGCTCTCTGAGAGGCAGAAATGTAGCTTTTGAAAACAATTTGGAAGATGGTAACCATTGATTCAGTGGTCACAATGCCTGTTCCATTTCTTTGGGGACTTGCCTCCAGCCCTGAATATAGGAACATAGTTGGCCTTTCAGAGAAACCTCTAAGGAGCTCGCTCCTAGGGATGAGACAGATGAGCTTGTTCTCTGAGAGTTGTGTGATGAATCTAATGACTCATGATAGAAATGTCTGGAATTTATGTCACACATTTTGTGACAGACATTCCATGATTTGGTATGCCTGTGAAACATTAGCCGCCTTATCAAAAAGTACACTTGAGATCATGCAGTTGTAATAAGACAGACTTAAGCAAAAATGCTTTAAGTTAATCACTCAGTCTCTTTCTCTTGAAGTTTGGAAGCCACCATGCAAAGTTAGACTTAAGTAGAAGAGGTGTACAACCTACTGCTGAGCAAGCTTTTTATGATAAATTCTGCATGTCCATTGCATGTGTAACAAAAGTAATGCAAATTTAGTAACAAACTATCCTGCTAATTAAAGAAATATCATGGACTTGATGGATCCACTATACATCACAACCAGATAGAGGAAAGGATAGATAAAGTGTACTAAATTAAAAGCCAGAACTCTCTTTTCCAATGTAGCATCCTTGGAAGTGTGAAGATGATGTAACTTTGGGCCATAATGTACTTTGTGAGTGCAAAATTCATAATTTGTTTGCTACCGAGAACAGTAGCAAAATGTTTTCCTTGCACATTGCTGATCCCCTGTGGCACATTCATATGGGGTTTCAGATCATCTTGTCCTTTAACATGGCGTTCATATCAAATTGTGGTTTTAGAAAAAGGCTAAAAATAGAGTTGTTATGTTGTGATCATCTTCTTACATTAAACTGATAAAAATAATTATGTTGCATGGCATTCTATTCTAGCCAGTGAAAATAGGATATAATCAGAATCACGAAGATTTAATTTCTTAAAAGGCTGAGTTTCATCAGTCAGTGAAATTTTATGGTTTCCAGTGTACCAGGCACTATTCCAAAGGGGAATAGAGGAATTTTTCTGTGATATTAAATGTGCTTTTACTATACTAAAGGATGTATTTATTTTATTTATATTTCCTCTCATATACTTTATTATTTTTTATTGAGCATAATTACATTGTTTTGGTTTCTGCTGCACAGTGAGGCTATACGTCTACATATATCTCCACCCTCTTGAGCCTCCTCCTCACCCCCGCCCCCCCATCTCACCCCTCTAGGTGATCACAGAGCACTGACTGATGAGCTTCCTATGCCTTACATCAGGTTCCCACTAGCTATCTATTTTACACGTGGTAGTGTATATATGTCAATACCAATCTTTTAGTTCATCCCACCCTGAATTGTATTCTTAAAGTGTGTGTGTTTTCATTATGAATTAAAAAGCCACATTTTTTGACAAGTTAGGATCAAAATAATCATTGCTTTTTATGTGTGTGTATACATATATATATATAGCACATCACTAAAAACTTGGAGCTTATAGAGTTGCTTTTTTGACTTCAGTTTAATTTAAAATCTGGCACCTTGAACTCTGTGCTTTCAGGATCTATTTGGTTTGTGTGCTAGACTACTGGCTTTAAATTTGATGTCTTTGTCTAACACAAATACTAATAATTTAAATAATAGTGTGGATTCTCTAGGAATGATTAGTTTTTTGTTTCCTAAGGTATGTTCGATTTTCTGGATTCACTGATGCCATCCTGGCATGAAGGACATAATAGAATAAAATGTACAACTTCTTAATCTTTGGAGAAATATAATGATTACAGTCTTATTAGAGAGGTGCCACACAGCAACTATTGAGCAATTTAATTTTTGCTAAATTAGTTTTCACAAGCCATTGTATAGTTGGAAATGGCATCCTTTTTAAAAATAGGATCAAACTTGTATATTTTATCTACTCAGATGAAAATTTCTCAATGTATAAATTGGGAAAGTTGATAATTTAAAAAATCTGAGTGAAATAATTAAATGTTTTTAAACTATAACATTAGAATGTTTAAAATTTATTTTCTCAGATTTAGAAGATTATTTGAATTTTATCTATATTTTACATATTCCAAATTTGCTGAAGTAGGCTGAAGACCTGATATTATCACCAATCTGTTGCCTGACTGGCACTGATTTCTAGGGGGTGCTTATGAATAAATATTTAAGTCTTTTGTCAGTCTCAATAGAGTCTAGATTGGGATGTGAACATGATTTAGGAGTGTCCTCCATCTTCCTAGTTAGCCAATTTGGAAATGAAAGAACTTTTATAAATTTATAAAACTAGCAAGAGAAATATTTTGAAGTTTAATAAAGCTTTTGAAGTAAACATCCCTGAAGATGAAGCAGAATATCTCAAAGCATTTAGCTTCACAGCTAAAAGCATCATTATTTACAAAATTATAGGATCTGAGCTGTTTTGCCAGCACCATGATCTATTTGGCTATCTAGAAAAAGGTTAACAGCTTTTTAATGGCCCCGCTAGCTGGGCAAATCATACACATTAAAGCTAAATGAGAAACAACAACAACAACAACAACAACAACAAAAAAACAACTTTCTATCAGTCATGTCTTTAAGAAACTTCTTTCACAGATATTTTGTATATTAAATTTCAAATGTTAGCTGGGAATTGGAAAATAATTTTGCTCTCAAGAAAATTGTCTAAAATTTTTTGCCTTCAGTGTGGGAAACTAAGTAATGGAAAAATAAGAATGGGAGAGTTTTTTTTTTCCCCTCACTACTCGTTTTGAACTTTCTATGAGAAAGTTCTTTGAATTTGTGTGTGTGTGTGTGTGTGTGTGTGTGTGTGTGTGTGTGTGTGATGTCTGTGTACTAGTAAGGAATGGGTAAATAATTTTACTGTGATGACTCATCCACCAAAAGTATATTAAGCTAGGTAGTTCTGTTAAAAAGAGAGAAGTAAGATGTTTTCATGGCCAAAAATATAATTAAAGAATTGATCACAATTTTCTGCTTCTAGAATTCCATTTACTTCTTTTTAATATTTGCACTACTACTGAAATCAATATCCAATAAGATTTTAGATTTTAAGAAAAATGATTCTCCTTAAGGCAGGGAAAGAATAGTCTCCTGAATGAACAAAATCCTGAATCAAAAAGAAAAATGGTCTTCTTAAAGGACAGGCATAGAAGTGTGTTCCCCTGTAGCTTCCTGTTCAAAGGAGTAGAGGGTGCTCCCAATTTAGAATTAATCCCCCCTTCTCATGCTAGTGGATCCTGAGGCCCCTGGGATCCATCATTGCTCTGCATGGACTTTATTCTCCTTACCAGCCTTCTTAGGAAAAATGACTTCCTCCGAAGTTTTCGTGAGGCCCACAAAAGTACTCAACAAACTTAAAACATAGTCATCTAATTAGTTTCTCTAATTACTTACATCTACATGGATATGAGAGCTGGACTATAAAGAAAGCTGAGCACCGAAGAATTGATGGTTTTGAACTATGGTGTTGGAGAAAACTCTTGAGAGTCCCTTGGACTGCAAGGAAATCAAACCAGTCAATCCTAAAAGAAATTGGTCCAGAATATTCATTGGAAGGACTGATGCTGAAACTGAAGCTCCAATATTTTGGTCACCTGATGTGAAGAACTCACTCCTTGGAAGAGATCCTAATGCTGGGAAAGATGGAAGACAGGAGGAGAAGAGGACAACGGAGGATTAGATGGTTGGATGGCATCACCAACTTGACGTACATAAGTTTGAGCAAGTTCTAGGAGTTGGTAATGGACAGAGAGGCCTGGCATGCTGCAGTCCATGGGGTTGAAAAGAGTTGGACATGACTGAGTGACTGAACTGACATGCAACTCTAGTAACTTACATCTCTACACATGCATGTTCAGTTGTGTCTGACTCTTGCAGCCCCATGGACTTTAGTCCCCAGGCTCCTCTGCCCATGGGGTTTTCCCAGCAATACTGGAGTGGGTTGCCATTTTCCCCTATGTGGGATCTTCTCCTGCATCCCAGGTAGATTCTTTATCACTGAGCCACTGGGGAAGTTACATCTGATGTTACTCTAATTTAGCCATCCTAGGTCCTAAGTGACAGTATGTTATGGAGGTTAAAGCTTATTTTTAATTATTTAACTTTATTAGTTTATATTTTGATGTGTGAAGTTCAAGAACTTTTAGTATACTTGTGTAACTGTCATCACAATCTAGTTCTAGAATATTTTCATCAAACCAAAAAGGAGCCCCATACCCTTGAACAGTTGCTCCCCATTCCTCCCTTGCTCTAGTCTCTAGTAACCACTAATTTTCTTTTCTTTTTCCCTATCCTGAGATTTCATTAAGTGAAATAATATGCTGTGGACTCTGTGTCTGGCTCTTTTTTTCTTCACATATTGTTTTCAAGGTTCCCCTACTTTTCAGTGTGTACCAGTACTTCATTGCTTGTTATGGCCAAATGATATTCCATTCTATAGATATGTTGCATTTTGCATTCATCAATTGATGGGCAAAATCTGCCTGCCAGTGCAAGAGATGCACGAGATCAGGATTTGGGCCTTGGGTCGGGAAGATCCTCTGGAGAAGAGAATGGCAACCTATTCCAGTATTCTTGCCCGGAGAATTTATTGGACAGAGGAGACTGGCAGGCTATATGGTCCCTGGGGTTGCAACAAGTTGGACAGCACTGAGTGACTAACTTTCATTTTTATTTTCACACGTTAATTACTGTAACTTGTAACTTTATAGTAAATTTTGAAACTGGGAAATGTGAGTCCTCCGAATTTGTTCTTTTTAAAAAAAAACCACCTTATTTTTCTTATGCTGGGTGTCCTCAAACTCCATATGAATTTTAGGATAAGCTTTGATTTCTGCAAAAAGGCAGGTAAAATTTTGATAGAGGAATTAAATTGAATCTGTAGCTCAATATGGGGAATACTGCCATCTTAACATGATTAAGTCTTCCAATCCATCAATACTAAATAGATGCCTTTACATTACTTTGAATTTTTCCAATGATATTTTGAAATTTTTATTGTAGAAGTTTTGTACTTCTTTAAATTTGTTCTGAAATATTTTAGTCTCTTGTAAAAGGAGTTGTTTCTTGACCTTAGATTGTTCATTACTAGGGTATCAAAATAAGAGTGATTTTCATGTGTTGAGCTTATGTCCCTCAACCTTGCTGAACTTGTTTATTCTAAGAAGTTTTTGTGGAAGTCTAAGGCTTTGAATGTTATAATAGTACCACCCTTTCTCTTATTCCTGCATCTTGTGTGTGTGTGTTTGTGTAAACTCAATCTACTTGATTCAGTTTTAGCTTTTTGCATGTAAGGGTTAGGTTGAAAAACTTATTATACTCCATATTGTCCTCTTGTGACTTACAATCTCATTTCCACAGACAAGAGGAACAACTATCTACGGCATGCCCTTTCTCAAGGGCACTGCTGGTAGTATTGTAGGGCCCTGGTAGTGGGTAGGTAGTTGTAGCTTCAGTTATACAGCATGCTGCCTGATGGTGGTTTCCAGATAAGATGTCTTAATAGAGTTGTTAAGTCAATCATGAGTAGAATGATCATATAATTTATCACCCTGGGACACTTTTGTGACTTAGTGATGGGGCAGGGATGAAACATGTGCTATTAATTACTATGTAGTGAAATAGCCTAAAATTTGAATATCCTGAACACAAAAAGGAGGTGTGATCATCTTATCATAACAGATTGTCAACAGATGGGTTTTAAAGTGTAAACTGGACAAAATGAAAAAGGATAAGCCAGGAACAGAAGATTTGGTGCCAGAAGATGCCTGTGTGTTCAGTGGTAGGACATAAGGATTAGAGAGGCCAGATCAGGAAGCAGGCTCTGCACTGATAAAAGCACGGGCCTGGAAGCTGTTGCCTAGGCTAAAATCCTTCCTCTGCTACCTACTAGCTGTGTGAATTTGAGTGAGTTGCTTAATCTCTTAGTGCTTTGTGCACGTTGGGCTTCTCCAGGCAAAAATACTGAAGTGGATTGCCATGCCCTTCTTCAGGGGGTCTTCCTGACCCAAGGATCAAACCGCGGCTCTTCTAAGTCTCCTGCATTTCACAGGCGAGTTCTTTACCTCTAGCGCCACCTGGGAAGCCCAGGTGGTGCTTTACTCTACTCAAATACAGAGTGGGTTTACAGTAACCTTACTTCATAGAGTTGTTATGAGGATCATATAAATAAATATATGTGCTTGTCATATAGTGTGTGCTTTGAAAATATTATCTGTAAATATTAGCTAAATACTGTAGTGATCAGTTTTGTTTCTTCGGTAGGGATATGGGCTGAGCCATAATCTGGGAGTGCACTGGTTACAGGGACTTTGACAAATCCACTTTGTCAACTGTATTACCACTGAGATGGACCTGTATTGGCTTTGCTATAAACCTGCCCTTTTAGTCCTCATGTGCACGAATCCTCTGTATTCTTTTATTTTTTAAAATGTTTTAGAAGCTACTTCGTATTTCCCTTTCAAAACACAGCTTTGAGAGAGAGGATCTGAAAATGCTTGAAGAGATATGAGTTTAGTAGGATTCAGCATGAATTTCGTAGTGTGAAGTTACTAACAACATGCAAACCAGTACCAGGGAATGACACTTTATTTGATATTCTGAGGTCTAATTTCTAACTATTAAACTCTAGAAACATTAGGTAATTTTTCTCCTTTTCCAATAGTGTATAAATGAAACAAATTCTTTTCCAGGTAGGATAACTCTTAGGTAATATTCTGGAAAATTCAAATATAGTATTTTTTTTAATTTGAATACTTTCTTATACTTACTTTGAATACTTACTTTCTTCATATATAAGGAATACTAAAGGTTTTCGGTAATTATTTGTCTACTTTTAGCTTATCATCTGAAGGTTTCAGTTCAGTTCAGTTCAGTTGCTTACTCATGTCCAACTCTTTCCGACCCCATGAATCGCAGCACGCCAGGCCTCCCTGTTCATCACCATCTCCCAAGCTCACTCAGACTCATGTCCATCAAGTCTGTGATGTCATCCACCAATCTCATCCTCTGTCGTCCCCTTCTCCTCCTGCCCCCAATCCCTCCCATCATCAGAGTCTTTTCCAATGAGTCAACTCTTCCCATGAGGTGGCCAAAGTACTGGAGTTTCAGCTTCAGCATCATTCCTTCCAAAGAAATCCCAGGGTTGATCTCCTTCAGAATGCACTGCTTGGATCTTCTTGCAGTCCAAGGGACTCTCAAGAGTCTTCTCCCACACCACAGTTCAAAAGCATCAATTCTCCAGCTCTCAGCCTTCTTCACAGTCCAACTCTCACATTCATACACGACCACAGGAAAAACTATAGCCTTGACTAGACGGACCTTCATCAGCAAAGTAATGTCTCTGCTTTTGAATATGCTATCTAGGTTGGTCATAACTTTTCTTCCAAGGAGTAAGCGTCTTTTAATTTCATGGCTGCAAACACCATCTGCAGTGATTTTGGAGCCTAAAAAAATAAAGTCTGACACTGTTTCCACTGTTTCCCCATCTATTTCCCATGAAGTGATGGGACCAGATGCCATGATCTTCATTTTCTGAATGTTGAGCTTTAGGCCAACATTTTCCCTCTCCTCTTTCACTCTCATCAAGAGGCTTTTTAGCTCCTCTTCACTTTCTGCCATAAGGGTGGTGTCATCTGCATATCTGAGGTTATTGATATTTCTCCCAGCAATCTTGATTCCAGCTTGTGCTTCTTCCAGCCCACCATTTCTCATGATGTACTCTGCATAGAAGTTAAATAAGCAGGGTGACAATATACAGCCTTGGCATACTCCTTTTCCTATTTGGAACCAGTCTGTTGTTCCATGTCCAGTCCTAATTGTTGCTTCCTGACCTGCATACAGATTTCTCAGGAGGCAAGTTAGGTGGTCTGGTATTTCCATCTCTTTAAGAATTTTCCACAGTTTATTGTGACCCACAATAAACTGTGGAAAAGGCTTTGGCATAGTCAATAAAGCAGAAATAGATGTTTTTCTGGAACTCTCTTGCTTTTTCCATGATCCAGCAGATGTTGGCAATTTGATCTCTGGTTCCTCTGCCTTTTCTAAAACCAGCTTGAACATCAGGGAGTTCACGGTTCACGTATTGCTGAAGCCTGGCTTGGAGAATTTTGAGCATTCCTTTACTAGCATGTGAGATGAGTGCAATTGTGTGGTAGTTTGAGCATTCTTTGGCATTGCCTTTCTTTGGAATTGTAATGAAAACTGACCTTTTCCAGTCCTGTGGCCACTGCTGAGTTTTCCAAATGTGTGGGCATATTGAGTGCAGCACTTTTATAGCATCATCTTTCAGAATTGGAAACAGCTCAATTGGAATTCCATCACCTCCACTAGCTTTGTTCATAGTGATGCTTTCCAAGGCCCACTTGACTTCACATTCCAAGATGTTTGGCTCTAGATGAATGATCACATTATCATGATTATCTGGGCCATGAAAATCTTTTTTTGTACAGTTCTTCTCTGTATTCTTGCCACCTCTTCTTAATATCTTCTGCTTCTGTTAGATCCAGACCATTTCTGTCCTTTATTGAACCCATCTTTGCATGAAATATTTCCTTGATATCTCTAATTTCCTTGAAGAGATCTCTCGTCTTTCCCATTCTGTTGTTTTCCTCTATTTCTTTGCATTGATCACTGAGGAAGGCTTTCTTATCTCTTCTTGCTTTTCTTTGGAACTCTGCATTCAGATGCTTATATCTGAATGCAGATATCAAAAGGTATAGAAAATTAAATACTTATATGTAGAACCTAGAAATTTAATGAAATTTTCTTCAGAATATTAAGGCCAAAAAATAAAACTCCAAACAAAAAAGGATATTAGAGGTGCTAGCCACAGGAAGAACTTCATTTAAAATATATCTTTAGTTTACACTCAAATAAATTCACTTTTCATTTTAATCAGTTTATTTACGGTAATGGTCAGAAGTTTGAGTTATTTATTATTAATTTTTTAAGACATGATGTGCTATAAACCTGTTTGTAGTTGTTGGGAGTTAGAGTAGATAGGGATTAAAATTTAATATAGAATATTCATCATATTCCAATTGGTGGTATATCTGACTTTGGGGGCTTGTGTATTGATCTAGAAAACAGACTAGTTACTATGCCTCTATTCAGTTCAGTTCAGTTGCCGTGTCCGACTCTTTACAACCCCATGAATCGCAGCATGCCAGGCCTCCCTGTCATCACCAACTCCCAGAGTCTACTCAAACTCATGTCCATCAAGTCAGTGATGCCATCCAGCCATCTCATCCTCTGTCATCCCCTTCTCCTCCTGCTCCCAACCCCTCCCAGTATCAGAGTCTTTTCCAATGAGTCAACTCTTTGCATGAGGTGGTCAAAGTATTGGAGTTTCAGCTTTAGCATCAGTCCTTCCAATGTACACCCAGGACTGATCTCCTTTAGGATGGACTGGTTGAATCTCCTTGCAGTCCAAGGGACTCTCAAAAATCTTCTCCAAAACCAGAGTTCAAAAGCATCAATGCTTCAGTGCTCAGCTTTCTTCACAGTCCAACTCTCACATCCTATACATGACTACTGGAAAAACCATAGCCTTGACTAGACAGTCCTTTGTTGGCAAAGCAATGTCTCTGCTTTTGAATATGCTATCTAGGTTGGTCATAGTTTTCCTTCCAAGGAGTAAGCGTCTTTTAATTTCATGGCTACAGTCACCATCTGCAGTGATTTTGGAGCCCTGAAAAATAAAGTCTGACATTGTTTCCCCATCTATTTCCCATGAAGTGATGGGACCAGATGCCATGATTTTAGTTTCCTGAAAGTTGAGCTTTAAGCCAACTTTACACTCTCCTCTTTCATTTTCATCAGGAGGCTTTTTAGCTCCTCTTCACTTTCTGCCATAAGGGTGGTGTCATCTGCATATCTGAGGTTTTGATATTTCTGCCTACACTCTTGATTCCAGCCTGTGCTTCCTCCGGCCCAGCGTTTCTCATGATGCATATAAGTTAAATAAGCAGGGTGACAATATATGCCTCTATAATAGAAGGTAATTTTATTTATTGGTAAGATTTTGCATTTAGTTTTTTGCTTTTAGATGGCTACTGGTATGTATTACTTTATTTTAAGAAAAGCACTCAACTTTATTGAGTTTGAAACTTGGTAGGTTGTTGTTCCATTTAATATGAGCTTTCCTGTCAAGAAATGATCACAGGACTCCTTTGAGCCTTGCTTCTACACTCAATATAAGATTTGTGTTTATAAAATAGGAACTAGTTTAAAGGAGTATTGCCACTTCCACCTTAGAGCATAGGGCCTCCTTCATCCTTTGAAAGGTCCTGAGTGTGATTTTATTGACTGTGAACATTTGCAGCTGAATCACCATCCTTGGTCATGAGGAGAAGGAAGAATTGAACATTCTCCTTTGTGTGGTTTGATAAGAGTTTCTTTCTTACATATGCTGAACTCTGGGACGAGGGATCTCAAATAAGACAGTTTTGGGATCTTCTGAGCGGGGAAGGGACAAGTATTCCAACTTTGTTTTCCCAGGACTTGTGGCCAGGAAGAGGAGTCAGGGCAAATCCAGGGCCTCAGATAGGCCCAAGAATTAGAGGTGCAGCGAGTTCCCAGAAATAAAAGCTCTCTGAGGAAGGAATATCTATGCATGCAGCTTGGAATCAGCCTGAGTTCACTGGGAGGCCTGATTTCAGTCACTGCTTGTGTATAAGATTTACAATTTATCTTTAAAATGTTTAAATTATAGCAATTAAAATTTTAAATTAATTCTAAATGAACACTGAGCTAGGTTTACCATGTTGAAAATAATGAACAGAGTGCTCAAGCATAGGTAATGTATTAAATTTTTTAAAGGTATTTGCCTGTTTATTAATTGGTTTGCCATAAATTATCTGGATATGAATCTATCATTGTTCTTACAGTAAATATTCTGTTCACTGATTCTCTGTGTAGGGAAAAAGCTTGGTTAAATGAAATTTGACCTGACTTAAAAAGAGTCTGAAGAAAGTTCCCTATGCCTATGTTTCTTTGGATGGTATTATTTTGACTCATCATGCCTTGCTTGTTGAAAAGTGCTTTTTATTTTTTTCAATTCTTATTTCATTTATATAAATTAATAAAGATAAAGAATTTATGGAAACTATGAAAAGGAAAGCTCTGCTCTTATTATAGCCAATTGTATTAGATCAGGTGAGCAGAATTCAGGTAGCAAAGATTCCTTGATCAAACTTCAGTCAGGTGTCTCTGAACTCTTCCCAACTAGACTGTGCCTTTGGGGCTTATGTTTTCATCTTTGCATTGCCGAGTTTTAGCAAGAGTTCTGCTAAGTCACTTTAGCATGACACCCCCACCCTTGATAACTGATACCTAATTCCTCATCTCCTAACCCTGTTATCTGATCACTCTGCCCTGCCTACAGCAAGAATCCTGTTAAGTTGATTTAGCTGGATAGAATTCCTCCCCACCCCAGAAGTTTTCTCTTAGGAAATTTCTAACCACTGACCCTTGCCCTACTCCTTGTCTGTAAATCCCCACTTGTCTATGCTGTATTTGAAATAAAGCCCAGTTCTATACAGAAGTCTTTACTGCACCAGTTACTGAATAAAACTTTTTATTTATTTATCTATATATATATTTTTTTTTACAACTTTCACTACTGTCCAACTACTCTGATTTTCTTTGATGTAGCTAAGGCTGGGAATAACTCAGTACTATTTGTCAAACACTGTTCATTGTGTCCTTAATCCATGGAATTAAGTATTATTAGTAAACCAGTCCCAATCCTGCTGTTGTCACGTTCCACTTACAAGGCTGTATTTGCTTTTGATGATGATCATGACCATGTGTTAGGTATAAGAGAAGGAAGGGACTTGAAAATGAGAAAGAAGGTCATTCTTCTTATTCTAATAAACACCATTTGGAAATTGGTAAATAAGTCAATTGTTATTGCGTAAATCAGCAGATGTCAATGCAGAATATTTAGGATGTGTTCTCAGTCCACCTGCTTCTGTCCCCTGGGCTTGACTCACATCAAGGGCCTGGCTCACTCCAGAGCTGTCTTGGCCTTAAAGGAGAACAGAAAAGCTGAGAGAGGTCAGTAAGAGTCAAGAACTTTCCCAGCTCAAAGCTCTGGGTGAAGAGATGGTTAAGAGCCCTTCTGTTTTCATGGCAGAATACAGATCAGGGTCCACACTGAAAGAACAATGGGAATTCTTAACTCAAAATAGTGATTGGCAAGTCAGGAGAGTTCAGAATCTGACTGCAGGATTTTGGGTTGTCATTGTAAGCCCTTCCTGCTTGGAGGCACTCTGGTAGAGTCAGAGGAATGAAGGTTTGGAGGCAAAGACACCTGTAGCCCCCTCCATACCAGCTCTGCTGCCCATTAAATACCAGGCTAGGCACACATCCTATGTGCCTCTGTGCCTCAGTTTTCTCATTTGCAGACAGGCTACTGGGTGAAAGGTGCCCAGGATGGTGCCCTTTATTACCCATTCAGCTGATGTGGTTGAGCACCTGTATGTGCAACACATGAAGCTAGGCACTGGGATATGGCAGCGGAACTTACAGCCTGGCTGGAAACCAAGTGAAAAAGCAAGTCATGTGATTCTGAATTGTTTAAATGGCTGGGAATAAAAAACAGTAACATAGGACATCATCAGTCTGATCATACTTTCAGTTGAAACCTAACAGCTTTTCACCCCTAACCTCTTTTCCTCAGCCTTTTAGGGAAAAAGAGACCTTGACCAGGTGTGTTATGAGGTGAGGATGTCAGGTCAGATGAGATGTGGCCTTGCTTTACTTGCTTGCTTATTCAGTCATATCCGATTCTTTGCAAAACCAGGGAATGTAGCCCGCCAGGCTCCTCTGTCCATGGAACTTTCCAGGCAAGAATACTGGAGTGGGTTGCCATTTCCTACTTCAGAGGGATCTCCCTGACCCAAGGATCAAACCCGCGTCTCCTGCATTGGCAGGAGGATTTTTTTTTTTTTCTTTTTTAACCACTGAGCCTCCTGGGAAGCCCTGGTGTGACCTTACTGGTTATGAAAAAGAATTTGGATTCATATGTAAAGTGGGAGAAGAATGGATTGACATACGGTTAACATCAAACCTGTACTGGTGGTGGTGGTGATTATTGTAAGCAAATAGGAAAGATTCCTATTTCACCTGTGGGATCAAGATAGGAAGGGACAGGTTACCTGTGACCTGGACAAAGGTAGGAATGATCCAGGCATAGAGATGGGAAAAGAGGTTTCTGTGTCGGAAATCTCAACGGTATTACTGCTACTGCTGCTATTATTCCAATCTGACTTTATAGGGCATCATTCATGTCTTACAAATGTCAAAGGTGAAAACTGTACATTGTAGGTAAAAACAAAACAAACAAAAAAACACCCAAATGAAATTTCACTAAAGAGCAATAACCCAATTAATATATTTGGTAAGAATTTAGTTTGTCAGCTATTTTATTCAATTAAAACATAAACTGGGATATAACAGAATAATGCCTCCACAGAGATTATTTAACTTTTATTACACAGCTACCAGCTCTTCATCTACTTCTTTAAGACAAAGGGGACCCTTTTGAAGTGTTGCTTACATCTACTTGGGGAAATGCAATGTTTATTGAAGTTGAAGTGCAACTGGGTTAATCTCTCTTTAGATAATACATGTAACTAAATGTTTCTAGGCAGAGCGCAAAAACTACAGACGTATTTGTTCATAATGAATATTCATAACGTGACAAATACCACCATCAAGTCCAAAGATTACGATACAAACACATAAGGCATTCTATGGATATTTGGGACACGAGATAAAGTAGGTTATACACACACACAAACAGAGCCTGAAGAGCTTGCCAAGCTGTAATTTTCTGTGTCCAAATTTTATTGGCTACAGGTGCATCTGTGGCTCTCAATCTTCAGTATAGATGTGGAAGAAACATTTATGATTCAAAGATTTAAGGGTAGTTCCCTTCCTTTGCTCCACTAATTTGAAGTGCAATATGATAGATTTGATTTCAAGCTCTGGTGATTTCTGTGTAGA
The DNA here is from genome assembly GCA_917880005.1 of Nanger dama. Lineage (NCBI taxonomy): Eukaryota > Metazoa > Chordata > Mammalia > Artiodactyla > Bovidae > Nanger > Nanger dama. Next base: position 23,795,461 of record CAKJTW010000022.1, read on the forward strand.
AATGGTTTGTTTGATGTGACTGTGAATGTATGTGAGTGCATAAGTAGGGGAGGGAGGGGCAGATAGTGTACAAAGACAGAATCACAACATAAATATAGGTAGCAAGTCTCATTAATGCCACATGTCCATACAGATCAAAACCATGTGCATGTTCCCTAAGTCATTAGATCTTCCTAGCACCTGTCTGTAGGAGGATTGTAGACCTAACAAGTTTGCATTATTCATTGGAAGAGCTGAAGCTGATGCTCCAATACTTTGGCCACCTGATGTAAAGAGCCGACTCATTGGAAAAGACCCTGATGCTGAGAAAGACTGAGAGCAGGAAGAGAAGGGGGTGACAGAGGATGAGATGGTTGGATGGCATCATTGACTTGATGGACATGAGTTTGAGCAAACTCTGGGAGATAGTGAAGGACTGGGAAGCCTGGCATGCTGTAGTTTATGATATCACAGAGACAGACACGACTGAGCAACTGAATAACAGCATAATGAAGAAAAATTCCAGCAAGTAGGTGTGTTTTGTGAAAGCCTGTGAGCCGTCTTGACTGATTTCCATACTTGAAATGGTTAATATGAAAAAAAAAATTGCAGAACATGGAGGACTGCACAGATAAGATAGCCATGAACTACATCCAAGGATCTCTACCAGTGTTCCAAAATGAGAAAATTTTGGAAGACCTAAACTTAGAAAGGGTATTGTTATTTTTGTTTTAAGATCCATTTAAGGTGGATACATTTAAACATTCTGGGTTTTCTATATTATTTTATTCTCAAGGACCTGACTTTAAGATCAGGTTCATATAATGGAAATTTGTAAAACTTGGCATTATGCTGCTGTGAGAGTGTGGAAAAAGTACAGTAGCAGTCTCCCAAAAAAATTTATTCACATTTTACCCTTCAGTAGTGTTCAGGGACCTTGGGATTTAATTGTGACTCTCTTGTTAATCACTGGTGTCTTCTTGGCTTAATTCCTTTGCTTTTCAACAACTCTCTTCAAGGATGGATGATGGGGAATTACTAATAAAATACACACTAAACCAAGACATGCTTCTGACATGTAGAACTTTCAAATAAAGGATGACTTTCAACCAAGGTCTCTAATTAGAAAACCACAGTGATAAAGCTGCTGACAGTGACCTTTCTAAACCCCAAATCTGATTATATTACTTCTCTATTTAAAACCTGTAGAGAGCTTCCCATTACTCTTTGAATGACATCCACACTCCTTAACATAGCTTACAAGGTCTCACATGGACCTGCTTGCTTTTCCAGCTCATCTCTCTCCATCAAGCTTGTAGCTCTTCCTCCCAGTCACACTTGCTGCATTTCTTTTCTAGTACACCTTGGCCTTCCCTGTCTAAGCCACTGCAGATCTTCTGCACAGAATCCTCTTTTCCCACCTCTATGCCTGGATCACTCCTACCTTTGTCCAGGTCACAGGTGACCTGTCCCTTCCTATCTTATAAGGTGCTCTCCTTGGTCCCACAGGTGAAACAGAACTATCCTATTTGCTTCAAGCTTGGTATTTCCAGCATCCCTGTACCTTTCACTCTGCATTGCACCTGCCTCTTTATTGCCTGTGACTTGTTAATGACACAGCGTTGGGGATTCTGTCTCTTCATTCTGGTATCACTGTGTCTGTCCTAGTACCTTGCACAGATTAGTGGCCTGTGAACATTGTTTGAATGAGAGAATATGTAAGTGAAGTAATCTATCCTTGTGCAATTCTACTAAGCTTATAGAAAATACACAAAGGTAAGAGGTAATTCAGTAATTATTTATTTCCTTTATTTCCTTTTCCTGATATTTTTAACCTCGCCCTCCTTATCAACAACTTGCAGCTTGTTACCCACAGACATAGGGTAATATTGGCGTGTGCATGTGTGCACATGCGTGTGTTTTGTCCCATCTGACTCTTTAGGACCCAGTGGATTGTAATCTGCCAGGCTCCTCTGTCCATGAAGTTTTCTAGGCAGGAATACTGGAGTGGGTTGCCATTTCCTACGCGAGGGAATCTTCCAGACCCAGGGATCAAATCCGCATCTCTTGAATCTCCTGCATTGGCAGGCAGATTCTTTACCCCTGCACCTCTTGGGAAGCCCCGCTAGACATAAGTAAATCTTAATTTAAATTTGTAAAAATTCTTCTCTGAGTGTAAATTCCCATAAACCAATAGATTTCTTCTTTGGGGTCTTTGCTAAATTTCTTGAAATAATATCATTTGTTAGCTCCATTTTCTCAGTAGTCCAACTTTTTACAGCCTGATCTAACAATCCCTGGATAGAATTTTCCCAATATTTAACAAGCGAGGATCAGTCTAAAGGCCTGTTCTCAGACCTGATGTAACTTCATCACATACCAGGGACATCCTCCTCTGTGTATTCCAGATGCATCAGATGCTTTACTTGAAAGGCCAAATTGTGGTAGTACAAACTCCCACTAGCTTGGTTGTCAGAAAACCAACTTCAAAATATTCTGTTATTTATCCACAAAGGTTTGTCTGTCTCGGGATGAATTCAGAAAGCCAGAATTGATCGCTTTGCCCGTCACCTGGTCTTTCCCCCTTGTTCTGTTTCTTATTTGTCAAAGCAAAGCCTCAGTGAAACCTCTCCATTCTCCCTGTCTACCTTGAGAATACTAATGTTCATTCCAAGGGCCAGTTCCAGATGCTTCCAAACATCTGGTCCTCAGAGAGCAGAAGTACTGGCCATTTTAGTAGGAGTAAGCAGAACAGGGCACAACGGCCTCCATTCCAGTGCTCCCCCTGTCTTCTGGCTCTACACCCAAAGCCTCACAAAATCTCTATGGGAAACTTCTCTCTGCTCCTGGCCATGACTCAGCCAACTATGTCATCTTGCAGAGTCTTTCCCAGAAAATGCTATTGCCATCCTTCCCAGAAGTCTCACTCTTGTATATGTACAAAGCCAAAGTCAAACATATTCCCTATGGAAAAATCTGTTGAACCCCTGCCAACTCTCTCCTGATCTCTCATCCAACTGAATTTCTTTCTTTTCCAAGGGATGTCACAAACACCATTATGCATCTATCAGTGTTGGTAACCACATGCTATGTGAAGGTGAGAGGGAGGAGTGGTTTTCAGAAACAATATCTAGTCTTCTTTCAATCACACAGGATGTTGAAACATGACTGTTTCACTAACTGTAGTGCGGAAGTTTTAAAAATGCAGTCCAACTGTATCAGGCATAAAATATTCAGTATATATACAGTTTATCCTCATTGTTTATGATTCTATATTTAAGAATTGGTTTACTGGTAAAAATTTCTTTATACCTCTGAAATCGATACATTCATGGTATTTCCATGGTCATTGTCAGGCATGCCCAGAGAAAAATTTGAGTTGCCCAGGGTGCTCAGGTCCTGGATGAGGCCAAAAAGGTGATGTCTGCTTTTGTTTCAGTTCTCATACTGTTTTAAGAAAGTGTGGTCTCATTTGTGTGGTCTCATTTAGTACCATGTTTTTCACATTTTTCATTGGCAATTTCACCATTTAGAGGGGCCTCCAAGCATAGTGATAAAGTACAATGTACTGTTCCTAAGCATAAGGAGGTTATGATGTATGTTATGGAGAAAATAAATGTTATATAAGCTTCATTCAGGCCTGAATTATTGTGCTGGTGGCCATGAGGTCAATGTCAGTGAATTAATATGTATAAGAGTCATTAAACAGAAACACAGAAAGAGTAAGTTTGTGTGATGACTGGCTGATGGGAAGGTTGTGATCAGAGTCTTGCAGAAACCACTCCAGTGTTTCCCCTGGGATGAGTGACGAGTGACTTAGTACTTGCTAACTCAGTGTTCAAGGTGACTTTATAGGACATAACTATGTGAATACTTAGGATCAGCTGTTTACATACAAAAGAATGTTAATTTTCAAATATGTACTGAAACTGCCTCTTTTCCCTTGGTCTGTATGGTCAGCAGTTGGTGGTTGGCAGGGATGCCCATGTCAGTCAGCCAGCATTTGGTGACAAACTGAAGCACATGTGTGTTTGATTAAATGGACTGATACATCACATTGTATCACTTTAGTGACATGAGCACTCACAGATGTGGGCAAATAGCTTAACAGATATTCCCACATAGAAGTGAAGGATGGAATGTAAATATAAGAAATGAAAGTGAAAAAAAAAAAAACTCATGAACTCAGCTATGGTATTAGTTTTGGTCAACTCCTATTAAAAGGTAAATGAATAACAATCTTGTAAGATTTGACACACTTGCTATAACATAAAACTAGTAAGAAATATTATTTTATACATATGTTAATAAATGTATATATACATATACATGCATTTATTTAAAAACACTACCATATATTTGGCTCTCACCCAAAATTATTTTCATCTTTGATATTTGCAAATGATTGTATATGTTATCTTCATAAATTATAAATGATTTTTTTTATTATACATTCACTTTATTGTGCTTTGCAGATACTGTGTTGTTTTTACAGTTTGGAGGTTTGTGGCAATCTTGCATTGAACAAGTCTATCAGTGCCATTTTTCAATAGCATTTGTTCATTCCATGTCTCTGTGTCACAGTCTGGTAATTCTCACAACATTTCAAATTTTTTCTTATGATTATATATAAATGATCTTTGATATTGCTTCTATGACTTGCTGAAGGCTCAGAGGATGGGTAGCATTTCTTAACAATCAAGGATTTTTTAAAATTATAAATGATTTATAATTTAAAAGCTTTTTACTGATGGGATAAGAGACCATTGGAGTAATATAGTAGGCATACTGTTTGACTATAATATCTGACACAAACATACACACACATGTATATGTTGTTGTTGTTCAATTGCTAAGTCATGTCCGATTCTTTGCGACCCAATGGACTGCAGCACGCCAGACTTCCCTGTCCTTCAGTATCTCCTGGAATTTGCTCAAACTCATGTCCGTTGAGTTGGTGATGCCATCCAACCATCTCATTCTCTGTGTCTTTTCTTCTCCTGCCCTCAGTCTTTCCCAGCATCAAGGTCTTTTTCAATGAATCAGCTCTTCACATAAGGTGGCCAATGTGTGTGTGTGTGTGTGTGTGTATGACAGTACATAATATCCAGAATATACCAGTATTTAATAAGTTATTACTGACTATACAATGTATTGGAGTATTATAGTTGGAGAGAAGAGGCCACAAAAATCATGCATAATGGATACATGTTCTACAATTTTGTTAGTATATTTGGACATGAGTTCTTATAACTGTTGAAGGTAAATAATCCTTAAAATTCTGGGGAATTGAGTCTTGGTATTGGTGACAGCCCTTGGAAAGTTTATCTTTTTTTTTCTCCTACTAGTTCCTGATGTGGAATTTAGCATTTCAATTGCAAATGGCAAATTCCACTTAAGCCATCATCTCTGTCACCTCTGTATTTACTTCTATGGAGAAAGAGAAGGAAAAGGAGAAACCTTTAAAATTCCTTGGATGGGAGTTTGATAATTTTCAAAATAGTGGTCAAAACCAATTAACTAGAAGGTAAAATATAAAATGGTCAGTTGTTATGAACTCTGCAGGAAAATGTTACAACTTCAAGTGAGTCAACCAGCAAGTCTCTTGATGTATTTGAGTGTTATGAAGTGGGTTATTATATTCTAACTTCAGGAAGCTCCTGGAGAGTGTGCGCCGTGTAGTGACTTCCTTGCATGTTTCTTTCCATTCTACTATATGAGCTGCTTGGCTCATGTGTAGGCTCAGCTGTCTACCTCTGTGTAAACAGGGACTCTGCAAATCCTCTCTGGCAGAGCAATTTTAAAATACCAACACGTGTCAGTTTGTCTTATTCTTACCCCTGTGGAGAAAAAAGTTAAATTTATATCTCAATCCCATCCAAACACACTCACATTTATAGACTCACTAAGATGCAAGACAAAGTATTTCTGTTCTGCCATTCCTTGTACTGTGCGGAGCTAACAGCTCATTTGGTTTTAGGAGCCGTCAAGGAGATAGCCCTCAGGGAGATACAGAACCTGAAGGGAGAGACGAGCTTTGCCCTGTGAGGGAGAAGGATGGAATCTGCAGCTTGGTGCTGAAGACTACATAGGATGAGGTCAAGTGATAAATTCAATATTGCTCATTTTTATGGTTTTTATACTCTTGGTGATTATAAAGGGTACCATAATTTTGGACATGCTGACATTGAGTCCACCAGCCTCTTCCACTGCTCCCTGTTCATGGACTGGGCAGTAGTTTCAGGAGGGTGCTAAGCTTCTATAAAGACAACGGGGGTGCCATTGTCTTTCAGATGAGAAGGACAGAATTCAAGTTGAAGGGGTTCTAATAAGCATTCTGAGAATGGCAGGACTTGAAAAGAGAGCCAGGCTGGTTACCCTTTATCAGCTGCTTTGCTAATAATACATTTGGTACTTTCCCTGGACCGACTGCAGCTGGCTTCTAGTTCAGCTCATGGGAGGCAGTGCAAGGACTGAAGGAGAGAGAAATCAAAATAGTCTTTCCTGCCTCCTTCCTTTTGGGGTGCTGTGTCTGGGACTGTGGATGTGTATTTCCACCACTGGCTGTAGAGCCGTAGGAGCTCTCACTGGGCTCCTGTGGCTCCTATAAAACTATTTCCTCCTCTTGCACTTTTAGGGCTAGTGGAGATATTAGCTTTCTTCTGCTAGTCTCTGAGAGTTTCAACCTCTTTTGAGGATTCCTTTAATTTTGGCCATACGTCTATAAATATTCCTTTCACTAAACTGTTTTCAACTGTCATTTATCTGGGATTCTGCCTCTCCTGAAGAAGTAAGGCCCTAGCAGCTTGGATATGAGGCATCTTCTTTAGAAGCTTGACTGCTTTATAGAAGCTTAGCACCCTCTTGAAACTACTGCCCAGTCCATGAACAGGGAGCAGTGGAAGAGGCTGGTGGACTCAATGTCAGCATGTCCAAAATTATGGTACCCTTTATAATCACCAAGAGTATAAAAACCATAAAAATGAGCAATATTGAATTTATCACTTGACCTTGATTTGTAACGTATTTTGCTACTCAAGTGTTAAGGGGCAAGTGCATGCGTACTGCTGCTGCTAAGTTGTTTCAGTCGTGTCTGACTCTGTGCGACCCCATAGATGGCAGCACACCAGGCTCCGCCGTTCCTGGGATTCTCCAGGCAAGAACACTGGAGTGGCTTGTCATTTCCTTCTCCAGCTCATGAAAGTGAAAAGTGAAAGTGAAGTCTCTCAGTCATATCCAACTCTTAGCGACCCCATGGACTGCAGCTCACCAGGCTCCTCCATCCATGGGACCTTCCAGGCAAGAGCACTAGAGTGGGGGTGCCATTGCCTTCTCCACATGCCTACTTGACTCAGTTCTAAAACATGCTTTTAGCTTTGGTGTAGAAGTGTAATTTGAACAATATGACTGGTCCTTTTGCTGTGAGTGACTGAAATTTGTCATTGGAGTTCTCTTTACATAATTTTTATCGCTACTCCAGGGTTTTGAAAGAGATGCCATGTAGTAGCACAGAGGGCCTCATTGTTAGATTGGCTTGGGTTTCTTTGAATCTCTGCTCCTTGATTTGTAAAATAGGAAAAATGAGATCAAATATGAAGGATTTTCTGTCTAAACTCTCAATAGGCACTCAAAAGTTACTTCCCTTTCTCTTGATTGATATATGTTTCTTATACTTCATGAGAGTCATGACGATGAATTGTAGATGGAGGCTGTATTTGCTTAAGGATGCGGTTGTACATCGAGAGGGGTAACTGGCGCTCTGAAATTGAGTGTGTGCTCTATTCCCAGAGTTGTTTAAATCCTTTGAACCCATTCTATGATGTGATACTTGGTGAGGTATGCATCTGCCCTTTGTTTTTCTCATCTGTAGTGGGGATAATAAGTGAGAAGAGTAATAGTATCTACTTTATGAGATTATTACAAATATTGAAAACAGTTCATGCATATAAAGAGCTTATAACAGTACTTAGCTTGAAAGATGCTCGGTGCATATTAGCCCTGATTATTATTTCACAGGTGCTTCCCTGATGGCTCAAGCAGTAAAGAATCTACCTGTAATTCAGGAGACGAGATGCAGGTTCCTTCCTTGGGTTGGGAAGATCCCCTTGAGAAGGAAATGGCAACCAACTCCAGTGTGCTTGCCTGGAGAATTGCATGGATAGAGGAACCTGGCAGGCTATAGTCCATGGGGTCACAAAGAGTGGACATGACTGAGTGACTAAACCACATTATTTCTCAGTATCATAGCCTGGCTAGTTGTGCTGTTTAAGGTGTGTACCATGTTATATCTTTCTTCTCAAGTCATATAGTGTTTTGTATCTGAAAGTGAACACATGTGAAAAACATAAACTTCCAGAAGAAATTCTGAGAGCTGTTACATGAACAGGGAGATAGTTGATATTCCTACAGAATCATATTTACTGTAGGAAGCATTGTAACTGGCGGCTTCCTAGATGCTCGAGTGGGCTTCCTTGGTAGCTCAGTTGGTAAAGAATCTGCCTGCAATGCAGGAGACCCCGGTTCAATTCCTGGGCCGGGAAAGTCCGCTGGAGAAGGGATAGGCTACTCATTCCAGTATTCCATGTACAGAGGAGCTTGGCAGGCTACAGTCCATGGCGTCATTTGAGTAGAGACCAGAATGTATAGAGAACATAGAATGATGAGTGCTATGTAATGAAGTCAACAAAAACAGGTCTCTGATTCCTCTTTTCCCCTGACATTCTAGCAGTACACTGTAGACAAATATTTTGTCTAGAGTTCCAATTTATTTTAACTTGTTGGCAGTCTTCTTCCTATACTTCAAAAGATATGAATACAAATAGGGTGAATACCAGAAATGTATGTATCCTGGACTCCAATTGCCATACTAAGTTATATGTAGACCATTCCTACATAGAGTTATAAATCTAGCTTCTGGATGTTACAGTGTCTTAGGGTACAGTGAAAGAACTTGTACAGTCTCTACTGACTAATAAAAAAGAGAGAGGGAGAGGAAAAGGTGTTCCCAGTCAGTCATAAAGTAGTCTGCCTAATAACAGATCTCCAATGGTGACAAGTCACATTTGTTCTCATTCTGGGACCAGATGAAGATTTATACTCTTATCCAGCTGTCACTGTACTTTTAGGTTACAAGGTCCTATAATATATATGATCTCTCTTACATCTTTCACACAACAGCCCCAGGGGACATACAAGGCAGGTATTCACTTTACAGAATATGAAATGAGATCTATGGGAAGCTAAGTGACTTAACTGAGGATCTATAGAAATTAGAAAAGGGCATGAAAACCCAGGTTTTTAGACCCCAACCAGTGTTCTTTCCTGTCCCACAACACACATCACTATGGCCTTGATGTGATTTTGTAGAGAAACAGATAACTTCCTTGTTTATCTGATCAATAATGAGCTGTGTCTTCAGTTGCATATATCAAAAAAAAATTCACAAAAAACAAACCAAAATTTCACATTATTTAATCAATAAATATCGAGCCTTCTACTTCTAACACATTACAAACAGAAGGCATTACGCTAGAACCCTGAGCAATACAGCAATACATAAGATAGATACTAATGTTGCCCTCTTCACGACCCAGATAATCATGATGACGTGATCACTAATCTAGAGCCAGACATCTTGGAATGTGAAGTCAAGTGGGCCTTGGAAAGCATCACTATGAACAAAGCTAGTGGAAGTGATGGAATTCCAGTGGAGCTGTTTCAAATCCTGAAAGATGATGCTGTGAAAGTGCTGCACTCAATATGCCCGCACATTTGGAAAACTCAGCAGTGGCCACAGGACTGGAAAAGGTCAGTTTTCATTCCAATTCCAAAGAAAGGCAACGCCAAAGAATGCTCAAACTACCGCACAATTGCCCTCATCTCACATGCTAGTAAAGTAATGCTCAAAATTCTCCAAGCCAGGCCTCAGCAATATGTGAACTGTGAACTCCCTGATGTTCAAGCTGGTTTTAGATAAGGCAGAGGAACCAGAGAAAAATTGCCAACATCCACTGGATCATGGAAAAAGCAAGAGAGTTGCAGAAAAACATCTATTTCTGCTTTATTGACTATGCCAAAGCTTTGACTGTGTGGATCACAAGAAACTGTGGAAAATTCTGAAAGAGATGGGAATACCAGACCACCTGACCTGCTTCTTGACAAATCTGTATGCAGGTCAGGAAGCAGCAGTTAGAACTGGACATGGAACAACAGACTGGTTCCAAATAGCAAAAGGAGTACGTCAAGGCTGTATATTGTCACCCTGCTTATTTAACTTCTATGCAGAGTACATCATGAGAAACGCTGGACTGGAAGAAATACAGGCTGGAATCAAGATTGCGGGAGAAATATCAATAACCTCAGATATGCAGATGACACCACCCTTATGGCAGAAAGTGAAGAGGAACTAAAAAGCCTCTTGATGAAAGTGAAAGAGGAGAGTGAAAAAGTTGGCTTAAAGCTCAACCTTCAGAAAACGAAGAGCATGGCATCCGGTCCCATCACTTCATGGGAAATAGATGGGGAAACAGTTGAAACAGTGTCATACTTTTTTGGGGAGGGGGCTCCAAAATCACTGCAGATGGTGACTGCAGCCATGAAATTAAAAGACACTTACTCCTTGGAAGAAAAGTTATGACCAACCTAGATAGCAAAATCAAAAGCAGAGGCATTACTTTGCCGACTAAGGTCCATCTAGTCAAGGCTATGTTTTTTCCAGTGGTCATGTATGGATGTGAGAGTTGGACTGGGAAGAAAGCTGAGCACCAAAGAATTCATGCTTTTGAGCTGTGGTGTTGGAGAAGACTCTTGAGAGTCCCTTGGACTGCAAGTAGATCCAACCAGTCCCTTCTGAAGATCAACCCTGGGATTTCTTTGGAAGGAATGATGCTAAAGCTGAAACTCCAGTACTTTGGCCACCTCATGCGAAGAGTTGACTCATTGGAAAAGACTCTGATGCTGGGAGGGATTGGGGGCAGGAGGAGAAGGGGATGACAGAGGATGAGATGGCTGGATGGCATCACGGACTCGATGAACGTGAGTCTGAGTGAACTCTAGGAGATGGTGATGGACAGGGAGGCTGGTGTGCTGCAATTCATGGGGTCGCAAAGAGTCACATGACTGAGCAACTGAACTGAACTGAATGTTGCCCTCAGTTAGCTCCCAGTCATTAGAAGATGAGAACTTAAAACAACATAACTGATGTTGAGAATATTTATTTCTGTTATTTTCTGATTACTCTTCAGGTTCTTTGAGTTTGGAGGAATGTCTGCTAGCTCAAAGATTGAACTTTAACTTATTATACAATATATGATAGGGCTTAAAAAAAGTACATGGTCAAAACATTGTTCTAAGAAAGCATTTTATTTCTATTATAGAAGCATTTACTGTAATGATATTTAATACAGTATGATAAAATAATTCTCAACTACTGATAATATGCCATTTATTGTTACCTATATTTTCCTTTATAAAACTATTAAACATATAAGTGAAATATTCATTTTATTACTTCAAAAGAAGAATAAAAGGCACTTAAAAAGTGATAATACCCCAATCCAAATAAAAATGAAGTATACAGAAAACAGCAAATATACACACACATTAAAATTTTAATCTAGTATATTCTCACCTATTCCCAAAGATGATTATCAGTGATGATATTGGATACCTTGACAAGTGGATTTCCTGAGAGACAACAGACCATGGCTTATGGAGTGGGATACAGAAAGCCTAACAGCTTTGGGACTGTCCTTTTCTAGTGATGGCCGCTTCTCTCTTCCATCTGTATATTAAAAGAAACAATCACTACTGTTTATGAACCAGATAATGTGTAAGTGCCTCACATATATAAATTACATAGTGTTCTAAGTATTTTCATATATAAACTTTCTCCTTTAAAAAAATTTTTATTTTTACTTTATTTTGCTTTGCAATAGTGTATTGTTTTTGCCATACATTGACATTAATCAGCCACGGGTGTACATGAGTTCCCAATCCTAAATCCCCCTCCCACCTATAAACTTTCTCGATTTGATTTCCTCAGCAGCTTTGTGTTTGCCTGTATTAAACATTATTGTCTCATTTTACAGAAAAGCAGTTATAGGCTCTGAGACTTTTAAATTCTCTAAAGTCAAAAAACTTGTAAGTAAAAAAACATGACTTTTAACCAAGTGATTAATTCCTATGTTAGTTTTTTTCATTTTGCCACTTGCTTGTTTTTGAAAAATGATACATTAGACAATCTCAGTAAGAAAAGTTCTGCTTAACCATAATCATGATCATAATGTAAAATAAGGCATATTGACATGGAAACTAATGTCCTGAAACTCCCAAATTCTTGGATGTTGGTGATTCTGTTAACAATTACTGCATATGTCTCTTGATTTGAGTTGTAACCCTGGTTTAATGGGAGAATATGCTATGGAATGCAGAGAGTATCAACTTCCAGACTAAGAAGCGCTGACAGTAGCCTGACTGATTACATCTGTCATGATCTTAGAGGAGACGTCAATTATGAGAATATGTCAGTTGTCATAAGAGAACTGAGTTGAATTTGTAATAATCTAAAATAATCCTTGGAAGCTTTTTTTAAAATAAAAGATTACAGAGTATTCTCTAATTTGCACATATATTTGAGGCAGAGTCAATGGTGCAGATGAAGTCTGAACTATTCATTTGTATAGTTTAGATACATGGAAATTTAATATACATATATGTGCATTATCATAATTATTTTGAATATTTAAAATATGTTGGGTAAAATGGTATCAAATGAATATTTCTTTTAAACATAGTAATGAAAGAGAAATCTGAACTGCATTTAATAGAAGGATATAGATAAAGTTTCTTTTCTAGCATTTAGTGACCTTGATGTTACTATTTTATAAGGTCTAGGTCAATTATTGTGATGACTTTATGACGTATTTTCCTTTCTCTGAATTTGGTAAAGATATATACAGTGTTTTACTTTCTGCAGAGGTAATCTCTGAATTTCAGGTGGTAGGATGAGATTTCAGTGTACATCTTGCCATAAGACTCCCAGTGTACTTCAAAGATCTATTTTCTGTCTCTGGGTATAGTTTCTTTAGCATCAGTGTAACATAAAATCAGTGCATCACAGTATAATGTGTACTAAATGGATTGTTTATTCATCAGAGTTCTGCACATGGGAATTGCTATTAAAAATCTACACTAGTGGTTTGGATTGAATATTGCATTAATAGTTTTATTTTATTTTATTTTGGTTTTTCTATTTCATTTTTTAAAAAATTTCATGTTATTTTATTATTTTTTAATACGTTATTCTACATTACAGTACTGTATTTGTTTTGCCAAACATTGACATGAATCAGCCACAGGTGTCCACTATCTCCCAATGCTGAAGCCCCCTCCCACCTCCCACCCCATATCCTCTCCCTGAATCATCCCGTGCACCAGCCCCATGCATCCTGCATCCTGTATTGAACATAGACTGGCGCTTCATTCTTACAAGATAGTATACATGTTTCAATGCCGTTCTCCCAAGTCATCCCACCCTCTCCCTCTTCCTCAGAGTCCAAAAGTCCGTTCTATACCTCTGTGTCTCTTTTGTTGTCTCACATAGAGGGTCATCATTACTATCTTTCTAAATTCCATATATATGCGTTAGTATAGTGTATTGGTGTTTTTCTTTCTGGCTTACTTCACTCTGTATAATCGGCTCCAACTTCATCCATCTCATTAGAACTGAGTCAAATTTATTCTTAATAGTTTTAAAGCTCCAGTTTGAATGGAGAAAATGTTACTAAAATTTGTTGCCATTCCTCCTTCATAGACATTTAAAAAATATCACATATTTCAGTTAAAATTTTCAAGTTTTTTCTGCAGAGCCACTCTCTTAGGTCAAGGTATGACTGATTCTTATCATATGAACACCACTTACCTGTATCAGTGCTGCTATTACCTCATACTCAGCATGTCCAAAGTTGAGTCCATCATCTTCTTCACTAAATTGCTTTTCCTTCTTTTTAATGATCAGATTCTTCTATATTTTTGGACATTACTTCAGTTTCTAGGGCTAAAAATCTTGAAGCTATTTTTGACATCTTTTCCTCCTTAATTGTGTCCATTTGATCAATAGTCAAGACCTACCATTTGAAGGAAATATTTTGAAATGTCTCCTGGATTCTCCTTTCCATTCTTCAGTCACAGCTGTCACCCAAATTCAGATCTTCACCTGCTTCATGTGCACACTACTAAGGGACTGTGCATCTCTATCTCAAGCCCACCCCCACTAAACATGCACACTCCAGCCCCATTATGCATCTTACTCCTAGACCTGACTATTACTATTGCCAAATACATACTAATTTTAAGAGCCTCATAAAATGACCATATTTTATTCATCACCATTTAAAGCTCTTTCTTAACATATGTTTATATTTCCAGACCAGACTACCTTTTGATTAAGTTTCTGATAACTTTCTCATAAGCAGCTATACTTGAGCCACATACATCTGTGTTCCTAACATTTTCTGAATGGTCCATGTAGTCTTAGCTTTTCACTTAGTTGCATATGCTACTACCTAGAATGCTCTTCCCTATCTCCAATTGTTAAGTTTGTAGCCATTAAGAAGCCTTCCATTATCATCTATTCAGTCTCCAAAATCTGATTTTCATTTTTCTATGCTCTTCTATATGCAGTGAGGGCATTTGTATAAAGATTGTATCTCTCAGTTCTGGGACCCCCCCACCCCCCCTGCCACCAGGCCCTACATTCAGAAACCCTGGGATCATGCATGAGCCCCAAGTCCTGGCTTCATGCATTAGTGGGACATGACTCCACTCACCAGTGGGCAGACACCAACCCCAGGACCACCATGGTGCCACAGACTGCCTTGACAGGATCCAGAAAATACTCCAGAAGGGTATCACCAGCCCCAACTCTGCCCACCACCAGGCAAGCACCAGCTGTGCAACACTTTGGGTCTCTCAGTTAAGCAGCTACAGGATCCAGCCCCAACAACTAGTGGGCCAACACCAGCTTCAAGACACCTAGAACACAGCAGCCAGAGCTGGGCTTGGCTTGAGACCTGGCCCCACCTACCAGTGAGTAAGCACAAGCCCCCTGGACTCACTGATCCCTGGCTCTATCTACTAGCAGGCTAATACCAACTCTGAGCGAGCATGGATTCCTCAGGCAGCCACCCCAGGATCTAGCCAAACTCACCAGTGGATTGGAACTAGCTTTGAAACACCATGCAACTGGCAACCGAACGTGTCAGGAACTTGTCCTATCTGCAAGCAAGCCAATAATAGATTGGGGAACTCCAACATCACGGCTAATGATCCTAGAATCAGGCTCTTCCCATTGGTGAGTCAGTGTGAGTTCTGGGACCCCTCAGCATTCAGCAGCCAGATGATTTACAGCCTGACCCTGCCAGTCAGCAGCTGGTAGCCATATATTTGTGGGGTATGGATACCCAGAGCCCGGTCCCCATCCAGGGGAGGAGTTTACTGTGCATGAGCCTTTTTCTGTGCATAGAAGAAATAGCTACAATGATGTGGCAGGGTTCTAGTTCTCAGTGGGGCTGTGAGCAGTTAGGGTCTGTCATTACGGTGATGTGGGAGCATATAGGAAGCAGGGAAAGATGAAGGTTCAATCTTCCAAGGATCTTTATCACTTGCTACATTTTTGAGCCCCTTCATGGATCACAGCCTTGTTGTGGCAGAGGGGCTTGCATAATTCAGTGAAGCTATGAGCCATGCCATACAGGGCCACCCAAGACAGATGGGTCATAGTGGAGAGTTTTGACAAAACAAGATCTGCTGGGGGAGGGAATGGCAACCACTACAGTATTCTTGCCGTTAAGAACCCCATGAATGATAAGAAAAGGCGGAAAGATATGACACTGGAAGGTGAGCCCCCCAGGTCGGAAAGGGTCCAATATGTTACTGGGGAAGAGCAGAGGGAAATTACTAATAGCTCCAGAAAGAATGAAGTGGCTGGGTCAAACTGGAAATGTCACTCTGTTATGGATTTGTCTGGTGGTAAAAGTAAAGTCCAATGTATAAGAAAAATATTGCATAAAAACCTGGGATGTTAGGTCCATGAATCAAGGTAAATTGGATGTGATCAAGCCTACAGTTAGAGCATAGGTAGGCAAGTAGGGGATGGTTGAGGAAATTCCTTGATAGCTCTGGCTGCAAAGTCCCAGAGAGAGCTCTGTTTAAAAAGTGTTGTATCATATACCGAATTTTGGATTTATTTCTTTGGCTAGTCAGTATTGGATCACATGCTCACCCCAAAGAAGACATTTTAGTTGAACTACAGCTTATGTCTAATAGAACAAGGAATATGTGATTTGGGGACATATCATGTAGGTTAAATCAAATTGATACTCCAATAATCAAATTTTATACTTATGACACTAATTCCTTAGTAGAGTGAGTTGACTCTGCAGTAGCTTTGTGAAATACATTGAAATTTCCTTTGCTTGCTTTTAAAAATTGGACATTTGATCTCTAAAGGATGGTTTAAATGATTTTTTGAGCCCCAAAATCACATCAGATGGTGACTGCAGCCATGAAATTAAAGGACACTTACTCCTTGGAAGAAAAGCTATGTCCAACTTAGATAGCATATTCAAAAGCAGAGACATTACTTTGCTGACTAAGGCCTGTCTAGTCAAGGCTATGGTTTTTCCAGTAGTCATGTATGGATGTGAGGGTTGGACTGTGAAGAAGGCTGCGTGCTGAATAATTGATGCTTTTGAACTGTGGTGTTGGAGGAGACTCTTGAGAGTCCCTTGGACTGCAAGGAGATCCAACCAGTCCCTTCTGAAGGAGATCAACCCTGGGATTTCTTTGGAAGGAATGATGCTAAAGTTGAAACTCTAGTACTTTGGCCACCTCATGAAAAGAGTTGACTCATTGGGAAAGACTTTGATGCTCGCAGGGATTGAGGGCAGGAGGAGAAGGGGATGACAGAGGATGAGATGGCTGGATGGCATCACTGACTTGATGGATGTGAATCTGAGTGAACGCCGGGAGTTGGTGATAGACAGGGAGACCTGGTGTGTTGTGATTCACGGGGTTGCAAAGAGTCGGAAACGACTGAGCAACTGAACTAAACTGAAATGTAAATGATAGAAGATTTAGACTGATGAGTTCTCTGAAAACACACAGGGTAAACTTCTACCTTTTATGATATCAGTCCCTATAGCCGCTTTCTTTATACTGAGTGACACCAAGTGTTCACCCTGTAAAGTGGAGTTTTAGATCAGGGACAAGGGGTAGAAGTGTCCTTGTAGATCTTGAAGCTAGTGAGTATGGATGTTTAATCAAGTAAGAATGTATATAGAGTACTTAAAATGTGCCATGTTCTATTCTAAGTGGTTCAGTTTAGTCGCTCAGTCATGTCCAACTGTTTGCGACCCCATGGACTGCAGCATACCAGGTCTCCCTGTCCATCACCAACTCCCAGAGTCTACTCAAGGGCATGTCCTTTGAGTCAGTGATGCCATCCAACTGTCTCATCCTCTGTCATCCCCTTCTCCTCCTGCCCCCAATCCCTCCCAGCATCAGGATCTTTTCTTTCTTTTTTTTTTTAAATTTTAATTTATTTATTTTTTTAATTACAATACTGTATTTGTTTTGCCATACATTGACACGAATCAGCCATAGGTGATCTTTTCAAGTAAGTCAGTTTTTCACATCAGGTGGCCAAAGTATTGGAGTTTCAGCTTCAGCATCAGTCCTTCCAATGAATATTAGGACTGATTTCCTTGAGGTTGGACTGGTTGGATCTCCTTGCTGTCCAAGGGACTCTCAAGAGTCTCCTCCAACACCACAGTTCAAAAGCATCAATTCTTCGGCATTCAGCCTTCTTCACAGTCCAACTCTCACATCCATACATCACTACTGGAAAAACCATAGCCTTGACTAGATGGAACTTAGTCGACCAAGTAATGTCTCTGCTTTTGAATATGCTGTCTAAGTTGGTCATAGCTTTTCTTCTAAGGAGTAAGCGTCTTTTAATTTCATGGCTGCAGTCACCATCTGATGTGATTTTGGAGCCCAAGAAAATAAAGTTTGTCACTATTTCCATTGTTTCCCCATCTATTTGCCATGAAGTAATGGCACCAGATGGCACCATCTTAGTTTTCTGAATATTGAGCTTTAAGCCAACTTTTTTACTCTCCTCTTTCACTTTCATCTAAGTACTTGATGTATGTTAATTCACTGAATCCTTACAACACCGCTGTAAGTACCGTTTCCCCCTACCCCCATTTTATAGATGGGGAAACTAAATCACTGAGAAGTTGAGAAACCTGCCAAAGATCATATTTATTAAAAGACAAAAGTGAGACTTAAACCAAAGGATTTTATCTTCAGAAACTGTGCTTTTAACCACTAGTCTTTGATTTCTGCAGATCAAAGAGAAAGGGAGGCGGTATATCCCCTACTATTCCACACTGCTGCTATCACCTAGAAAAGCTTTTTTTTCAAATTCTGGAACTCTGTGAAACTCTGGAGTTTCATTTTCAAATGCAATTCGTTTGTCTCAAAAATTGGTTTAAAAATAGGAAGACTTAAAATTGATAAATCAAATGTTAAGTATATAGCCAGTTCTGGCGGATTATCTTGACATTGCCCAGACATTGAAATGAACTTTCTGCCATTTCTGTGCATATAATTGAGCTTCTTACAAATGTGATATGAATTATTAAAACTTGTCACATTGCATTAGTCTTAAAAACATTTGGTCTGTGTACGTTTGAATACCTTAGTAAATGTCCATAATACTCAATTAAATGCAAGGCAATCCTCAGATGTATTTGCATCTGCTTTATATTCATTGGTCATTTATAACCATTTTATTTTAGTAAAAATCAAGATTTCCCTTTGCACATAAAACCTGAACATCAGTGACTACCATATCCCACACTCTGTGATACCGCAAGAGAAGCCAGTATGATAGGAGCACTGAGTAAGCCATGTGGAATTTCCTGATGAAGATTTGGTAAAGGATAGGACTTATCCTGCATACCACACAGGAAATGGCTTGGAATTCCTCTTCAAGAACTTGCTTTTCAAAATCTCTTTTTGCCCCATCCCATTATATATAAGGTCTGGAGGAAGGAAGAGGAGATGAGGTGGCCTACAGTCATGTGATGGGGTGTCCCAGGACACTGGGCTTCAGTATCTTTGCCTCTTGGATTTTCCTTGTGCTTTACTAAGGCCTACTCTCCCTGGAAAGTTACACGTGTTGATAAAACAAAACAAAATCAAGACTTTCTCTCCTGAATATTTTCTTCTTGTGTCCAGTACTCTTTTCACACTAGAAAATGATTTGGTCACAATTGCACCTTAAACTTTTAGTTCTGATTCTCTTTCCAAAAATATATACTTCATAGCAGAACTTAAGAAAAGTGTGAAAAATGGAAAACAATCCTTTAAAAATAAGCATTACATTAATTCCATTAATCTTGCAAATACATTTTAACTATATCAAAAAGCATGCAAAGGAACACATGTTACTTAAATTTTCTTTCGGATAAGGAAGGAAGCCCAGGCCCTTTTGTTTCAACTGTAGAAGATGGACAAACTGATTGGATAGCATTTCCCTGCATGCCAGAATACCAATTTGTTACTGAGCAAACATACACCAAACCACCAAAAAAGAGACAGTGAATATTTAAGCTAGGTAACAATCAAAATATTCAGTCTTGGTAAAATGGATGAGGTGTGGGGTTGGTTGCATGGTGATGGATAGCTTCTGGACTTGTGTTGATGATCACTTTGCTGTGTACCTGGATGTTGAATTATAATGCTGTAGACCTTAAACTAATATAATTTTTAAAGAGCCTTTAGGTATCCTAAAAAAGAATATCAGGTTCTTAGTTAATACCAGTTACATTTTTTAATGCCAACTAATATTCTAATATTTCATTAATATTTTACTATATTTGCTAGAGAATAAGATATGAAAAAAGCAAGAGATGTGAGATGCGGGTTCAGTCTCTGGGTCAGGAAGATCCCCTGGAGTAGAAAATAGCAACTCACTCCAGTATTGTTGCCTGGAAAATGCCATGGACAGACGAGACTGGCTGGCTACAGTCCATGGGGCCACAGAATCGGATACCACTGAGCGACTGAATATGTGCATACAAAGATACAAATCTAAACTGCTTATCTCTATAAATATTTGGAGCTATTTTATTCAAGTATTCATAGCAATAAGTAGCTAAATAAATAAGTAGTTCTTAGATGTACCAATTGAGAAAATTAGTTGGGACCGAACTAACAGAATACTTTTTACTGTTTTTCGCTACTTCTTCATAAAAACATAAGTCTAGAATTGTTTTTAATAACAGGCTATAGTGAACCCTGATAATGCTTTTTATTACAGATATTCAACTATTTAAGTCTATTTTGGTTTTGAATTATTTTATAAACCCTATAGCTAAAATACCTTTTAGTTATTATTATAAGAAAACTTATACTTTATAGTAATGGTAACTTTCCTTCTGATAAGCCATAATTTTTTTTTTTTTGGCTTTCAATCCCAATTATTGGTTCCTCTCTATTCATTTACCTTTTGATGTTCATCTTTCTCCCTCAAATGTGTGTGTGGAGTGGTGTGTGTATGTGCACACATAGACATCTGATTTTTAAAGGGAAGTGAATTTGGCAAACCTAACCTGGATACTTAAAAGATATTTTTGGGTTAAAGATACTGGGCTAAAAAATTCATTTTAAGACAGTTCCACAGAAATGTCTGGTATTGGAGAATACTTCCAAGGAATTAAAAAAAAATTCTTGTTACCTTACAATTCTTACTTACCTTTTTCTTCTCTCTGTATCTGATGACAGTTAATGGAGTCTCAGATTGATTGTTGAAAGAGTAAAAATCAGAGACTAGAGAATTTATCCTATCTCCCAGTGTTCTAGAACTTATATTTTAAAGCATTCTGTTCCTAGAATTTGTCCATTTTATTTTATATACACAGGTTACTTTCCTTGTTCCAGTTTATTCAGTATTTTATGTGTCTATTCCATCATGTTTTAAATAGCTACTAATGAAAATTTCTGTGCCACGTAGTTCTTGGTCTTTTATTTTTTTAAATTTAAATTGATTTATTTTAATTGGAGGCTAATTACTTTGCAATATTGTATTGCTTTTGCCATACATCAACATGAATCCACCACAGGTGTACACGTGTTCCCCATCCTGAACCCCCCTCCCATTTCCTTCCCCGTACCATCCCTCTGGGTCATCCCAGTGCTTTAGATAGATGAATGAAATACAGTCCCAATCTCCAACACAACGTGAGTCTGGTGGGGAAGCTTAGAGTTTCTTGTGTTTACAGGGTCAGTTTAATTGCTAGTTTGAAAGGACTTTATAAAGCATGTAATCTTAGCAGGCAGTGTTGAAAATGACCAGTGAGGTGTACTAGTTTAATTCTCAAGAGAGAAATTTTACAGGTAAAACGAACAACCTCCCTCCAAGCCTGATTTATCTCTGATATGAGTTAAAACCTGAGACATCTGTGTAGATCAAACTAGTTGAATAATCACTAATTCCTGCTCTGTTGCCTTTTTGCTCTATAGTATAGTCAAAGACAGTCTGTAGGCTGATCAGAGACCTTTGTTAAAGGTCTGTGCTAAGACAGTTGTGCTGCACTGCATTTCAAAGTTGGGTCAGAGCATTCAATAAATTGATTTTTCTGTCCCTCTATTTCTCATTCTAGAACTCTGCCATAACCAGTTACACGCGGCTTCCGTTCTATAGTGGGGAAAGCCTGTACCTTGAGTGACAGAGGCAGGCTTTTGAAGTTTTCATGAAACGGTTGTGTTGACTTCCTCTTTGTTCATCGTAGAGGGTAGGCTGTGTCTGGCTCATCTAATTTAGACACTTGAAAGTCAGATCCCAGTTCTACTTTTGAAAACCATCTGGGCTGCTTTTTATACTCCAAACCCAGGAGCCCTCAGTGAAATCAATGGGCTTGGCAGGCTATACCTGTGAAGAGATGAGGTTACCTTGTTGTGTGCAAGACATTTTTTCTGAGGCCTGGACACAAGAAAAACAACTTCCTTGGGTGATAATTTTTACAGGAAAAGAGACATTTTGAGGGCTTCTGTGGAGTGGTTGGGATTTATTAGAAGACAGGACATGTTAAATATGCTTTTAAAAATGATGCAAAAGCAAGTATGTGTTCAAGTATTTTTTAGTTTTAATTGACCTCTAGAATGAAAAGCTTAAGTGACTTAAGAAAACATTTCTTTTTTTTTTTTTTTTCTTTTTGCTTCTTATGTAAGAAAGGTGGTTTGGGGGCAACATGTTATAAACTTTTTTTCATCTTTCAGTATCAGAAAATGGGGAAATGTTAGAGACTCATACTGTTAAATTGCAAGTTCAAAAGCTCTTTGATTAATGCTGTTATTCTAAAATAGGATTTGAGCCTAGTTATATTGAAAAGAATATAATAGTATCATAAACAGTTTCATACAGGGTCATTATACTGGGCAAGGTGATACAATGAATAAAGTTCAAGTGCCCTCAATTGAGCCACTAGCTGTTATTTCTTCTGCGGCAGTGTAACAATTTTCTAGTCAATAGTGTGTAAATATTTTTAGACATTGCAGAGTCAGGTAAATTCCATTGACCAAAGTTAAAGAGCTATCTGTCATTAGTTCACTAAAGAGCAAGGTGATTTTCACTAATCATTTTTTAAAATTCTCTAACTTGATAAGTGGTTATTTTATCCATGTTATTATTTAATACTTATGACACCAAACTGAACCTCAGGTATATCTATACAACTGATGTAAAGTACAGAACTATCAATTATCAATGTGATCACCATCATAAGATTTAGCATGAAGTAATGATGCAAAGAGTCGGACACAACTGTGCACATATGCATGATGACATCCAGACCCATTCCAGTCCCTACATCAATCATTTATTTATAGAAACTAGGGTCGGGGGAGCCTGGTGGGCTGCTGTCTATGGGGCTGCACAGAGTTGGACACAACTGAAGCGACTTAGCAGCAGCAGGGCTCTTAAGGTGTTTGTTTGTTTGTTTGTTTTTTAACATTCAGTTGCTATAAAACCTGAAACCACTTCTCTGGTCATTGTAGCGCAGTGGTTTTCAAAGTGTGGCCCTTGACCAGCAGTATCTGAATGAGCTAGGAACTTACTGGAAAATGCAGATTCTCAGGTTAAACCTTTGAATAACTGAATCAGAAACTTTAAGGGGGAAACTAGCAATCTGAGTGTTAGCAACATTGTGGCTTGAATTCTAATACCCACTAGAAGTAGAAAATGATGGGGAAATGAACCTTGCCTGGATTTCTCAGCACTGCTGAAAAATATCCTTCTTAGACATGGAAATTTATGTTATGCAATGGTAGGGAGTATTTGTTTTCACTTTCCCTAGAAATATTTTACTCTTTACCTACCATGAGAATTCGATCTGTAGCCATTTGTTAAAATGTTTTGGTCTAAAAGGAAATAAAACTTCTCATATTCTGCACAAGGCTACAATGACGACAGCCTAAACCAGGTCCCTACGGTAAACCCTAGGGTGCTGAGGAGACAGGAAGGCTGTTTTCCTGGATATTTACAATTCAGAAGGAATGTAGCCCTGGACCTTGGAGACATCTGGAGGTCACAAAAGCTGAGGAACATGAGAGTGTCTGACTCTTGGAGATATTTTCTTTGCATTATTTATTTGCATGAAATTGAGACACAAGTAAGTTAAGTAACTTTCCAAAGATCCCATGAGTAGTGACTACACAGTTAGGTCTATTACTTGGGCAGATATTGTTTGCAAAAGGGTCCACATTGGAGTGGAAGGGCAACAAACCTCTTTCCCCTTTGTATGCAGAGAAAAGTCACTTTTTCCTCATCCTTCACCTGAGGAGTGTCTGGCTATCTTCCTAGGAAAATTGATCTGGCTCTCATGTTGCCCTGGGAGTAAGGACTAGGTGAAAGTGGGGAAGGTATACTTATTATTTACTGAGAAGTATTTAGGAAGAAAAGATCTGACTAATCAGAAATACTTTGTGGTATATTCATGATAAAATTAATAAAGAGGAATAATAATACATGATTCACTTAAGAATTTTTCCAGATTTCTTAGGTCTCATTCTGTCTAAATGCTTACTCATCAAAAGCAAGATATCTGCGTGTACACAGTTTGCATTACTAGACAGCACAGATCTAAAATCTCACTCTGAAGCATCTTCAATTGGTTACTTCACTGGTTTAAATTTCCTTTAAAAATTGGGTAAGTACTTCCTTACATATGCATGATCAGAAATGTCCAGATGATCAGTCCTTCTCAAGACCAGTTTCCAAAAGTGATTTAATTTTACTTTTAGAATGTGGGGATTGTTTAGGAATATTTTTCTGCATCCCACAGCAGTTTGCCTACTAGTAAATTTTAAGATCAAGTCTTTGTCTCTTGCATGAAGAAAACACTGCCACCTGCAACTCTTCACCTCTCTTCATAATGGTAGGTTTATTACAAGTACGATTAATGTTTTCTGAGACATACTACATTTATGTAGACATTCCCTCCAGGATTTCATAATCACATAGAGACCTCTAGAGATGCAGGGACTTCATCAGATGTGTAATTCAATTCCGTCATTTTACAGATGAAGAAAATTGAGACATGTGGAAATTAAGTAATGTTCCAAAGACCTTGTGGCTAGTAACTACAGATTTAATTTTAGTCATAGTTGACTCTTTCTCATCTGTTTTTCAGTATAATATTCTACCTATGTGAATGGAAAACCTCCTGTGAATTCTGTCTATTCAGAGATCCTTCTGCCTATTTGATTTTTCTCTGGACTGGGGATGTTAAGCAAAGGATCTTCCTTAAAGGTGCTTTGGACTAACAGTGACAGAATCTGGAAGGCCTAGCAGTGGGGGAAAAGCTTTCTGCTTATTTATATCTCAGATACCTCTGCTCACATCTCCTTTTGGAGGCTTATACTAGAATTTCTCATTTCAGGTGCCACTGTTGCTTAAGCTTTCTATTTCTCAAAATACAGGGATACTATTTTTTTTAGGATTTGGTAAATATTTACAAGGAAATGCATGTCAAGACAAAAAGGAGTTTAACAAATTGGAATTCTCCAAGCCTTCTAAGAAGAGATTGTAGAGCTCTGAACACAGGAGCAGATAAACATGATTTTATGATTGTCTTAAATGGCATACTGTTGATATGCAAAGTACACAGAGGCAAAAAAAAGAAAAGATTGAATAACAGACACAGTTAAATGACTGAATATGAATAACAGATGTATGAATGAAAATAAGACCATTTAGCACTTTTTTTTCCTCTAACGGACTGTAAGCCTTTTAGATAGTTTTCCATGTTTTAAAATAACTTTAGTTCTCAGTGTATTGGTAATTTGAACTAGCAGGGGAAAATAGCAAGGATTCAAGATCCCCAAAATAGTCCAAACATAAAAATAAGATATAAAAAGGCGAAGGTTGCATGCAGTTGAAATCTCATGCTATAGCACACCTAGGAAATAGTGTTCCTTTTACTTGAGTTTCGAAAGTAAACAATGACAGGCTTTTAAACCAAGTGGTATAAATTTAATATGATTCAAGCACTCTACTGTACATGAAATCAGAGATAAAGGCAGCAGAAGAAGGAGCCACTCATTTTTCTCTATTCTAATTATCTTCGTTTCAATGGATTAGAAAATGGTAAATGTAGAAGTCAAGTTGGAGCTGGTCCTGAGCTCAATCGCCTGCCAAGTTAAGTCTGATAAATGGCAAGTGTGTATAATTAATACTGTCATTTTCCCCTAGACCAAAGGGCGACTGCAGTAACTATAGATTGTAATTGTCATCGTTGTCACATAAAATGTGCTATTATTAAGTTCAGGCTGAATTTTATTGCTGGGAATGCTCATAAATTGAGCGGTCAGTCATTTAAATTACCAAGTAGAGAGCTTTGTGGCTTGCTCTAAAACTACTTTCTAAGACAATGTATTTGACTTTGGACCTCTAGAAACGAATTGCATTTTTTGAACAGACGGTAGATAGGCTGTAACCTATAAATGAGAATATTCTGACACATATGCCATGTACACTTACGCATGTTCCTAGGAATCTTACATTTTTATTTCCAAAATTTTTCGTTGTAGGGGCAGGAGAGGAATGAGGAGTCAATGTGAAATGACATATGAGTGGGAGAGATCATTTTGAAAACATACTTACTGCTCTCTTGCAAGATGCCTACTTTCCAAAGATGATGTTGATAAAAATTAAAGCATGCAGCATGAATATTATTATGGATTTGTTAGTGTCTTAGAGAGGGATTGTGGGAGAGAAAATTGAATGGAGTAGCAAGGGATGAGGAACCAGATAGCAATATGCTAAAAAGATTAATAGTGACTAGTAGGATATTTGGTGATTCCATTTAGTATTCTATTTCTTTGTATATTTAAAATGAATGTAGTTAAAACATGTATTAAAAATATGTTTGCCTAAAATACTATGCTAGGTATTTGATATGAAAATTACTGATGAGATACATGACCTTATGTTTGGAATGTTTAATTCTATTTACATTTTTCCACTTTAAGTCTAAAAATAGAATTGTGTAATTATATAAAATATAAACATATAATTCTAAAAATATAATTTAAAGAAATACAATTAGAGGAAAAAAGACCCATACCTCCTTTTACTGGAAGCAGAATAGTTGCTATATTATTGCATTTCATATATATATAAATTTTTATAGTTGTAATTAGAATATGCAACTTCTAGTTCTGTGTCTTATATTCTGTGTATGTTTTCTCTGATTTTCTAGATCTTCACATAGCTGTTGATTTCACTCTTATCATTCATGTCTCAAACTGAATATCACCTTCCTAGGTCATTCCTACCATAATAGCTTACTTTCTGCCCATCTTTCTGTCATACTACCTTTCAGAGAATTCATAGTAGTTAGTTATGTAGTAAATAATTTTGCTTAATCGTTTGTTCATTTACCTTTTGTCTTTGCTCTCTTAAAACATAAGTTTTGTGCAGCAGGAATTTGTCTGTCTTATTCTTTACTATATGCCTGGCCATGAAAACAAGGCCTGATATCTATAAATAAACATGAGTTAATAATGAAAAATTTACTGTACCACTATTCTGTTGTTGGACATAATTTATTTCAAATTCTGCATCATTACAATTTTTACATTTAGGAATATCTTCTATGAATGTAGTGATTCTCAAATTTTATAAATAAAATGTTAGAAAAGGCATAGAAAATAATTCCAAGTGTTAGATAATAGGTCTAAGAGTCTGAAGTTGTTTATATTTTGATGTGTGTATTATATATAATATAGTACATGTATAATAAAATGAAATATATACATATATGCAACTTATTTTTTAGAAAGCTTAACCAAGTGACAAAAAATCTTATTTTTGTGCTTACTTTTTCTCACTTTTACCTCTTCTGTATATTATAATTTTAGAAAATTTGCTATTAGAGATTAATGGTCAAAAACAATAAGTCCAAAGATGCTTATTTTCTTTTCTTGATTTTTAGCAAGTTTGTACCTTTATTTTTAATACTTTTAGTATTATTGGTTAGTAGGATTTTCACTTTTGTAAATTTTGTCATAGTCATTTTTCTTTTAACATTTTTTCAGTCAGTGTGAGCTCTTTTGTACTTTAACTCTTTGAGCTGAGAAGCTTCAATTCAATTCAGTCACTCAGTCACGTCCAACTCGTTGGGATCCCATGAACCGCAGCACGCCAGGCCTCCCTGTCCATCACCAACTCCCAGAGTTCACTCAGACTCATGTCCATCGAGTTAGTGATGCCATCCAGCCATCTCATCCTCTGTAGTTCCCTTCTCCTTCTGCCCCCAACCCGTCCGAGCATGAGTCTTTTCCAATGAGTCAACTCTTTGCATGAGGTGGCCAAAGTACTGAAGTTTCAGCTTTAGCATCATTCCTTCCAAAGAAATCCCAGGGCTGATCTCCTTCAGAAGGGACTGGTTGGATCTCCTTGCAGTCCAAGGGACTCTCCAGAGTCTTCTCCAACACCACAGTTCAAAAGCATCAACTCTTTGGTGCTCAGACTTCTTCACAGTCCAACTCTCACATCCATACATGACTACTGGAAAAACCATAGCCTTGACTAGACAGACCTTTGTCGGCAAAGTAATGTCTCTGCTTTTGAATATACTATCTAGGTTGATCATAACTTTCCTTCCAAGGAGTAAGTGTCTTTTAATTTCATGGCTGCAGTCACCATTTGCAGTGATTTTGGAGCCCCCAAAATGAAGTCTGACACTGTTTCCACTGTTTCCCCATCTATTTCCCATGAAATGATGGGACCAGATGCCATGATCTTCGTTTTCTGAATGTTGAGCTTTAAGCCAACTTTTTCACTCTCCTCTTTCACTTTCATCCAGAGGCTTTTTAGTTCCTCTTCACTTTCTGCCATAAGGGTGGTGTCATCTGCATATCTGAGGTGATTGATATTTCTCCTGGCAATCTTGATTCCAGCTTGTGTTTCTTCAGGTCCAGTGTTTCTCATGATGTACTCTGCATAGAAGTTAAATAAGCAGAGTGACAATAAACAGCCTTGACGTACTCCTTTTCCTATTTGGAACCAGTCTGTTGTTCCATGTCCAGTTCTAACTGTTGCTTCCTGACCTGCATAGATTTCTCAAGAGGCAGGTCATGTGGTCTGGTATTCCCATCTCTTTAAGAATTTTCCACCGTTTCTTGTGATCCACACAGTCAAAGGCTTTGGCATAGTCAGTAAAGCAGAAATAGATGTTTTTCTGGAAGTCTCTAACTTTTTCCATGATCCAGCGGATGTTGGCAATTTGATCTCTGGTTCCTCTGCCTTTTCTAAAACCAGCTTGAACATCAGGAAGTTCACAGTTCACGTATTGCTGAAGCCTGGCTTGGAGAATTTTGAGCATTACTTTACTAGCATGTGAGATGAGTACAAGTTGTAATCAACAAAACTGTTACTTAGAGAGGTGACATGCTATGAGTTTAACTTGTACAATAAGGAATGCGGAAGCTTCTGTTAATATCCCTCCCATGGGGAGGTGAAGGAGATAATAGGTGCTCAGTAGTGGGGGCTATAATTGTTACTTAGGTTACATCAGACTCTGTGGTCAGTGCTTTTATATCAATTAATTCTCACAAATCTTGTTAGCTTTAATCTTGTTATTTTATCCCTATATAAAGATGTGAAATTAAGTCTCTGTTGATGGGATTATAGGACTCAGTGACTGAACTGAGATTAAAATACTCCACATTGACTGTCCGAGCAGTGATTTAAACTCTAATCCGTTTTTTTTTTTTTTTTTTTTCCTGCACAATCTGCACACTTTCTGCTATTCCAGGAAATTACCTTTGAGGTAGACTTGTAGGTATCTGACTAGCAAGGCAGAGTAACACATATGTTCCAGAAAAAGACACCAGAAATGAAACAACCTGGGAACACTGAGTGTTGGTATTAAAATGTGCATTAAAAAAGAAAAATCTGAAATAAGTCACATGTTCTATAAATGAACAAATACATTGACCTCTTCATTTGTTTAATATGTGTCAAATTAGTAGTAATGTCTTACTAAAATAATTTAGTCTTGCTTATTATCTAAAATATTGAATGGTTTAAAGATCTGAGAATATATTTTCTGGTTTGATTGTATAGTATTTATTTTCACCAAAAGTTACATGGAATTTTAAAAGATGATGTGAAAACTGTTGTTTCTAGGACATATTAACAGTTAAGGTCTCAGCTTCCAGAACTCCCAGTGGGCTTTACTTCCTCATGTTCTGTTCCTGGATGAATCCATTTAGAGAATATATGGTTTCCTATGCTTACATTGGCAGCATGAGGTTGTTTGAACTTTGCTTGCCTGGGTATTATTAGGATTATTATGACAAACATATACTAATCAAAGACTCATATGACATAATCCCTACTTTTAAGATGTAAAATAATATGCTTGCACTGAAGTTCTGATGTAGAGAACAGAGAAAGCTGGGGGGTGGTAACCTTTTAAAAAAATTATTGCTCTCATACTATGAAAGAAAATATGTTTCCAATAAGTTACTCTTTCTGTAAGTTGCTCTGAGTATCTTTCTGTTGCTAAAGAGAAAGAGTAGCATTTTATGTGGTTTTTTTTTGCTGTGGGCGAGAGAGGGAGAATCTCTCAGAAGAGCTGAACTGAGAATCTCTTACTGTGTTCTTTGCGCCTCCCTTTGTACGTGTGGAGGGTTGTGAATATCTGGACGGAGTTTACAGAATTAAGATGATGATGGCCTTCCTCACATCCTTTAGGTGTCTCTATTTTTTAATAAACTGAATTGATAAACGTTTATCATGACCATAAAAGGTATGAAGGAAGGAAGGCTGACAAACCATTTGTTGGCCACAACTTAGAAGCTCTCTTTGAACTGAACCTTTTTTTTTTTTTTTTTTTGCTCTGTTTCTGAAAAACAATGCAGTAAGGATTGTATTTTGATGAACTTCTTTACTGCCCTTTTCACTGTTTTTTTTAATTTGCCTATGTAGTTGACTTTATCCCTGTCAAACGTATGTGTTGAAGTGGAAAAAGTCATTTATTTTTATATAAAAAAAGTTAGTATTCTATAAAGAAACAAAATGTGCTGGAATGAGAGGCTAAGATGAGTCATCTTAACCAAGCATTGAGCTGGATATCAGATGATGTGACTTTTAATACCAAATTGGATATTAGATAAAGGATTTAATCTCTGAGTCTGTGTATTTATCTATGAAAGAAGTATGTTAAACTAGGTGATATCAAAGTTATCACAATTATGACATCATCACTTCCTTTGGAGAGGTATATGTGGAAAGTAGACCCTTGTATTCTGTAAAGAACAATTGTCTTACATAGTATAACCTGACACCTCTGACCCTTCCCAACAGTTTCACCAGCATTAACTCACTGCATCAATATCATTGTGCTGTTAGTAAGACAGGGGGTTATTGTTATCCATAGAGAAATATGCAGAATCTGAGATTCAGATCCGTAATAACCAATCCAGGTCCACACAATGAATTCCAACCAGAGCTGTATGCCCTGGGTTTACTAACATAGGTTTGATAAGTAATAATATATTGCTGTATTAGTATACTTACTGGCTTCCCACTGAACTTGCTTCTACTTGAGGCAAAAAAAAAAGTGTCAATCTGGTTTGCATCCAGAATTCACTAATTAGCACTTACTAACTCCATAGGAAATGGCAACCCACTTCTTGCCTGGAGAATCCCAGGGATGGGGGAGCCTGGTGGGCTGCTGTCTATGGGGTCACACTGAATCAGACACGACTGAAGAGACTTAGCAGCAGCAGCAACTCCATATAGTTTGTGGGTTGCCAACCTGGTGGGTATGAAGGCCAAAAGATATAACACTGAAAGATGAGGCCCTCCAGGTCAGTAGGTGTCCAGTACGCTACTGGGGAAGAGTGGAGAAATAGCTTGAGAAAGAATGTAGAGGCTGGGCCAAAGCAGTAACTACATCCTGTTGTGGATGTGCCTAGTGGTGAAAGTAAAGTCTGATGCTGTAAAGAACAATATTGCATAGGAACCTGGGATGTTAGGTATATGAATCAAGGTAAATCCAATGTGGTCAAGCAGGATGTGGCAATTATAGGAATCAGTGAAATAAAATGGATAGGAATGGGTATATTTAATTCAGATGACCATTATATCTACTACAGAGGCCAAAGATGGAGAAGTTCTATACAGTCAGCCAAAAAAAAAAAAAAAAAGACCTGAAGCTAACTCTGGCTCAAATCATCAGTTTCTTATTGCAAAATTCAGACTTAAATTGAAGAAAGTAAACAAATCCCTTATGATTATACAGTGGAGGGGATGAACAGATTCAAAGGATTAGATCTGGTAGACAGTGTGCCTGAAGAACTATGGTTGGAGGTTCACAAGATTGTACAAGAAGTGTGACAAAAACCATCCCCAAAAAAAGAAATGCAAAAAGGAAAAATGGTTGTCTGAGGAGGCCTTATAAATAGTTGAGAAAAGAAAAGTGAAAAGCAAGGGAGAAAGGGAAAGATATACCTAACTGAATGCAAAGTTCCAAAGAATAGCAAGGAGAGATAAGAAAGCCTTCTTAAGTGATCAGTGCAAAGACATAGAAGAAAACAACAGAATGGGAAAGACTAGAGATATCTTCAAAAAAATTAGAGATACCAAGGGAATATTTTATGCAAAGATGGGCAAAATAAAGGACAGAATTGGTAAAAACCTAACAGAAACAGAAGAGATTAAGAAGAGGTGGCAAGAATACACAGAACTGTACAAAAATGGTTTTAATGACCCAGGTAACCATGATAGTGTGGTCACTCACCTAGAGCAGACATTCTGGAGTATGAGGTCAAGTGGAATTTAGGAAACATTACTATGAACAAAGCTACTGGAGGTGATGAAATTCCAGCTGAGCTATTTGAAATCCTGACTACTCTTAAAGTGCTGCACTGAACATGCTAACAAATTTGGAAGATTCAGCAGTAGCTGAAAAGGTTAGTTTTCATTCCAGTCCCAAAGAAATGCAATGCCAAAGAAATGTTCAAACTACTGCACAATTGTGCTCATTTCACATGCTAGCAAGATAATTCTCAAAACCCTTAGTTTAGTATTACATGAACTGAGAACTTCCTGAGATAAAAGCTGGCATTAGAGAAGGCAGATGAACCAGTGATCTAATTGCCAGAATTCATTGGATCATAAAAAAAAGAGTTCCAGAAAGACATCTGCTTTATTGACTACTAAAACCTTTGACTGTGTGAACTGAATGAATGAATGAAGTCGCTCAGTCGTGTCTGACTCTTTGCGACCCCATGGACTGCAGCCTATCAGGCTCCTTCATCCATGGGATTTTCCAGGCAAGACTGCTGGAGTGGATTGCCATTTCCTTCTCCAGGGGATCTTCCTGACCCAGGAATCAAACCCAGGTCTCCTGCATTGCAGGCAGATGCATTACTGTCTGAGCCACCAGGGTTGACTGTGTGGATCACAACAAACTGTGGAAAATTCTTAATAGATGGGAATACCAGACCACCTATCCTGCCTCCTGAGAAATCTGTATGCAGGTCAAAAAGCAACAGTTAGAACTGGATGTGGAAGAACATACTAGTTCAAAATTGGGAAATGAGTACCTCAAGGCTGTACAATGTCACCCTGCTTATTTAACTTATATCCAGAGTACATTACAGGAAATGCTGGGATGGATAAATGACAAGCTGGATTCAAAATTGCCAGGAGAAATACTGACACCTCAGATATGCAGATGATACCACTCTAATGGCAGAAAGTGAAGAGGAACTAAAAAGCATGTTGATGAGGGTGAAAGAGGAAAATGAAAAGGCTGGCTTAAAACAGCATTTTTAAAAAAAAAAAAAAAACAACTAAAGTCATGGTATCTGGTCCCATCACTTCATGGCAAATATATGGAGAAAAAGTGGAAGCAGTAACAGATTTTATTTTCATGGGATCCAAAATCACTGTGAATAGTAACTGTAGCCAAGAAATTAAAAGATGCTTGCTCCTTGGAAGAAAAGACTATGATAAAACTAGACAGCATATTAAAAGCAGGGACATCACTTTGCTGACAAATGTCTGTATAGTGAAAGCTATGGTTTTTCCAGAAGTCATGTAAGGATGTGAGAACTGGACCATAGATAAGGCTGAGTGCCGAAAAACTGATGCTTTTGAATTGTGGGGTGGGAGAAGACTCTTGAGAGTCCCTCAAGAAGGGAAACTGTGCTAAGAGATAAAACCAGTCAATCATAAAGGAAATCAATGCTGTATATTCATTGAAAGGATGTATGTTGAAGCTGAAGCTCTAATACTTTGGCCACCTGATTAGAAGAGCCAACTCACTGGAAAAGATCCTGATGCTGGGAAAGATTCAGGGCTGGAGGAAAAGGGGTGACAGAGGATAAAATTGTTAGATGGAATCACCAAATCAATGGACATGAGTTTGAGCAAACTCTGGCAGATAGTAGAGGACGGGGAAGCCTGGCATGCTGCAGTCCATGGGGTTGGAAAGAGTGGGATATTACTTAGCGACTGAACAGTGACAACCACAACTCAATATAGAGGGGATAGAAAGCAATAAACTTTGGAAAATTCTGAAAGAGATGGGAATACCAAACCACCTGACCTGCCTCTTGAGAAATCTGTATGCAGGTCAGGAAGAAACAGTTAGAACTGGACATGGAACAACAGACTGGTTCCAAATAGGAAAAGGAGTACGTCAAGGCTGTATATTGTCATCCTGCTTATTTAACTTCTATGCAGAGTACACCATGAGAAACACTGGACTGGAAGAAACACAAGCTGGAATCAAGATTGCCAGGAGAAATATCAATAACCTCAGATATGCAGATGACACCACCCTTATGGCAGAAAGTGAAGGGGAGCTAAAGGGCTTCTTGATGAAAGTGAAAGAGGAGAGCGAAAAAGTTGGCTTAAAGCTCAACATTCAGAAAACGAAGATCATGGCATCTGGTCCCATCACTTCATGGGAAATAGATGGAGAAACAGTGGAAACAGTGTCAGACTATTTTTTGGGGCTCCCAAATCACTGCAGATGGTGACTGCAGCCATGAAATTAAAAGACGCTTACTCCTTGGAAGAAAAGTTATGAGTATATTCAAAAACAGAGACATTACTTTGCCAACTAAGGTCTGTCTAGTCAGGGCTATGGTTTTTCCTGTGGTCATATATGGATGTGAGAGTTGGACTGTGAAGAAGGCTGAGTGCCGAAGAAATGATGCTTTTGAACTGTGGTGTTGGAGAAGACTCTTGAGAGTCCCCTGGACTGCAAGGAGATCCAACCAGTCCCTTCTGAAGGAGATCAGCCCTGGGATTTCTTTGGAAGGAATGATGCTAAAGCTGAAACTCCAGTACTTTGGCCACCTCATGTGAAGAGTTGACTCATTGGAAAAGACTCTGATGCTGAGAGGGATTGGGGGCAGGAAGAGAAGGGGACAACAGAGGATGAGATGGCTGGATGGCATCATGAACTCGATGGACGTGAGTCTGAGTGAACTCCGAAAGATGGTGATGAACAGGGAGGCCTGGTGTGCTGCGATTCATGGGGTCGCAAAGAGTCAGACACGACTGAGTGACTGAACTGAACTGAACTGAGAAAGCAGTCAGTGCCTAGAAAGCAGTAAGAATCAGTGTCTCTATAAATTGGATCTGCCTATATTAAGGTGATAAAGGAAAGAAATGGTATGGACCCAACAGAAGCAGAAGATATTAAGAAGAGGTAGCAGGAATACACAGAACTGTTCAAAAAAGAGCTTCACGACCCAGGTAATCACGATGGTGTGATCACTCACCTAGAGCTAGACATCCTGGAATGTGAAGTCAAGTGGGCCTTAGAAAGCATCACTATGAACAAAGCTAGTGGGGGTGATGGAATTCCAGTAGAGCTATTTCCAATCCTTAAAGATGATGCTGTGAAAGTGCTGCACTCAATATGCCAGCAAATTTGGAAAACTCAGCAGTGGCCACAGGACTGGAAAAGGTCAGTGTTCATTCCAATTCCAAAGAAAGGCAACGCCAAAGAATGCTCAAACTACTGCACAATTGCACTCATCTCACATGCTAGTAAAGTAATGCTCAAAATTCTCCAAGCCAGGCCTCAGCAATATGTGAACTGTGAACTTCCTGATGTTCAAGCTGGTTTTAGAAAAGGCAACGGAAACAGAGATCAAATTGCCAACATCCGCTGGATCATGGAAAAAGTTAGAGAGTTCCAGAAAAACATCTATTTCTGCTTTATTGCCTATGCCAAAGCCTTTGACTGTGTGGATCACAAGAAACTGTGGAAAATTCTGAAAGAGATGGGAATACCAGACCACCTGACCTGCCTCTTGAGAAACCTATATGCAGGTCAGGAAGCAGCAGTTAGAACTGGACACAGAACAACAGACTGGTTCCGAACAGGAAAAGGAGTATGTCAAGGCTGTTATTGTCACTCTGCTTATTTAACTTCTATGCAGAGTACATCATGAGAAACGCTGGACGAGAAGAAACACAAGCTGGAATCAAGATTGCTGGGAGAAATATCAATCACCTCAGATATGCAGATGACACCACCCTTATGGCAGAAAGTGAAGAGGAACTAAAAAGCCTCTGGATGAAAGTGAAAGAGGAGAGCGAAAAAGTTGGCTTAAAGCTCAACATTCAGAAAACGAAGATCATGGCATCTGGTCCTATCACTCCATGGGAAATAGATGAGGAAACAGTGGAAACAGTGTAAGACTTTATTTTTTTGGGCTCCAGAATCACTGCAGATGGTGACTGCAGCCATGAAATTAAAAGACGCTTACACCTTGGAAGGAAAGTTATGACCAACTTAGATAGTATATTGAAAAGCAAAGATATTACTTTGCCAACTAAGGTCCGTCTAGTCAAGGCTATGGTTTTTCCTGTGGTCATGTATGTTTGTGAGAGTTGGACTGTGAAGAAAGCTGAGCACCAAAGAATTGATGCTTTTGAAGTGTGGTGTTGGAGAAGACTCTTGAGAGTCCCTTGGACTAAAGGAGATTCAACCAGTCCATCCTAAAGGAGATCAGTCCTGGGTGTTCATTGGAAGGACTGATGTTGAAGCTCAAACTCCAATATTTTGGCCACCTCATGCAAAGATTTGACTCATTGGAAAAGACTCTGATGCTGGGAGGATTTGGGGGCAGGAGGAGAAGGGGACGACAGAGGATGAGATGGCTGTATGGCATCACTGACTCGAAGGACATGAGTTTGAGTGAACTCTGGGATTTTGTGATGGACATGGAGGCCTGGCATGCTGTGATTCACGGGGTTGCAAAGAATCAGACACAACTGAGCGACTGAACTGAACTGATATGCAAGTGATTGGTTCATGGTTGGGCTCCAGTTTTTCAGTGCATCAGCTTCTGAGGTCATTAATGCTTGGTAGCTTATATACTGTTCTTTCTGGTTAAGACTTAATATTTACTGAATACTAATGAGTTTGAAATGCATATTTATGGTTAGCATTCCTTTAGAATCTTTAAGTGTAAAGAAAGATAAAGTAAGGGAGAATACGAAGAGGTTATCTCCAAGTCTGCATAGCAGAAAGAAAATATATTCCTAGAAATAGGTATATTGCAAGTAGTAAGCTACTTTGTTGAGGATCTGGTGGCTCAGATGGTAAAGCCTCTGCCTGCAGTGTGGGAGACCCGGTTTCGATTCCTGGGTCGGGAAGATCCCCTGGAGAAGGAAATGGCAACCCACTCTAGCACTCTTGCCTGGAAAATCCCATGGACGGAGGAGCCTGATAGGCTACTGTCCAAGGGGTTGCAAAGAGTTGGACAAGACTGAGCGACTTCACTTCATTAAGCTACTTTGTGAGGGTTTACAGACCCCCATAAGGCTTGTAAACTGTCTCTTGTTGAATAGAGCATTTATAAGATGATGAACTATTAATGCATAAATTGCATTTTTAGTCTACAGTTTCGGAAAACATGTCAATATACCATTTTAAAAATGTCATTTTGCTTTCCTAAAATAAGAGTAAGCAAGTTCTGTGAATAAACAGGTATTTGTCAAATCTGGATTATGTCAGAAACAGATATGGCTCAAGATAGTGGTTTGGTTCATCTCCTTTGTCACATGTGTTCTGCTGAAAGGAATTTAATTATATGTGTGTGATTCTCTTTGCCATGGTGACTATAAACTTACATTTAGTAATTTTATTTATAAAAACTAAAGCTTTATGCAGAATTAAAATATTAGTATTAGTTAACTGTTAGTGGTTTTTTTTTTTTCCTTGTCAGGGTCATATAACCTTGATTAAAAGAGAGAATCTTCTTACAGTAGATAAGAGTGTAAATTGAATTGTAATTGTACAGTAGATAATAGTATAAATTGAACGTTATAGCCTGTGATTTTTACATATCAAAAATAAAAGGAGAATAATCTCAATTTTTAAAATATTGAGATACCCAAATTAATTTTGAGTTTTAAGAGTTGAAAGACTCCAAGTGTAACAGTTTCCCAGTTTGTATAAATGCAGTTGCACAAAAACAACTTTTATCCTGGACATTTCTGGTTCTAGAAAAATCAGAAAAAAAGACTTCTATTGTGTTTTAAAAGTAGGTAGAAGCAGTGAACTAAAAGTCAGGGCACTCCAGTCTTATGCCATCTGTTTGTCCTTGGGCAAATTTCATTCCATCCTATGATATCAGAGCATTTTGTTCTGTAGCAGGGAAACCCAAAACCAATAAAGTAAAGCCTACGGTATATTTGAGGAAATTGGAAGAAAAATGAAATGGAAATTAGATACTCTTTTACAGGCATGAAAATAAGCACCTTTATTATGCCTGTAAGACATTTTAATGATCTAATTTTTTTAATATTCTCTTTATTAACTTTGTAAGGATGCTAAGGAATATGAATTTAAGGGAAACAGACACAAGTGTTGGGCAGGATTTAGATGGGCAGGAAACTAACTGGAATGTCATGAATCTTTATCTGAACATGCACACCAGATCCAAACTGTCTGGCTTGATTAGCGAAAAAATCAATCAGGTCAGTTAGGCAGTTCAGTCAAGTCATGAATTAGTTAACTAGTTCTTATTTATCTGAATAGATTAGCTGATATGTTTATTTATTCAGTCAGCAAGTATTTTTGGAACATCAGTTATATGTCCGGCAATGTGCTGTGAACACACAGATGAAAGAAACATTCTTACCTTTAAGGCTTTCACTGATTCAATCCTAGTCCAAGGCATTGAGTTAAATGCCATTTAATGGAACCTGCTGTAGGCAGATGCTTGGTTAATTCAACAGAGTGAGTTGAGGAGCAGTGGACAAGTGTCTATAGGATGAGACATTTCTGATGAAAATAATGTTAATTCAGGAAAAAAGGAAAAAAAAAAAACTGGGCAGAGGGCTTTGGGATTAGGGAAGTTTCTTGGCTCAGTTATTGGTTCCATTCTTTGATCTCAACTCAGATGGCATTCAGTAAGGATTGAGATTAACAGACTTTGTTTCTAATCTTTTTTTACATTTACCACTAGTCCAAATTGACCAGCTTCTTTGTTGCCTAGTATCATCTAGAGACTTTTCTTTTCCTTCATCTTTGATAGACAGAAGGACCAAAAAGCATGTGAGTAGGGAAAATATTTCACAGATAAATAACATGGCCAGGGAGAGGGAATAAAGAGCCACTGCTCCATATGCTAAGATGGGATGCATAATGGAAAAATCACATAATACCTTAGAATGTCAGTGATAATGCTGAAAGTCCATCACTCTTGTTAATGAATATATGAATATAAGTAGATGAAGCCCCAAATGAGAAGGAACAGTGATTTGAATTTAGGCCTTGTGTGTGCAACTCACTGATAGTTAGACCACAGCATGAAAAACTATGGGAAAATGTTTAAATGTCTTTTTTTCAGTGCTCTTCTTGGTAGTCTTCAATTTCTATTGGATAGGAATGTGAAGAAGACGGCACTTGGGTATCTATGATCATTCTGCACTGAGACTTTAGTATTCAGTATGATTACCATTTAAAAACTATGCAATTAAAGTTGTGTCTAATGAGAAAGGAAGAGGCCATGCTAAATATTCAGTGCTAACAAAACCCAGCCATTCCAAAGGTGTAAAATCATCTTGGCTTCTGGTGTTAGGATGGTGGCACTGGGGATTTGAAGGGATGGTGCTATAATTAAAAGAATTAAGTCATGGATTGTAATGGCCCTGGTGAACAGCACAGCTCCCAAGAAGGCAAGGAATTCTTTCAGATCGTTCATGAGAGAGTGAAGATTTTGTCTTCGTTCTAAAATAATATGAAATGCTGAGATTCAGTTTAAAAATTCTGTCTAGTTCAGAAGTTTATTTTTTTTTAAATGGGTGTCATATCTGAAGTAAGATTTTGCTGCAGTGTGTTTTCTGCCACAATATTAATAACCTACATTCAACATTAACTTAGTTACTTCAATATTATAACTATCAACATATTTGCTTAAATAGATTAAAAATAGCTGAATGCTGCTCTAGAAGCCATCTGTCAAGTTAATGTTTTATTGCTTTTTCCAGATTTCAGTATGGATCATATAGTGGAATTGAATTAATTTGTCAAATTTTTATTCAGTTATACTTGTGTGACCACTAAGGATTGCCAGTGGATTCTGCTTAGAATTTAATGAAAGGAGCTCTGAAAGGTATGAGCCAATTGTATAATCAATAAGCCTGAATCCAAGCATATCTGAAGTTTGAGTGGGCTCTGCAGATTTAGTCTCTAAAGCATTTTTTAAAGGGACATTTTGATTTAATTGAAGGGGAGAGCTAAATAAGGAAGAGGAAATGAGTGACAAGGTGACATAGTTATTATGATACACAGTAATTTTGACTTTGGATCTGGGTTTTAGCATAGCAGGGAAAGAATCTGGAGGTGGGAAGAGAATAGGATGAATTTGAGAAGAGGGGATTAACGAATTAAAGGTTCAGATAGAGTAAGTGGCTTCAAAGGATACAAAACCAAGGAGTGATAAGGGATTCCCATTTTACTTAATTTCTTCTTAAACAAGCATTAAGATATTGAAGCAGAAACCTTAGAAACTATGTTGTATTAACCGATTAAATACTTATTAAGTAGCTTTTGCACTCAAAGTTCAGTTAGGCAGCTGGAGTGGATCCAAAGCTTTGACATCTGATGGCTATAGGCAGGAGTCCACAAACTAGAGTCCCCCAGCCAAATTAGGCCACTACCTGTTTTTGTGCTACCTGGGGGCTAAGAAAGGCTTTTGCATTTTTTAATGGTTGAAATAAGATCAGGAGTATTTAGTGACATATAAAAATTATATTAAATTCAAATATGAAGTTTTATTGAAATGCATCTACACTTTTTTTTTTAACCTTTGGTTAATGGCTGCATTCCTGCTATAAGAGCAGAACTAATTGAAGCAGAGTAATTGAAGCAGACCATGTAATCTGTAAGCTCTTACATATTTACTCTCTGGCCCTCTGTATAAAATTATTTCTGAGTTCTGGTCTAAGATGCAGGCTTCAGTGACTTCACAGTCGAGATTTATTGAGGACTTTTGTGTGCTGGCCATTTTTCTCTGAGCTCTATTCATCTCATTTAATCCTCACAGCACTTTGATGAGATAGCTGCTGTCTGCCTACAATGCAGGAGACCCAGGTTTGATCCCTGGGTTAGAAAGATCCTCTGGAGAAAGAAATGGCAACCCACTCCAGTACTCTTGCTTGGAAAATCCTGTGGGTGGAGGAGCCTGGTAGGCTACAGTCCATGGGGGTCGCAGGAGTCGGACATGACTGAGTGACTTCACTCACTTTAAAGTAAGAAATTGACACACAGAAATGTTAAAACCTTGCCCTTAAATCACATAGGTATTAAGTGATGGAATTGAGATTTTAACCCTGATGATATGACTCCAAAAACCATGCTATACACTTTCTAGATCTCAATTTCCCATCTTTAAAATATGGATTGTATATTTTTTAAGATACTTATTATTAGATAGTTTGTTAAACATGTATAAAGCCCTTGGTATAAACAATTGATTTACAATATAGTCTTCATTTCTTTTTATCTTGTATGCCAATTTTTTGTAAGACTATCTTAGTTTACTTGTTAACATAAAAATTTGAGATCCTGGACCTAGAGATTTTGTAATGAAGACTAAATTTATACTTCGTGAAGAATACCCCTGAGTTAGTTCAGTGCACATAGTTAGGGTGGCACTTGGAGAAATCTTGGGTCATTTTGGATATGAAGAGGGAAAGAAGAGTAGCTTCTGCCCTCCCCAAAGATCAAATTTGTGTATGTAAATATGTAACTATCATAATGAACATCAAAATCCAAAGTTATGAACAGGTGCTATAGAGATTCAGATGAAGGAGAGCTTATTGTAGGAATAAGAATTAAAATTATGGAATAAAAGATAAGAAAGGTCACAAAAAACACATTAAGATAGAGAGTACTGGCCAACTAGATAAGCTATCCTAAATGAATGAATAAACTAATATGAAAACTAACTTGAGAGGGCATTCACAAGACTTTCCTGAAAACTCAGGCTGTCCAGGTGTTTGTAAGAAGTAGACTCAGGGGTCCTGCACAAGAATGAATCTTGGTGTGCACTCTCAGGGAGTTTACAGATAAGTCTGGGAAGCAGTGGTGGAAACAATGGCTACGCTACAGTGTTGAATGTTCAGTCACAAATATATTTTCAACCTTGTGTATCAAAAAGGAAGAGGTACTCATCCTACCTTGGGGAAGCAAGTAGGTTACATTGAAGAGTCAACAGTACTGGTAAGAAGGTAGATGAAACATGAAACTATTATGTGCAAAAGAACAAGAATAACCAAAGGATATCAATGGAGCAATTCAGTTCAGTCGTTCAGTCATGTCTGATGCTTTGCGACCCCATGGACTACAGCACGCCAGGCCTCCCTGTCCATTACCAACTCCCGGAGTTTACTCAAACTCATGTCCATAAATCAGCGATGTCATCCAACCATTTCATCCTCTGTTGTCCCCTTCTCCTCTGCCCTCAGTCTTTCCCAGCATCAGGGTCTTTTCCAATGAGTCAGCTCTTTGCATCAGGTGGCCAAAGGATTGGAGCTTCCGCTTCAGCATCAGTCCTTTCAATGATTATTCAGGTCTAATTTCCTTCAGGATGGACTGGTTGGATCTCCTTGCAATTCAAGAAGCAATTCATGGTGATGCCAAAGAATAACAAACAGTTTTTCTACCAAAATGTGACCTAAATGCAGAAGGCTTAGGTCAAAATTGTTGTTTAGTGGCCAAATCATGTCTGGCTGTTTTGGGACCCCGTGGACTGTAGCCCACCAGGCTCCTCTGTCCATGGAACTTCCCAGGCAAGAATACTGGAGTGGATTGCCATTTCTTTCTCCGGTGGATCTTCCTGATCCAGGGACTGAACTGGCAACTCCTGAACTGGCAGGCAGATTCTTTACCACTGAAAGAAAGAAAGAGGAGTTGTTTAGTCATGTCTGACTCTTTGTGACCCCATGTACTATAGCCTACCAGGCTCCTCTGTTCATGGGGTTTTCCAGGCAAGAGTACTGGAGTGGGTTGCCATTCTTTACCTCTGAACCACCAGGGAAACCCTAGGTCAAAATACCTATGAACAAACAATTTTAATGTTAATAGATATGTTAATTGCAGAAGGCACACACACACTCACACCCTTCCCTTCTCCCTCCTCCTCTTCTCTGAATTTAACATGCATAGGTAGTTCATAGTTATCATAGTCACTGGTTTTAGAGAACTTGGTGATATAGGATACAAAGATCTACAGAAGATCAGCTCTCAAGATTTTTGATTCAAAGCCTTACTATGTTTCTCAGGATAAGCTCAAAATCAAATATGAACTTTTACAAGAATACAGATAACCGAAGTTAAACTGACTCTATGTCTAAAATTTCTGATATAAATACCCTTTACCTTTGGTTTAACTTCCTAAGATTAGCTTCCTTCAAAGTGTCTCCCTCTGTCTTCCCCCCTTCCCCTTTCTTTCTGTCTTTGGAAATGTTTCAGATATGAAATAAAACATGACTACCCAGTTTCACGAACTCTCAACATTTTGCCACATTTGCATTCTATTGTTTTTGAGTGAAAATAATATGTTAAAGATACAGTAGACCGAAAAACCTCTCTTCAAGCCTCTCCAGTCTTCTCCCCTTGACTCTTTCATTAGGATGAGTCACTCTTCTACTATATGACCTTGGCACTGATCATTCCCAAAAGTTTTTGAAAATTTGCTATGTTAGATAGTGATAAAAATATGAAGTACTGATATCACATTAAAAATTTTTCTAGCATTATTATGCATACAATTCTGAAGAATGCATTTTAATTTAAAACTGTGTTTGGGGATTTAATCATACTGAACTTTGCAACTCTAGCTTATTTAACTGTCAACATTCCATTGTGTCACTGCACCACAAGTTATTAATACATTTTATTGGTAAAGACTCAGACGGTAAAGCGTCTGTCTACAATGCGGGGAGACCCGAGTTCGATCCCTGGGTCGGGAAGATCTCCTGGAGAAGGAAACGGCAACCCACTCCAGTACTCTTGCCTGGAGAATCTCATGGACAGAGGAGCCTGGTATCCTACAGTCCATGGGGTTGCAAAGAGTCAGACACGACTGAGCGACTTCACTCACTCACTTACAGCTATGACAGGTGATACTACAATGAATATTCTTATAGACGTCTTCTTGTATGCATGCCCAGTCTTTTAGTCATGTCCAACTCTTTGCAACCCCCTGGACTTCAGCCAGCCAGGCTCCTCTGTCCATGTAATTTTCCAGGCAAGAATACTGGAATGGGA
Organism: Nanger dama; assembly: GCA_917880005.1. Classification (NCBI taxonomy): domain Eukaryota; kingdom Metazoa; phylum Chordata; class Mammalia; order Artiodactyla; family Bovidae; genus Nanger; species Nanger dama. The sequence goes on from CAKJTW010000022.1 coordinate 23,839,839, forward strand.
TGCCATGCCTTCCTCCAGATCTTCCTGATCCAGAGACTGAACCCGTATCTCTTTCGTCTCCTGCTTTGGCAGGCGAGTTCTTTACCACCAGTGCCACCTGGGAGATCATATTCCTGTATAGTGAAATGAAAGTGAAAGTCTCTCAGTTGTGTCCAACTCTTTGTGACTCCATTGACTGTAGCCCATGAAGCTTTTCTGTCCATAGCATTCTCCAGGACACTGGAGTGGGTAGTCATTCCCTTCTCCAGGGGATTTTCCCAACCCAGATATCGAAACCAGTTCTCCTATGTTGCAATTATATTATGAGCTCTTCTTTTAGCTTAGTTAATTCTTCTCTCATTTCATCTAAAATGTCCTAAAATATTTGAGAAATACAGCAAAGAAATACTGTTAAAGATTCTTACTCATATAAAATTTTATAAATGTATGAAATATTAGCTATTTTTTTCCCCCAGAGTCATATCTGTGCGAAATGTCACCTGGGGCAGTGGCCTCAACAATGTCTGGAGATTGCAGTGTCCCTATTCTTGAGCCTGTAGCAATAATTGAGAAATCTGTCTCCAAACCAAAAGTGTAGTTGCTGTTTCACAGGATGTGCATATTTTCAAATTTGTTAAATGTATTGACAACTTGTTTTTCCTTTAACAGTGTATGTGTGTCTCAGTGTAAATATTTGAGTCTGTCTCTTTATTTTTGTTTTTAAACTATGAATCAAATTAATTGAAATGATATACCGTGTGGTCTGGGCTTCTCCCGTAGCTCAGGGGTAAAGAAGCTTCCTGCACTGAAGGAGCTGCAGGTTTGATCCCTGGGTCAGGAAGATCCTCTGGAGGAGGGCATGGAAACTCACTCAAGTATTCTTGCAAGGAGAATCCCACAGAGAGAGGAGACTAGCAGGCTGCAGTCCATAGGGTCACAAAGAGTCGGACATGACTGAAGTGACAGCATGAACCATGTCCTAGATTACTTGTGAGATGAGTTTCGTTTTTGTTTTATTTTATTATATACTTAAATTGCCATTACTGTGGACTTCCCTATTTATTTGTTTTGCTCATTTTTCAGTTCGATTTTAAATTTTATTACTTATTTTTATGACTTTTTAATATTATCCAGGGTTTCCCATCTAGCTCAGTTGGTAAAGAATCTGCCTGCAATTCTAAAGACACGGGTTCAGTTCCTAGATCGGGAAGATCCCCTGGAGAGGAAATAACAAACCACTCCAGTATTCTTGCCTGGAGAATCCCATGGACAGAGGAACCTTGCAGGCTACAGTCCATGGGATCGCAAGAGTCGGACATGACTGACTGACTTTCAAGTATTGTTCATATATCACTTATATGTACTACTGATACTTTCCTCATGTAATTTTTTCCCCTTTGTTTATGGTAAGATTTTTCTTACTGAGATATTTTATTCTGGGGTAGTCAGTTTTATTCATGATTTTCATTATGATTTCTGTTATTTTAAAAATTCTTCCCTATATTGAAATGGTAAAACATGTCTCCTGTATTTCTTTTAAATGCTTAAAATTCTAGTGTCTCAATTTGGATTGTTAATCCATCTGGAATTTATATTTGTGTATGTTATAAGTGCATTATAGTGGCTAGAGTTTAATTGGAGAATGGATAATAGTTAAGTGGGAAGATGTCCTGTGTGTCAGGAGTGTACAGTACTGGAGGAGAAGTAGATTTCAAATTAGTTGTGTTGTTTAGGACTGGTTGGCAAGGTTTGGGATATATAATAGTTCAAGGGCTGCTGTGACCACAGCAGACTGGGTGCCTTAAGTCACAGAATTGTATTTCTCACAGTACTGCATCCTGGAAGCTCAGGATCAAGGTGTCAGCAGGCTGTTTTGAGGCCTCAGTTGGCTTGAAACTAACCTTTTCCCTCTGTCCTCACATGGTCCTTTCTCTATCTGTACACATCCTTTGTGTCTCTTTGTGTGTCCAAACGTCCTCTTAAATGGACAGTGTATTTTCCAAGTCTCTTGTAAATGTGTTATCATACTTTCATAATTAAAATATATATATATATATATATATAAAAGAAAGAGGGAAAAAAATAAAATAGGAGTCAGGATCTGCTTCATAAGGTAGAAGTTCCCCAAACACATATAGGTGTTCAATAAACATAATGTGTGTGTGTGTTAGTCACTTAGTCCTGTCTGACTCTTTGTGACCCCATGGACTATAACATACCAGGAAATAGTAGATGTCTATTATAAGTGCTTCGAGTAAAGAAAATATATCTAAATATATCTATGGAGATGTTCCTGGTTACTAGAAGCACAATTTACAATTTTCCTTCTATTTTTTTGTGTTAACCATATTTTCCTTGATAAGCATGTGAAGTGAAGTGAAATCACTCAGTCATGTCCAACTCTTTGCAGCCCCATGGACTGTAGCCTACCACGCTCCTCTGTCCATGGGATTTACCAGGCAAGAATACTGGAGTGGGCTGCCATTTCCTTCTCCAGGAGGTCTTCCTGACCCATGGATTGAATACAGGTCTCTGGCATTGTAGGCAGATGCTTTACTGTCTGAGCCACCAGGGAAGTTAATAAGCATGTGCTGCTGCTGCTGCTGCTAAGTCGCTTCAGTCGTGTCTGACTCTATGTGACCCCATAGACAGCAGCCCACCAGGCTCCCCCATCCCTGGGATTTTCCAGGCAAGAACACTGGAGTGGGCTGCCATTTCCTTCTCCAACTCATTAAAGTGAAAAGTGAAAATGAAGTCTCTGCACAAGTAATAAAAATTTAAAGAGTATTATTCTGAGAAAACGATAAATAAAAGGATGCGAGTTGTACTGGATCAGAGTCTACCCCAACAGCCTTACTTAACCTAATCACCCATTTAAGGTCCTATTTTCAAATAGAATCACACTCTGAAGTACTGGGCTTCAACATAGGAATTTGGTGAGACAGAGAGACACATTTTAGCCCATAACAGGATATACTGGTTTGCTAAATTTTTAGGACAACTTAACATGTAAATATCTCCTGGAAAGCAGTCATGGTAGCTCTGGGCTGTCAGAGATGAAAGTGGAAACTGCCAGGCCTCTGAAGATCTAGGCCTGGCACTGACACGGTGCCTTTTCTGCTTTAGTCCATTGGTCAGCATAAATCACAGGGCCAGCACAAATTCTCAGGGGGGGAAATACATTCTACACATAAGAACAGAGAGAATTATTGGTGGCTATGATTGCAGACTAAGAATGTGGTCACTGAGGTGAGAAGAGAAAGTGAGAGTTCACTTTCAGATTCCAAGAAGGAGAGTAATTTGAGAAGTATTTGTTTCAGGGTTTTAAACTTGGCAGAGTAATCAAATAGGATATGAAACAGAGGGAGTCCCTGGTTTTGGCAGTCAGTAAGGACTTCGTGTACAGTGAGATGTGGGGGATACAAAGATCATGGATTTGAATTTGATTTAAATTTAATATAAGGGGGCGAGGACAGTGAGAAAAGAGCTCAACTGCACACACACAAGTATGTGGATCAAAGAGAGGAAACGGGAGATACAAAGACACTGGCTTCCTTGAGTCAGGCAGAGGAAATAGAAACCAGAAAGGAGGTAATTATAGATGGTATCTTCATCTCAGAGGCACATACAGTTTCTGCTGCAAGACCCAGGTCCTACCTTTCATTTAGATTGTCATCTATCAGACTCCTCTCCTCTGATGACATGATCAGAAGTGAGATAAAATCTAGCTTTATTTTGGGAGATACTGAAGGGAGATTTCTCTTTGAAGATATATATATATATATATTATTTTTTTTTTTTTTCCTGAACAGCAGATAACTTGCAGAGAGCTTATGTTCTTGTTGTGCCTTTGGTTGGGTTGATTGTTTTCAGATGGCGCATGAGTCAGTCAGTTCAGTCGCTCAGTAGTGTCTGATTCTTTGCGACCACATGAATCTTAGCACACCAGGCCTCCCTGTCCATCACCAATCCCTGGACTCTATTCAAACTCATATCCATCAAGTTGGTGATGCCATCCAGCCATCTCATCCTCTGTTGTCCCCTTCTCCTCCTGCCCTCAATCCCTGCCAGCATCAGGGTCTTTTCCAATGAGTCAACTCTTCACATGAGGTGGCCAAAGTATTGGAGTTTCAGCCTCAGCATCAGTCCTTCCAATGAACACACAGGACTGATCTCCTTTAGAATGGACTGGTTGGATCTCCTTGCAGTCCAAGGGACTATGGCACATATACCTCACCAAGTCTGCCAGAAGAGCCTGTGGCAGGGATCAGTAAATGAGTGTTCCTGGCCTGTTGCATGGTTTTGTAAATAAAGTTTTATTGGAACATAGCCACAGTCATCTGTTATTTGTATTATCTGTGGTTTTCCTGCCACCCTGGCAGAGCTGAAATGTTGAGAAAGAGACCATATGGCCCACAATAAAACATTTATTTTCTAGCCCTTTTCAGGAAGAGTTTCCCAACTCCTGAAGTATGATATTGAATTGCATAATATACAATTTATATATATTACAGAAAGTATAATAACTTTCTGAAAATCGTTGGCATTTAGTAGGCAGGTAAATGGTAACCTAGGGTGATGAAGAAAGTCTTGGTAATTGACAAGCCACTGCTGAGGGTCACAGAGACCATGCTTGAGAAGGATTATTCAGAAAAGTCAGGCAGTGACAGTCCCCAAGACAGTTGCCAGATTCAGCAAATGAAAATAACATAATATTCCGTTACATTTGAATATCATATTAAAACAGAGGTCTTTTTAAAAGTATATGTATATGATTTTAGGGACATACTAAAGAGCCTAGCTGTTTGTCTGATGTTTAATGTTAACTGTGGGGCTCCTGGATTTTCTCTGTCTATGCTAGTCTCCAAGCATCAGAGTGTTGTGTGGGAGTCTGAACACAGACTGCCTAAGTTCAAATATTGCTTTCATCTCTCCCTGACTGAGTGACTTTTGGTATCATATTTAGTCCTCCAGTTTCCTCATCTGAACTATTAGAATAATAACAGGTAAAGAATTAAGTGGGGGAGACTATGAGAATAGTATAGGATTCAGTGAATTCATGTATACATCCATCGCAACTCTTGTTTATGCGTTTACTTTTATTAATCATGCAAAATAAATCAGGATGAGGGAAACTTTGAATCTTCCTAAATACAAATCATCCAGGGAAGGTCCCTGGAAAAGAAAATGGCAACCCATTCATGTATTCTTGCCTGGAAAATTTCGTGGACAGAGGAGTCTGGTGGGCTGTAACCCATGGGGTTGCGAAGAGTCAGACATGACTGAGCAACTAAAGCTTACTTCCTTGTGTTTATATGTTAATCCCAGCCTCTGCCCACTCCCCATTTTCCCTTTTGTAAGGATAAGTTTGTTTTCTATGTCTTTGAGTCTATTTTTGTTTGGAAATGTTTATCTGTATTTAAGATTCCACAATAAGTGATATCATATGGTATTTGTTTTTCTCGGACTGGCTTGCTCCATTTAGTCTGATAATCTCTAGGTCTACCCATGTTGCTACAAATGGCATTATTTCAACAGTTTATTTAAATTCATTTCAAAAATAGCTGTTTCCTTATTTACAAGTTCTCCACCTTTAACCCCTGTTCATCTTTCTAACAATGTTATTCACATAAGCAGAGCTCCTTGTGTAATGTTATTTGCATCCAAGCCTTTTCAGTATTTTAGTCTTAAATAGTTCTGCCTAGTGGCTGTGTGCTGGAAATAGCAGCACGAGCTTTCTTTTGGCATGGATTCCTTGTATATCTGCAGTATAAGGCTTTTATTTGTGTCCTGACAATAACAAATGACTTATGGAAATTCTGGGTGGTTGAGTAATAGGTGTCCTGAATGAATTGCCCAAGAATAACACAGACACTCTGAATTACAAAATATTTCAGTAATTATGATGATGCGGGGAAATAATTTACAGTTATCTTTCAGAATTCATTAAGAATTTTAAGTGATTAGGAGTTTAGATATATGTGTTATTGAGTCAGTACCAACAAATTATCTATCTTATCTGTCTGAGGAGGAGAAATGTTACGGGAGGAGAAGTAAATGAGTAAATGTGAAAGATATTCTAAGGAATGCAAAACTGTGCAAAGATGTAATATGTCTCTAAGCCAACACAATTTGGTTTGATACATGATCTTTTATTTCACTGTTTTAAAATGCATTCCACAGCCCAAACCATTCTTTACTCTTCTCCGTGGGGAAATATGTGAAGACAGGCAGTTCCACACAGGTCTGCCCCACTGGAAGGTTTTTATTTCAATGCTATCAACTTCTATTCTCAGCAATCATTTTTCTTTTATTCTCAGTATCCATTGTTTTCAGTAATTCACTTGAGTGATCTGAAAACCGCTGAGAGCAACTGTGAGAAATCTGCCTGCTGACTCTGTTGAGAGTGAATTTTGAGAAGGAGGTTATTTCTGAGTCTATAGACAATAAATAAATGGACTGAAATTAAATTATCATTATCTCACACAATCACCTTGATAAGAAAATACAATTTTATTTTATTTTTTGCTGTATAGAAATGCCCTTAAGTCATATCTGGTAACCTTGATTCCCTAGTACTATGTATTAGAATATTTACTGTTTTCCTAAAGGGAGGAAGCAGAGGAGGCATCAGGGCTAGCTCTCACCTTCCCTTACTCATGGCCTGCCTTCTCCTTGATCATCTATGCCGTGATTGTGTAGCAGCGGCTATTCTCTTGTACAAGGTAATGCATTCAATATAACCAGTGAATAAGTTCACACGGGGGAAAAAAAAAGAAAACGAGTTATAAGGTTAATTTGATTGTCTAAGCAGTTACACCTGAAGTGCACTCAGGATATCTCTCTGATTGTTATTGTCATTATTCTGATCGTCACCATCAACGTCCTCATCATTTTCACTGATGATATTTTTAGTAATTTTAAAGCCCTACCTGTATGATATCACAGTAACAGATTTACCTAATTCAATCACCATAAAGAAGTCCAATCTTTTTTTTTAATTATTAATAAAGGTTATCAGCTCAGTCTGATTGTTCATAAATAGTGTGACTGATACCTTACCATTCCCATGATGATTGGAATACTGGTCAGCTGCTCTCAGCTGACCAACTTCCAAATAATTGTGGAACCTCATCATTTGCTTTTTTTTTTTTTTTTTTTTTTAGCATCAAATATGTGTGTACATAGAATGAGTAACAAGTCTCTGTACTCTTGAGATCGGAAGGGATGCTCTATGTTATGTAATCTATTGTTGTAGTGAGGGTGGCTTTGTCTCACAGAAGTCACCAATGTACCCGCTAGTCTAGGATTGTTTTATCTGTTCATCTATTGAAGGGGCAGATCTTTGGTCATAAATAATTCATTTCACCAAGTTCTTATATTTGGATACATTAAAAATAAATTCTTGCCATGCAAATTTTTTTGGATACAATTATTGATTTCCAATCTGGTTGATTTTCTTAGTTGGTGCAAATAGGAAAAAAAAAGTGCCCAATTAGACCAGTGTTATTTAAAGGAATCAAGTATTATAATTGACATGTTTATTAGCACTTTCTCTGTGACAGTAAATTATTTATAGATACTAACTCATCTAATCTTTTAGAAACTCTATATCACTAGTTTCTCTATTTTTATATAAGATTTTGCTGAGACAAAGAGCCCCAAGGTACCAAGCTAAAAAGTAGTAAAGTCAAAATTTAAATTTGACTTATTCCAAAATTTAAAACACTCATACATAACAAAACCCTGCTCAGAAGCAATGGAAGTCTTGCTTCATTGTAGGAAGAAATTTACATTTGTGTCTTGCTTATAACTAAAGCATTAAAAGTCCTGGGATTTGCATGAGGAGGATGATGCAAGGGGAAATCTTGACAGATGAGAATTTACTGCCTCCCCTTTACTTTATAGAGTCTGTCCTGAAGGACACTGGAAAAGAAAGGATTTAAGCCAGAGTTTTCCTTGTGGAAGAAAATAATGATACATATGTAAAAAGCATTGGGGGTTGGGGCATCAGTCAACAGGAGACTCTAGAGGCAGCCGAGGTTGTGAGACAAAGGAAAGGGGAAGGAGGACTTTTTACTTTACCCTTTTTTTCCATTATGAATGTGATCTTATTTTTAGCACTTTCTTGAGAGTAATCTCAATAAAAGTTTTAACTGATTTAACTGATTTTTAATTATTTCTAGGGACCAGACTATTTCTTGGGATGTAATTGACTTTAAAGTTATAAAAGAAAGGCCAAGCTAATATAGCTTATAATTTTTTGTACTACTACCACAAATGCTAATAATCAATATAAACACTGCAGCTTCCTTTTTTGTCTAAAATTTTGTTTAGCTCATATTTTAACATGACTCTATCTAGTCTTTACAGCACCCACAAAAGTATTGTTATTATTCTCTTTCACAGGTTTCTTTTTCAGACAGGTACATCCAGTAACTGCTTTAGTTAGTTGTAACATTATTAATTATTGATGTCAAAATGGAAAACATGGAAACTGTTACTGGTGTAATAATACTAATAGTTGCTTTTTCTCTTAAATTTTTTTGTACTTAGGTATGCTCAAGGCAAACTTTTTTTTTTAATACGATAGTATTCATGTGTGTAACTAGCACTCTTAGAAATATTTTCTATGAATGTCTCTGTAGAGAGTGTATAATGCAGCCCAGAGTGGTGAACATAGTATTTCCGAGAAATAACACTACTCTAATTCATTTCTACAACTAGCACTCTTTTTAGATGCATCTTTTACACAGTTGTCCTTGGAGAATATATAGCATACCAAGCTAACTTAAAAAAATATTATCTATAATTTTTCAACTACTCTGTAAGCCCAACATAATTACTGCAGTATGTCCATGAAGAAATTGAGACAGAGGGAGGTTAAATGTTTGATGTAAAACAAATGCTTCGTCCTGCTAAGAACAACTGAAAAGCCTGGATATTATGCATGAAACATTATAAGAAGACTGTCAAGTGGAAAAAGGTAGCAGAGCCAGGAACAACCATGCTGGTTAGGTTCCTGGATTTCTTGTTGGCTTATACATCTCAGAATTTCAGTGAACACACAGGCAACTGCTAAGTGCCAACAGGCACAGAAAAAATGGTCGAATAAAAGCCTATGCTTTCAAATCTGAGGACCTAGAAAGGGGTAGCCTACAAGGCAGAAAAATGTTAGCCAATAGGCCAATAGCCACCCCAAATACCACAGGAAACACACATACACACGCATAGCTGTCCCATCCCCACCCATGCAAGCAAAGGCCAAGTAAGAAGTCTAGGTGCCAACCCTTGCCCTGCTGTAATGGGGGGTTTCCATCTCCCCATTAGAGTGTTCTTAGAGAACGCTCAGTGGAGCAGGCTTGCATCCCCATCTGGGAAGAATGAGGCACCTTTCTCTCTCACTACTAGGGTGTTGTGAGAGGAGGCCAAATGAAAAGTCAGGACTTTGACCACCACACAGCCATAACAAGGCCATCCTCTTATCTCCACAGTGTCAGGGGAGGCTATGTGGGAGCAATAACAAGGTACCTCTAACTATCCCTGCCAGGGATGTCAGCGGATACCTTGTGGGGAGTCAGAACAGCCATGCCTGCACAACAGTAATGAAAAATACCCCCTGAATATCAACAGAGGCCAATTAGGGAACCTGGACTTCTGTTCCACTAGGCAGTAATGAAGAGGTGCCCCATTTATCCTAGCATAATTTCTGAGTTGCATCTTCAACGCTTTTTGACTTTTAAATTTAGGAACTGCACTATAGTGCCTGCATGCTCAGTCACTCAGGCGTGTCCAGCTCTTTCTGACCCCATGCACTGTAGTCCGTGAGGCTCCTCTGTCCATGGAATTTTCCAGGCAGGAATACTGGAGTGGGTTGCCATTTCCTATACCAGGGATCTTTCTGACCCAGGGACTAAAACTGGGTTCCCTACATTTCCTGCATTGGCAGGTAGATTCTTTACCACTGAGTCCCCTGGGAAGCCCTAGTATGTGCTATAAATCTTCAGCAGTCTTCTTTAAATCAGGGTGTATTCTCTCTGAGATATGTACAAAATGATTTAGTGGGATGTAGAATTAAAATGTTATACTTTGCATTAATATTTGATTATCTCATTCTTTCAAATACCTGTTCATATTTTAATTAAATAACAGTATATGCAATAGTCTAGCAGGCTGTAGTCCATAGAGTCGCAAACATGACTGAGCATTCACACATGCAAATATCCAATAGTACCTGCATAGCATTAACATATAAAAATACATATATTGGGGAGATATGCTCAGTTTTTTGTTTTTAATGACTGGATGTGTCATGCCAATACTTAGAGAAAACCACTTTAAATCATTACTATATAAAACATTTTCTGTCCTAAGGATTAAGCCTTGTAAAATGAGTTGGGCTCTGGGATTAGAACAGATACTTAGAAAAGTGAGAAGGGCATGGCCAAAAAGATTTGGAAGGTTTAGGAGACAAGTATGGTTTTTACTATGATTATTAGTCTGATTGGACACAGGGACATACCTAGGCAACCACTTACTCTGTTACCTAATATGGTAGTTCTGCCAGTGACTTTAAAATGTAATTATTTAAAGCCTTCAGGTAAAGGAAGAAGAGCAGGGCAGCATGTTAAGTGGCATATGCGAAAAGTGCTGGAATTGCCTCTCGCATGTGAAGTCCTCTGGGGTATGGTGGCAATGCAGCCAGGCATGGATAGGGTTTCCCATACCCTCTAACTCAGCATCTGACAGGATAAGATGTAGCTGTATCAGTGCTTCTGAAACCCTGATAATTGAATTAATTCCATCAATATATAATGTCTCTAAACCCCAAGGGGATCACGCTTGAATGGCGTTTAATCAGTGATATCACCATATCTAAAAAAAGAATGATTCCAATGAAGTGTAGAATTGAGATTCAGAAAGTGAAGATCTACTTGATGTTTGAGTGAATACTGCTCTACCAAGGAAGACTCTAAATTTGGGAGATAAAAACAAACTTGCTGATGTAACTTTACTAGAAATTAAATGTAATACTATTACTATCCACACCTCATTGCCCTGGATCTTTTATTTCATACTTACCAAACAAGCTTCTGCTGAAAAACATGTGCTCCCAATAATCTTGCTAATAACAACTTGAAGTGGTTGATCATTTCTATGTGCCAGACACTGTTTTGGGTGCTTTATATGTATTTGTTCACTGAATTCTTTTAATAGCACTCTGAAGTGAGAGTCATAATTAACCTCATTGTACAAATGAAAGGACCCAATTCCACAGAGACCAAGAAACTTGCTCAAGACCTAATTGTTAGTAAGTGGCAGACCTGGGGCTCACAGTGGGCCAGTCATAACTCAAAGTCTGAGATCTTAATCATTGTGAAACATGGCCTTGTTGAATCTGGACTAAGGGAAGTCTTGGAAACAGGGTAGATACTTAATCACTGGAATAATATGACTACTGTTTTCTATTAATGAAAGTGATTGAGGAATAATGCTTAGAAGTACATTGATCAGTCTTGTGCATAGTTAGTTAGCAGGACTTACTCAGAAAGATTAATCTCTCTAAGTTACTAAGAACTTTTGGTCTTTGGACTTGAAATCCTGACTGCTGGCTCTAGATCTATGGGGACTATAAGGGTATTACATTTATAAGCCCCTATTGAATAAAATCACCATCAGGATCATCCCATCAGAAATCTAGTGTAATACTACAAGAAGCTTTATTAGAAATAGTGATGCAGGTATGTACTATAAATGTGATGTTTATAGATGATTTGAGATTTTTAAGACTGAGTATAAAGTCATGTGAACTCATGTGTCAATTTTAATTTTTGTTCTAATCTCATTTGCTGCATCTGAGAACTGTTATTTCTTAAAATAATCAGTTATTAATAGAACAATATTGTAAAGATCAATTGAGGGTTTCTGTTTTGTCCCATTAATTGAAAACAATGAGCCAGTTATTTTACCAGCAAAATGGATTTGTTCAGAAGCAGCAAAAACTGTAGTATGAGACATGCAGTTATGGTGAACTTCATACAAGACTATTAAGAAAAGAGAGAGAAATGCTTTAATGTAGGGAAAAGGGGAAATTGGGAAGGGCTGTTATAATCAAGACGTTCATAGGTGGAAACTGGGAGTTTGAAGCATGGTAGCTGTTCATTGACTGAGTTGTGACAGCTTCTCATTGGCTGAGTTGTTGCCAGGCAAGGGTATCTTTCTTTCCCTGCTTGTGGTAGTAAAGTAGTATCACTCCCTGCCACAGATGCTAGGTATGTATGTTTCTTTCAGTTGGCGTCTATATTAACTTAGGATGGTACACGCTGAGAGATTCCCTTTCTGGGCTCCTAACAACCAGTCCATCCTAAAGGAGATCAGTCCTGGGTGTTCACTGGAAGGACTGATGCTAAAGTTGAAACTCCAATACTTTGGCCACCTCATGCGAAGAGCTGACTCATTGGAAAAGAACCTGATGCTGGGAGGGGTTGGGGGCAAGAGGATAAGGGGACGAGAGAGGATGAGATGGCTGGATGGCGTTACTGACTCGATGGACATGAGTTTGAGTGAACTCTGGGAGTTGATGGACAGGGAGGCCTGGCGTGCTGCGATTCATGGGGTGACCAAGAGTCGGACACAACTGAGTGACTGAACTGAACTCCATTTAGCTGAGGTTTCCCTTTAGTGTCTTTCAAGTTCATTTGTAGGACTCAAAAATGTTTCAAAAGTAAAGTTGATCATTTGGTAAACTCCTATTGTGTAGGGCAAGTTCTTCTCCCTGAGAAATTACTCCTGAGAGTTGGTTTGTGTCAGCTCCTACAGGCAGGAACAGCTGCTAAGCTATTTTCTCTTGACATTTACAAAAATAACTTCCAAGTTGTTGCTGTAGTTTTAAAAGCAATATATGTTCTTTCTATTCTCTTTTCTCTCCAAACTTGGCTCAGGTGATCCTATCACCATCGGCCATGGTGATGTCCTCTTGTAGCCCTTTAGCTTCCTTCTGGCTGAGATGAACATCTGGAGACCTGGGGTCATCCATCAGTTCAGTTCAGTCACTTAGTCATGTCTGACTCTTTGTGACCTCATGGACTGCAGGACGCCAGGCTTCCCTGTCCATCACCAACACCTGGAGCTTGCTCAGACTCATGTTCCTTGTGTTGGTGATGCCATCCAACCATCTCATCCTCTGCCATCCCTTTCTGTCCTACCTTCAAACTTTCCCAGAATAAGGATCTTTTCCAAGGAGTCAGTTTTTTGCATCAGGTGGCCAAAGTATTGGAGCTTCACATCAGTCCTTCAAATGAATATTCAGTACTGATTTCCTTTAGAATTAACTACTTTGATCTCCTTGCAGTCCAAGGGACTTTCAAGAGTCTTCTCCAACATCACAGTTCAAAAGCATCAATTCTTCGGCACTCAGCTTTCTTTATAGTCCAATTCTTACATCCATATTTGACTACTGGAAAAACCATAGCTTTGACTAGATGGACTTTTGTTGGCAAAGTAATGTCTCTGCTTTTAATGTGCTTCTAGGTTGGTCAGAGCTTTTCTTCCAAGGAGCAATTGTCTTTTAATTTCATGGCTGGAGTCACCATCTGCAGTGATTTTGGAGCCCAAGAAAATAAAGTCTGTCTCTCTTTCCATGTTTCCCCATCTGTTTGCCATGAAGTGATGGGACTGAATGCCATGATCTACATTTTTGAATGTTGAATTTTAAGCCAGCTTTTTCAGTCTCCTCTTTCAGTTTCATCAAGAGGCTCTTTAGTTCTTCTTCACTTTCTGCCATAAGGGTGGTATCATCTGCATATCTGAGATTATTGATATTTCTCCAGAAATCCTGATTCCAGCTTGTGCTTCACCCAGCCTGGCATTTCACATGGTGTACTCTGCATATAAGTTAAATAGGCAAGATCACAATCTACAGCCTTGACATACTCCTTTCCCTATTTGGAATGAGCCTGCTGTTCCATGTCCCATTCTAACTGTTACTTCTTGAATTGCATACATGGAAATGAAGCACAGCAAAGGCTAACAGTTTTGCCAAGAGAACACACTGGTCATAGCAAACACCCTCTTCCAACAGCAGAAATGACTTTACATATGGATATCACCAGATGATCAAATCAATCTGAAATCAGATTGATTATATTCTTTGCAGCTGAAGATAGAGAAGCTCTATACAGTCAGAAAAAACAAGACTGGGAGCTGACTGTAGCTCAGATCATGAAGTCCTTAATGCAAAAGTCAGACTTAAATTGAAAAAAAGTAGGGAAAACCAGTAGACCATTCAGGTATGACCTAAATCAAATACCTTAAGATTATACAGTGGAAGTGACAAATAGATTCACAAGGTCATCCATAGGTATACTTTAAATAACTGAATCCAACCAGTCATAGTCAAAACCTCACTAGCTCCTCTCACTTCGCCATCTACCCCTCTGTCTCCCATTTCGCACTTACCTGGAAAATTCTCACATTGAGCAAAGCTCAGTCAAATCAACTTTCCTTGATACTTTCTCTTGCCTACCTATTTTTAAATCATTTCTTTACTGTCTACTCCAGTAATTGTCCTTCACCTTCATATATTGCCCTTTCTCATTAATCACACCAAGCCAGCCCGCTTTCCTAATTCTGTGGTTACTTCCACTAATTGCTTTCTGGGCACCAAAATGCTGCTTCTCTAAAAGAAGAATTTCTTTCTTACAAAATGATTTCCTATTGCCTTCCTTCATCAACTCAGTAAACATGGCAGAGTTTTCTGAAAGGATGAAGGAAGACAGATGGAAGGAAAGAAGATGGACAAAAGGGAGTGAGGAAGGGAGGGAGGGAGAGACATCACTTGTTTGACACCTTATGAAAATTCGGCTGCTTCTCAAATATTGCTTCCTTTCTCTTCTCTACAGAATGTCATGAAAGGCCATTTACTAATGCCTACCAAAGAGAATAGAAATAGCTAAATGAATGATTCTTAATTTAGTTTTCTAATTGATTTTTATTGATGATAATTATAAGATTTAATGTATTGACTTTTAGATACGAACTGTCTTTGGAAGTATTGATCATAGCTGTTAAACATGTTAACACTGAGAAAATAAAATATAATTATAGAAGCAAAAACATATAGAGAGTAGGAGTTTAAATTAACAATAGAATTGTAGTTAAAGTAAATGGTAATCATCAGTGTTCAGAGGGTAGCCTGACTCTGGTTTATGAATTAGCTATTTGATCTCTTTTGTTAGGTCATGATTTTATATTAAAATTGAGAAATAAAGGTAGAATAACTTGGTTATACAATATCATTTTCTTCAGAAGCTTGAGACAGTTTTGGATAACCTTCATCTTGACACCTTTTACATGAGAATGGGTAGAACTAATTTTATTCTCTTTTTTTCTAGAAATGAAGAAATTAAAATATGAATATTCTGTGAACTCACAAAATCTGGATACCAATTTTAGAAATTATTGTTCTTTAGAATATATTTCTCATATTTAATGTCATTATGATTTGAAAGTCCAAATATGGCAAAAGGTATCAGTAGCATGCTTGGTAGAGAGAAATTACTAAGTTATATATGATGGCAAATGCAAAGGAGTCAAGTTTATAGTAAATGAGTGAATAAAAAGTAAGGTTGCTGAAAAACTTCCTACATTCAAATGTCAGCTCTAGAATTCATTGAAATATAAATAAGTCTTCAAAATTTGTCCCCTTCCCTTGTACCCTATTGATTTTCCAAGGACTTCTAAAGTGATGCTGGGCCCAAATCTACCTTCTCAGAGCAGCAGTCTTATACAGAAAATGATTATCCCCCATTCTTTCCATTAAATAGGCAAAAATCCTTTTTTATTTCAAATGTCACTACTAAGGTAGTGGTCTCATTGGAAATTTTCTGATAAATCTATGTGGAGGCTATTTCATAGTGACATATATCTTATAAGGAACAAGTCTGTAACAGAACTTAAGTCATTCACTATCTTGTGCTGAAATGGCAGATGTCTGTATCAGGTTGATAGGGGGAAATTAGGGATGTGATAGCTTTGGGAGATTTTAGGTCAAATAACTTTGGGCTCCAAAATCACTGCAGATGGTGACTGCAGCCATGAAATTAAAAGACACTTACTCCTTGGAAGAAAAGTTATGACCAACCTAGATAGCACATTCAAAAGCAGAGACATTACTTTGCCGACTAAGGTCCGTCTCGTCAATGCTATGATTTTTCTAGTGGTCATGTATGGATGTGAGAGTTGGACTGTGAAGAAGGCTGAGTGCCAAAGAATTGATGCTTTTGAACTGTGGTGTTGGAGAAGACTCTTGAGAGTCCCTTGGACTACAAGGAGATCCAACCAGTCCATTCTGAAGGAGATCAGTCCTGGGATTTCTTTGGAAGGAATGATGCTAAAGCTGAAACTCCAGTACTTTGGCCACCTCATGTGAAGAGTTGACTCATTGGAAAAGACTGATGCTGGGAGGGATTGGGGGCAGGAGGAGAAGGGGATGACAGAGGATGAGATGGCTGGATGGCATCACGGACTCGATGGACGTGAGTCTGAGTGAACTCTGGGAGTTGGTGATGAACAGGGAGGCCTGGTGTGCTGAGATTCATGGGGTCGCAAAGAGTCGGACACAACTGAGCGACTGAACTGAACCTCATTGGACTTACTGTGCATGCTTCCTAAAATTTGAACCAATTGAAATTTTGTGCACTGATTCTAGAAAGTGATGTTCTGCTGAATCATGTTGAGGGCTGTAGTAAATTATTAATAATTATAAATGAGAAACACCTCCTCTTATCTGTCCCTGTCTAGTCCATTACCACAATCATTATGGACTTGGTCATGTGACTTGATTTGACCAATGGGTCATCAGCAAATATGACCACAAGCTTGTTCTTACACATTGTGGTTTCACTCTTGAACCACAGGATGCCCAAAATATCCTGCTTTATAGGGGAGGTAGAGGAAAACCAAGGCACTGTGACCAACAGAATTAGCCAACTCCTAGCTGTTAGATTGTAGCTACTGGGGTCAACCAGCTTCCAGATAACATGGTAATTAACTGTATCTGCATAAATGAGTCCAGTCAGCTGCACACAGAGCAAAGACAGTTTCCCCCAGTGGAGCTCTGCTAAGTTGCTAAACCAAACAGTTGTATACAGATGAGTTGTTTTTGCTTTAAGCCACTATAGTTTAGAGTGGTTTGCTTCTCAGCTCTAGATAACCAAGTATTGTCTGTTGAAAAGTGTTTGCAAGTTACCAAAAACCAGATAAGTTTATCGTCATCCATGGAATGATGTTGAGTAAATTATACCCTCTGAGACTCAATTATGAGACACAGATATGCAGCTGACACCACTCTTATGGAAGAAAGTAAAGAGGAACTAAAGAGCCTCTTGATGAAAGTGAAAGCAGAGGGTGAAAAAGCTGGGTTAAAACTCAGCATTCAAAAAACAAAGATCATGGCATCTGGTCCCGTCACTTCATGGCAAGTAAATGGGGAAACAATGGGAACAGTGGCAGACTATTTTCTTGGGCTCCAAAATCACTGCAGATGGTGACTGCATCCTTGAAATTAAAAGATGCTCCTTGGAAGAAAAGCTATGACAAACCTACACAGCATATTAAAATGCAGAGATACCACTTTAGCAACAAAAGTCTGTCTAGTCAAAGCTATGTTTTTGTTGTTGTTTTGTTTTGTTTTTGTTTTTCCCAGTAGTCATGTATGGGTGTGAGAGTTGGACCACAAAGAAAGCAGAGCACCTAAGAATTGATGCTTTTGAACTGTGGAGTTGGAGAAGACTCTTGAGAGTTCTTTGGGCAGCAAGGAGATCCAACCAGTCCATCCTAAAGGAAATCAGTCCTGAATATTCATTGGAAGGACTGATGCTGAAGCTGAAGCTCCAATACTTGGGTCATCTGATGCAAAGAACTGACTCAGTGGAAAAGACCCTGATTCTGGGGAAGATTGAAGGTAGGAAGAGAAGGGGATGACAGAGGATGAGATGGTTGGATGGCATCACTGACTCAATGGATATGAGTTTGAGCAAGCTCTGGGAGTTGGTGATGGACAGAGAAGCCTGGTGCTGCAGTCCATGGAGTTGCAAAGAGTCAGTCACAACTGAGCGGCTGAACTGAACTGAATTGAGACTCAGTTAGGTAGTGAGTTAAATAGGAATAATATTAGTGTCTTTCTGTTTAGATTTCTTAAAATTACGGAGGTCATTTAGTTTATTTATTCTTTTTCCAGCTGTAGAGACAGAGATTGCCCAAAGTCCACACACACACACACACACACACAAATGCTAGTTTGCTGAAATTAAGTTAGCTCTCCTTGATATAAGTAATAAACATTTTAGTTTAAATGCTATAGGATGAGATAAGAGGAGGAGAATTCACATTAAAAAAAAAGCAAAATCATAAAGTACCCAGGATTTAACTCAACAACAAAGGAATAAGACTAATAGTGTTTATCAAAGGATGTAAAACTTTCCTGGAAAGATACAATATTGTTAAGATGTCAATTATGTACAATTTCATATTTTTAATTTCAGTCGACACTATTTTGTTGTTAGAAACTTAAAAGCTGGTAGTATAGGTCCTCTTAAAGAATAATGTATGAATATGGCCAAAAACTGTAGTTAGAAAACAGAACAAGAAATATGTAGAAAAGATAAAAACTTTGGGGAAATAGACTGTGAAGCAATTGTAATTGAAAGAGTATGGTTCTGGCATCCTCACTTTTAGGTAATTTTCTTGCATCCTATTTCACTGAGAAAAATAGAAGCAATTAGAAGAGGATTTCCATATACTCTTACCACTACATATGTCAGCGTGTCTGCATGTGTGTCCAGATTCTTTGCCTCTTCCAGTACATTATTGAGAAATGTTTTATGTTGTCTGTTACTAACCTGTTTAATTCACAGTAGACTATATCTCCTTTTGCTTGTTAGACTTTTGCTTTAATAATTCTTTCTTCTCTCTCTTGCATGATCAACTTCTCCTGATTCCTTGCGTTTTCTAGTGGTATACAATTATGCAGTTATTTTTCTTGGTTTGAAAAAAAAAAGGAAAAAAAGTCTCGCTTGACCCCTTACTTTCCTCCAGTTTCTGCCACCTTTTTTTCTAGCCAAACACCTTTAAGGGAATTTCTACAATCCTCATTTCACTTCTCATGCTCTGGACATCACTGCAGTGTTTGGTACATACCCCTCCATCAAAATAGCTCTTCTCTGCTGGGAAAGACAGTGTTCAACTCTAAGCTTTTAATTGACTCAGCACAATGCAATCTTTAACCCAGTTGATCACTCCTTCTTTTTGAAACACTTTTTTCATCTGGATTTTAAGACATCACTTTATTTTCACTACCACCATTCAGTCTCAAGGCTTTAAATGACTTATTTACATGATGAATCTCGAAGCATATCTCCCGCTGAGACATCTCATTAAAACTCCAAACTTACCTATCCATCCATGTGTTCAGTATTCTTAGTTGAATGTCTAATAGTTATCTCAAACTTAAAAGCTCAAACCTAAGTTCTTGGATCTTGACACCCCAAAATATTCCTCCCTCACCCCCTTTTCATCTAAAAAAAATGGCATCAATATTGTTCTAGCTGCTTAAAGCCAACATTGTGATGTTGTTCTGTGTTCATGCCTTGTAACAGCAAATCCTGTTGACTCTAGTTTACAAATATTTTTAGAAAGTCCTCCATCACTATTAGTGTCAATCAAATGATCATTTTTTTCTTCCCTGAATTATTGTGATAACCTCTTAACTTGCCTTCCTTCATAACCCTTCTATTTTGGTAAACTATAACTAACACATCTGCATTGAAGATGTCCTCTAATAATCAATGTGGCTAATATCATCTTTTAACCATATACTATTAGTAGGACTATAGGTAAATCATGAAAA
This sequence comes from Nanger dama, assembly GCA_917880005.1. NCBI lineage: Eukaryota > Metazoa > Chordata > Mammalia > Artiodactyla > Bovidae > Nanger > Nanger dama. The sequence continues at coordinate 23,859,724 of CAKJTW010000022.1, forward strand.
ATTTTAGCCCTTACTCCTTTTCAATGAAATATATATGTCATTTGCTCTCTCTATCTCACAGATTTTGAGAGGATTGAGCAAATAAAAGGTGCACATCTGTGTATGTGAAATTTGTAAAGTGCTACCAAAATATAAAGTGATAATAACAAAACGACAGAATGATTACTGTGATGACTGGATGAAAGGTTGTTCACTGTATATTTCTTCAAGTGTCATAAAATATTAACAGTAATTTTAGGTTAATAGAAACCATAATATAATAACCACTTCATAGACTCTGCTGTGCAAAATGAATGGGGGATGGGCTGAAGTGTGTAGCACAGCCACTTTAGATGGGTTTGTAAAGATTTATTATGCCCATGGAGCAATCTGCAGTAGAGTAAATTGGCATTTGAGGGGTGTCACAAACAATAATGTAATACATCTTGCACTACAACACACAGGTGTCCAAAGGCTATTACAATCCAAGTGTTGCACTAAAATTGTATGAAGTTAATAGCATGGCTACTATGAGAAGGGTACTCAGAAAAAAGCTTTTTAAAAAATCTATCTAGTGCAATCACCCCTACCTTTAGCCCAGTAAAACCATAGCAACTCAATAAATTAAATTCTCTGATTCCAATTCAGCCACTACTTGTTTAAGTAATAATTGCAGGATAAAATAGTTGCTTATCAGAAGGGCATCTGAAACTTCAGGGTTATTAGATTGAACCCATGTATAAAGGATTGTTGAAACTTGACTGAGGATCTCAAAGATACTGGGCCTTTCTGTATCCGGATACTTCCAGAAGGAGTTGAATGAGTCCTTTTTAGTAAGAACTTTGGTATGAGATATTTTGTGGAATATTTGGTTTGGAAAATCTTTTTACAACTATTGCAAAAGCATAAGGTATTTGATGCATCCTTTTTGTATCTTTGTAACAGTTCTTGAGTGAAATTTCTGTTTATTAGGTTCCACTAATTGATTATTAAAACTCCCCACAAACACAGGTTCAGTTCTGAATACAAAGGAAATAATAAAGCTCTACTTTTTCTATGCTATACTCAGTTAAACCCAATGTGATATCTTCTACCTAATGAAAAAAATATGTTTAAAGATGTTACTCAGATACCAGGATAGAAAATTTTCTTTTATGGGCAGAAGTTAAGGGAGCCAGACTAAATTAAAGATGATAAAAGAGTATCATAACTCCCATTCTTAGAAGCCATTTTAGTTTTTATACCAGTTTCTATATCTACCAGGAAGTGTGCTAGGGGTTGGAGCCACAGGGATGAGCAGGAACAATATGGTCCCTGATGTGTTATTTTGGTATAATGTTGAGATATATGGCCTCTTATTTTCTGAAATCTCCAGACTCTCTTTCCCTCCCCTACTTCCTTTGGACCTTCTCTTTTCTTCACTCATACTTTTGAGGTCATGCTCCATTTAAATTTATTTCAGGCTGACTCTTTTTAGTGTGAGGATTTGATTTAGCCAAGAAGGGATTTTCAGCTCTCCAGTCTGGAGAGCTTATGGCAACATAATGTCTTCAGCTACTTTGGACATCTCAGTGGACCCCTGCAGTTATTCCATGACTAGAGTTTCAGCTGGAGTGCTCAACCAGCTCAGCCTTTCCTCTGAGTACTACTGACTGAGGTCCCCTTGCACCTCCTTGCTTCTTCCCACATTGTGGATGATGATACACAGGTCTTTTATTTGTCATGATTTGTCCATACTTTCTCACATGTGGGGCTACATACGAGTAGTTGTTCTTCAGTTGCTCAGTTATGTCCAACTCTTTGTGACCCAGTGGACTGCAGCACACCAGGCTTCCTTGTCCTTCACTATTACCTGGAGTTTGCTCAAACTCATGTCCATTGAGTCGGTGGCACCATCCAACCATCTCCTCTTCTCATCCTACCTTCAGTGTTTTCCAGTATCAGGGTCTCAATGAGCCGGCTCTTCACATCAGGTGGTCAAAGTATTGGAGCTTCAACATCAGTCCTTCCAAAGAATATTTAGGGTTGATTTCCTTTAGGATTGACTGGTATGATCTCCTTGCTGTCCAAAAACTCTCAACAGTCTTCTCCAGTGCCACAGTTCAAAGGCATCAGTTCTTCAGTGCTCAACCTTTTTTGTTATCCAGCTCTTACATCTATACATGACTACTGGAAAAATCATAGCTTTGACTATATGGAGCTTTGCCGGCAAGGTAATGTCTCTGCTTTTTAATATGCTATCTAGATTTGTCATAGCTTTTCTTCCAAGGAGCAAATGTCTTCTAATTTCATGGCTGCAGTCGCCATATGCAGAGATTTTGGAGCCCAAGAAAATAAACTCTATCACTGTTTCCATTGTTTTCCCATCTATTTGCCATGAAGTGATGGGAGCGTGCCATGATCTTCTACATATATATCCCACCTATTTTCTTGCTGATATTTTCTGTGGGGTTTGATTTCTCTATTTTAGTTGCTTTTTTTTTTCTTTAATGGAGAATGCAAGGAGATTCAAAAACTCTGTCACCATCACCATCTTCCCAGAACTCAAAACATGTGTTTTTAAACTTGGCTAGACAAGTAGAGAATCTCTGGAAATGGAATAAAGCTAAGAGTTATTATACACATGCCGAAGTGATAACTAACATCACAGCTGGTCTGTACACAAGAGTGGGAACTGTGAATCAGGCAGTTGTTTATCAATATCAGAATGTTTTTATTCTTGGAAAGCTTTCTTTCAGGCTGTTAAATCTATACTCACTAGCATTCTATGAATATGTATATATACATGTAGACTGCAGACAAAAACGCATAATATCTTGGAACTGGGAACCAGAATGGGATGCTGTATTACCACCTGTGTCTAATTAAATATTTGTGGTAATTTAATGTAATTAAAAATTAAACAACCATTTGGTAGAGGATAATATATCATATTTCCTACATCACTTATGTGCTTCAATATGCTCTCTAGCTGATTGTTTTAACTTGGATTTAATGTTTACAGCTCCCACTATTGTTGGTTCATGTTTGTTGAATTTTACATTTAAAACACCCTCTGCTTGCATCTCTTTCCTCCCACTCTTCACCCAGTTAAGTTGCTCATCATTCTCAGGTCTTAGCTTGAATGTCGCTTTCTAAAAAAGGTGTTTTTTAAACTACTACATGTCCAGCTCCTGGTGACTCAGGTAGTAAAGAATCTGCCGGCAATGTGGGAAACATAGGTTCAAGCCCTGGGTCAGGAAGATCACCTGGAGAAGGAAATGGCAACCCACTCCAGTATTCTTCCCTGGAAAATTCCATGGACTGTAGGTGGGCTACAGTCCATAGGGTCACAAAGAGTTGGACACGACTTAGCAACTAACACACACAAACGCCCAGCTCCAGCTGAAATCCAGTTTTCTTCTTATTACTTAATTTTTTTTTTTTCCCTTATTTGGCTGCACTGGGTCCTAGTTGTGGATACAGGAACTTTAGTGGTGGCATGTGGGATCTAGTTCCCTGGCCAGGGATCAAATCTGTGCCCTTGCATTGGGAGCTCAGAGTCTTAGCCACTGGACTACCAGGGAAGTACCTCCTCTTATTCTTTGTAATAATATTAATATTTAGTTCTTTGGGGGTTCCCAGCAAGTATCAGTGTTCTCTGAATAAACAAATGAACAACCAAGCACCATCTCCTTATGATTTTCATGCAATTTTTTAAACTCTGATTTTGAGGAATAAGGTAAACTCAACACCATTTCTAAAGAAAATAGAGCCATAAAACTTCAACTAATTCAGCGTCTGAAGCTCTGCCACAGGACTGAACTGATGGGTCTGTTTTTGGAGTGTGAATCACAGCCCTTGTCTTTTCTTTTGAAGGCCCAGCAAGAACAGTGTCCTGTAACCTTTAGTGCTATTATTATGCTCTTAATTTTTAAATGTTCATTTTTGGCTGCTCTTGGTCTGTGCTGCTGTCTCTGGGCTTCCTCTCATTGCGGTGAGCAGAGCCTGTTCTCCAGTTGCAGTGTGCAGGCCTGTCATTGTGGTGGCTTTTCTTGTTGCAGAGCGTGGGCTCTAGATGCTTAGGCTCTGTAGTTGTGGCATATGCACTTGCTTGCCCCAAGGCACATGGGATCTTCCTGGACCAGGGATCAAACCCTGCAGTATCTCCTGCATTGGCAGGTGAATTCTTAACCACTGGACTACTAGGGACGTCCCTATCATTATTATTTGTCTGTACAGTTCCTCTACTATCATATTAGGAACAATTTTCCCCAAGGCAGGGGTGTATATTTATATAACTTGACTCTACTTCAGCTTAGAAGTGGGCAACTAAACCAAGTGGGCCCAATTGGGATTTCCTGATAGGGATACAAAATCAAGATTTAAGCCTAGTTGGTCTTTTCAATAGAAGATCTATAAACCTCAGAGATATTGTCACCCATGTCCTACCATGTGAACTTTTAAAAAAGGAAAGGTGGTATTTTATGAGTTAGAATTATAGTTTTCTCTGGCAGAGAGGTAGAAATGAGAGATGAGCCATGTTCTATTGGTATTTTCATCCCTGGTTACAGGTTTATTCTGAGGCCTGATTGAATCTGTATCCTTTAGTCTCCATAAAACATTTTTATATACCTAACATTATTTTTTAGTAAAATATAATTTAGTGGCTTTTACCAGTTGTAATCTTCAGAGACATGATAATAATTAATAGCTATTGAATAACCCCATGACATGACTTTTAACAGATATAAATTTATACAGGTTTCAGTTGAAAAAAAAAGCAGTCACTATCACTAAGATAAGATACCTTCCTTCTTCATACAACATTTAATTATGTTATATAGGACATGCAGAACTAATCAGAATTTCTACTTACTTGGCAGTTGATATCAAAATTGAACTTGGATTCATCTAAGCCATTTGAGCGTGTCTCTGGCATCTTCCATGTGTGTCATGCTCCTTAAAGAGAGCTCAGCTAAGTTCCTCGATAAGAGCTGCGGAGCTCATGTAAAACAGTGGTATTAATGTAACTTATACTATCCAAGGCTCATCTTTAAATAACAAATGCAGTTGTTTAATTTACTCCCAGCATATCAGGGCACCACTAAGAGGTGGGGGTGTGTGGGAAGCCCTGAACCTAAATATGGAATATTTATCTCTGACTCTGGCATAGAAACCAGCTGGGGCCAGAGATAAACCAAACTATCTGCAACTTCAAGGAGTTCTTTTGCTCCTGCTGTCATCACAGAAGCTTCCCATGAAGGCTTTCTTAAGCCAAGGCCTCTGACCGAGTGTTTGAACCAGACTCTCTTATTGATTCTGTGATCCAATACTTTCAGAGGTTGATTTTCATACCATGTGCCTGGGGCAAGCTAAATTCAAGTCCAAGACAGGATAATTTGTTGAACAAACTGTAGTTTATGAAACTAAGGAAGAACTTTCTTTAGCCATAACTTCTAAGTGTCATCAGAATGAGGGAGAAACACAAAGGTTAGGGCTTTGGTAAATAGTAGCTACTTGGGTAAATCAGAGCCAGGACAACAGTCTGGTACATCATTCTCCATGACTAACAAGAAAATATTGAGGAAGAGATGCTAAATGAATATTTTCCATGTAATCTGTACCTGTATCTTTCTACTGATCCAGAACAATTCTTAACTTCTCAAGATGAGCTACTGCTTTTTATTTGAATTGATTATAAAGGTGATACTTTCTTTTACTCTTTTTTGCTGCTGCTACTGCTAAGTCGCTTCAGTCGTGTCCAACTCTGTGCGACTTCATAGAAGGCAGCCCACCAGGCTCCCCTGTCCCTGGGATTCTCCAGGCAAGAACACTGGAGTGGGTTGCCATTTCCTTCTCCAATGCATGAAAGTGAAAATTGAAAGTGAAGTCGCTCAGCCATGTTCAACTCTTAGAGACCTCATGGACTGCAGCCTACCAGGCTTCTCCATCCATGGGATTTTCCAGGCAAGAGTACTGGAGTGGGTTGCCATTGCCTTCTCCTTTTTGTATGTTTATACTATTATGACATCAATACTAAATGAAAGTGAGGAAAATACTTCAATTTTTAAGTTTATTAATGGACTGATTGCAAACAACTAATTAGTATTTAAATCAGGATCTTGAAGAATATGCTATTAGCAATCTTCATTAGAGCATTTGGAGTTTAGTGACTAAATAATTCCAAGTTAACCTATTTCAGTAATTTCCAATGTTTCATGTATTTGTGTTTGTATATCTATATGTGTGAGCAGTCAAATGTCTTTACCCTATTGTGCTGATTATTGTTTTTATTCATTTTCACATTTTGTATTGCATACCTTCCTTGTTATGTTTAGAACCATTAAGCCTCCATGGTTAAAACTGGAATTGCTATGAGTTTTCAAGTGCTGTCCCTAATTGCTATTACCATGGCTAATGACAGCATAGAAATGATTATAATCATACAGAAAAAGAGAAAATTGGATATTTTAATCAGAATAGTGTAGATTAAAATGGGACTAACAGTCCTCATGTGGAAAATCTATATTTAAACAAGAAATGTCTCCTTTCTCTAAAAATGAGATTTCCCTTTAAAGCGCTATTTGTTTGTAATCCTCCATAAGCACTCAGTGTCTATATATCATGGCATTCAGCATATTGTTGGAGCAAAGGGAAACTTTGTTGTAATGAAATGTCATTTCTTCCCCAAAGTCTTGCACATTTAAATCTGTGGAAGTAATGAAGCTGATATCATCAAAATATCCCCTGTTCCTGAAAATTAAATGTTTTTTATTGATTTTTCAAGTATGCCAGAGTCAGCATTTTCCCATAATTTCTTATGGATTTTCCTCTATCCATAGAAATAAAGCTATTAACTCTTAAGTATGAGCTTTAGCTTTTTTTTTTTTTTTTTTTTCTATTTTGCTGAAATTTGTTTTGCAATGTTGTTGCATTTCTTGCCAGGTACTAACTTGAAGCCTTTTAAAGTGCTTCTTTACTTTTTAGCTTAGGTGCCAGCTGTTAGGGCAAGACAAGAATTACCACAGTGTGAGCAGAGCGAGATGAGAATTATTACCACAGTGTGAGCAGAATTAGAAAACCTTATTTTGAGGGATCTCTGTTTCAATGACTGAGGCAGAGGTCAATGTGGCGGCCATGTTGTTTGACATATAGAATAGTTGCATAATGTCAAATCTGTTCATCGGCTTTCCTGACTACAAACTATGTGACTATGAGAGAGTAACTCTTCTGAGCTTCTGTTTGTCCATGTAGAAAATGTGGAAAGTAAGGAAAACGTGTCACTTAAGGAATGTAAGGAAAAAGAGCATAGTGCATACAAAGCAGCTTTGTAAACTGAATACAACTAAAAAAGGTCAGAGGCTCTTGGCATTTCCAAAGCTAACATAGAAAATTAAAATTTATTGAGAAACTGGTAAATGTTTTCTTTTTATTTTTGACATAGAGCAGGACCTGGCTTGTGCAGGAATGTTCTAAAGCTTTACTTGTGGATTTCTGTCTCAGATGGAAAGGAGAACTATTAAGCATTGTATGCTGCTAAGTTGCTTCAGTCGTGTCCGACTCTGTGCGACACCATAGACGGCAGCCCACCAGGCTCCCCCATCCCTGGGATTCTCCAGGCAAAAACACTGGAGTGGGTTGCCATTTCTTTCTCCAATGCATGAAAGTGAAAAGTGAAAGTGAAGTCACTCAGTCATTTCCGACTCTTAGAGACCCCACTCCTTTACTCCTGCCTGAAAAATCCCGTGGATGGAGGAGCCTGGAAGGGTGCAGTCCATGGGGTCGCTGAGGGTCGGACACGACTCAGTGACTTCACTTTCACTTTTTACTTTCATGCATTGGAGAAGGAAATGGCAACCCACTCCAGTGTTCTTGCCTGGAGAATCTCAGGGACAGGGAACCTGGTGAGCTGCCGTCTATGGGGTCACACAGAGTCAGACACGACTGAAGTGACTTAGCAGCAGCAGCAGAAGAGACCCCATGGTCTGCAGCCTACCAGGCTCCTCCATCCATGGGATTTTCCAGGCCAGAGTACTGGAGTGGGGTGCCGTTGCTTTCTCTGAAGCATTGTATACTGAATGTCTTTGGGGCACTCATTAAAAAACAAACAAAAAACCTTGTAGATGTATAAACATTTTAGATGCAACAATTCCTTTACCTTACTATTGTTTTTAATAATTAATGACCTAGAGTTATAGATATAATCTTAATTTTCAAGTTTTCTAATTAGAGATAGGATAATGATAAGGAATCAGTATTTCTCATAAATCATGATGAGTTATGAGAAAGAAAGTCATTGTACTTTCCTTCCTATCATTCATGTTTCTGAATTTCAGGCAGAAATTCTGGAAATGAAACAAAGTGTGAGTAATGTAGAAGTTAATATATATAAGTTGAATTGTAAAGTTTAAGCACTAAATATACTGATATTACACACACACACACACACACACACACACATGGCATTTCAGTACCATATTTATGTTAAATATTTTGGATATTGTTGTTGTTCAGTCACTAAGTCATGTCCAACTCTTTGTCACCCCTTGGACTTCAGGACAACAGGCCTCCCTGTTCTTCACTCTCCTGGACTTTGCTCAGATTCATGTCCATTGTGTTGGTAATGCTATCTAACCATCTCATCCTCTGTTGCCCTCTTTTCTTTTTGTCTTCAATCTTTCCAAGTATCAGGATCTTTTTCAATGAGTTGGCTCTTCACATAAGGTGGCCAAAGTATTGGAGCTTCAGCATCAGTTCTTCCAATGAATATTCAGGGTTGATTTCCTTTGGGATTGATTGGTTTGATCTTCTTGCTGTCCAAGGGACTATCAAGAGTCTTCTCCAGCATCACAGTTTGAAAGCATCAATTCTTCAGTGCTCAGCCTTCTTTATGGTCCAACTCTCACATCCATACATGACTACTGGAAAAACCATAGCCTTGACCATATGGACCTTGTTGACAGAATAATATCTCTGCTTTCAACACACTGTCTAGGTTTTTCATAGCTTTTCTTCAAAGGAGCAAGTGTCATTTAATTTCATGGCTACAGTCAACATCTACAGAAATTTTGGAGCCCAAGATAATAAACTCTATCACTGTTTCCATTGTTTCCACATCTATTTGCTAAGAAATTATATGACCAGATGCTATGATCTTAGTTTTTGAATGTTGAGTTTTAAGCCATCTTTTCCATTCTCCTCTTTTCACCCTCAAAGAGACTCTTTAGCCATGATATCGTTTCCATATTTGATGCTGTTGGTATTTTGCCTGGCAGTCTTGTTTCCAGCTTGTAATTCATCCATCCTGGCATTTCATCTGATGTATTCTGAGTATAAGTTAAATAAATAGTGTGATAATATATATCCTTGTTGTATTCCTTTCCCAAGCTAATTCAGTGAACTCTGCACATGAAATTTAATAGCAGAAAAGAACATATGATGTCATTCTAGAGAGTTGTTATTTAATTTGTAATGCCATTGATATAGAATAACAGTTCTCTTCTTGGTTTATAATGATTATTTCTCTATATATTTCAAAGTTATTTTTACTTTTTTTTTTTCTTTTAGTCCAGTTGCTTTTTGATGATCTTCCTGCCCTTGGGGCTATAATCAGATGAAGGGTGTGTACGCTGAGTTGTGTCCAACTCTGTGACTCCATGGACTGTAGCCTGGCAGGCTCCTATGTCCATGGGATTTTCCAGACAGGAATAATGGAGTGGCTTGCCATTTGCTCCTCCAGGGGATCTTCCTGACCCTAGGACTGAACCCACACCCCCTTGCAGTGGAAGTGTGAAGTCTTAACTATGAAAATAAAGTTAAAAATAGCATATTATACTGTGAAATCATAAACAGAATTTATTAACCAGTACTTCAGTTCTAAGTGCCTTTTTAGTTCATTAATTCTCTTAGGGCACCATAGGAAAAGTTGTAAGAGCTCACCATTCATGTGCAGTTTCTCCTGGTCACTCTCATGGTACCCTTTCCGATGCATCTGTTTTAATTTGCTCCCCTATCCTGAGACTGACAACCTTTTTCCTCTGGCATTTTCAGATTAGACTTCAGGGCACAGTTGAAGATGAGAAATAGCCTGGACATACCTCAGGAAGCAGCTTATATCACCTCTTATGTCTCAAAGGTTCAGTTCCAAGTCTTGCCAGAATTATGTTGTTCAAAGTCCTAGCAAAGGATTTGCTATCAGAGATGTTTTCTTCGTGAATTTGAAGTTGAATCAGACTCTTGGCATTTACTTGCAAAACTCTCTTGATGACAGCAGCTTCTAATCTGTGGGAAAGGGATAATGTGGTCTCAGCCTCATAAACTCTGATATTTAAATTTAATACAATATAAACTTGGCAAGTGATATTAGCCATATTTAAACTGACAGATGCAAGTAGAACTTATAGATAAATACTGAAAAATAAAGAGCAGTTACCCAACAGTACAGCAAAACAGTGATTTTGGTTTTGTAAACACTAGAAAAGACAAGCCTGTTAAACCACATAACTCATAGATTTTTCTGTAGAACACCTCTTTCAAGAGAGGATGCCCTGATAAATATCGGGAATGCACTGAGACAGGAGGAGTTAAAGATGAAAGATTCCTCGAATGCTATTGTGTTTGCATGATATGACTCCTGTAAAGGAAGTGAGTAGAATGATACAAAAGGGTATATCACGGTGATATTCTTTTTTTTTCCCCCACAAAATTCGTTTTATTTATTTATTTTTTAATACTTTATTCTACGTTACAGTACTGTATTTGTTTTGCCATACATTGACATGACTCAGCCACAGGTGTACACGATCTCCCAACGTCAAAGCCCCCTCCCACCTCGTACCCCATATCATCTCCCTGGATCATCCCGTGCACCAGCCCCAAGCATCCTGTATCCTGTATTGAACATAGACTGGCACTTCGTTTCTTATATGATAGTATACCTATTTCAATGCATTCTCCCAAATCATCCCACCCTCTCCCTCTCCCTCAGAGTCCAAGAGTCCATTCTATACCTTTGTGTCTCTTTTGTTGTCTCACATAGAGGGTCATCATTACTATCTTTCTAAATTCCATATATATGTGTCAGTATACTGTATTGGTGTTTTTCTTTCTGGCTTACTTCACTCTGTATAATCGGTTCCAATTTCATCCATCTCATTAGAACTGAGTCAAATTTATTCTTTTTAAGGGCTGAGTAATACTCCATTGTGTATATGTACCACAGCTTTCTTATCCATTCATCTGCTGATGGACATCTAGGTTGCTTCCATGTCCTGGCTATTATAAACAACGCTTCAATGAACATTGGGGTACATGTGTCTCTTTCAATTCTTGTTTCCTTGGTGTGTATGCCCAGCAGGAGGATTGCTGGGTCATAAGGCAGTTCTATTTGCAATTTTTTAAGGAGTCTCCACGCTGTTTTCCATAGTGGCTGTACTAGTTTGCATTCCCACCAACAGTGTTAAGAGGGATCCCTTTTCTCCACATCCTCTCCAGCATTTATTCCTTGTAGACTTTTGGATCGCAGCCATTCTGACTGGTGTGAAATGGTACCTCATTGTGGTCTTGATTTGCATTTCCCTGATAATGAGTGATGTTGAGCATCTTTTCATGTGTTTGTTAGCCATCCGTATGTCTTCTTTGGAGAAATGCCTATTTAGTTCTTTGGCCCATTTTTTGATTGGATCGTTTATTTTTCTGGAGTTGAGTTGCATAAGTTGCTTGTATATTTTTGAGATTAGTTGTTTGTCAGTTGTTTCATTTGCTGTTGTTTTTTTCCCATTCAGAAGGCTGTCTTTTCACCTTGCTTATAGTTTCCTTTGTTGTGCAGAAGCTTTTAATTTTAATTAGATCCCATTTGTTTATTTTTGCTTTTATTTCCAGTATACTGGGAGGTGGATCATAGAGGATCCTGCTGTGATGTATGTCAGAGAGTGTTTTGCCTATGTTCTCCTCTAGGAGTTTTATAGTTTCTGGTCTTACATTTAGATCTTTAATCCATTTTGAGTTTATTTTTGTGTATGGTGTTAGAAAGAGATCTAGTTTCATTCTTTTACAAGTGGTTGACCAGTTTTCCCAGCACCACCTGTTAAAGAGACTGTCTTTATTCTATTGTATATTCTAGCCTCCTTTGTTGAAGATAAGGTGTCCATAGGTGTGTGGATTTATCTCAGGGCTTTCTATTTTGTTCCATTGATCTATATTTCTGTCTTTGTGCCAGTACCATACTGTCTTAATGACTGTGGCTTTGTAGTAGAGCCTGAAGTCAGGCAAGTTGATTCCTCCAGTTCCATTTTTCTTTCTCAAGATTGTTTTGCTATTCGAGGTTTTTTGTATTTCCATACAAATATTGAGATTATTTGATCTAGTTCTGTGAAAAATACTGCTGGTAGCTTGATAGGAATTGCACTGAATCTGTAGATTGCTTTGGGTAGTATACTCATTTTCACTGTATTGATTCTTCCGACCCATAGTGTCCTCTTTGATTTCTTTCATCAGTGTTTTATAGTTTTCTATATATAGGTCTTTAGTTTCTTTAGGTAGATACATTCCTAAGTATTTTATTCTTTTCGTTGCAATGCTGAATGGAACTGTTTCCTTAAGTTCTTTTCCTACTTTCTTATTATTAGTGTATAGGAATGCAAAGGATTTCTGAGTGTTGATTTTATATCCTGCAACTTTACTATATTCATTGATTAGCTCTAGTAGTTTTCTGGTCGAGTCTTTAGGATTTTCTACGTAGAGGATCATGTCATCTGCAAACTGTGAGAGTTTTACTTCTTCTTTTCCAGTTTGGATTCCTTTTATTTCTTTTTCTGCTCTGATTGCTGTGGCCAAAACTTCCGGAACTATATTGAATAGTAGTGGTGAAAGTGGACACCCTTGTCTTGTTCCTGACTTTAGGGGAAAAGCTTTCAATATTTCACCATTGAGGATAATGTTAGCTGTGGGTTTGTCATATATAGCTTTTATTATGTTGAGGTATGTTCCTTCTATTCCTGCTTTCTGGAGAGTTTTTATCATAAATGGATGTTGAATTTTGTCAAAGGCCTCTCTGCATCTATTGAGATAATCATATGATTTTTATTTTTCAGTTTGTTAATGTGGTGAATTACATTGATTGATTTGCAGATATTGAAGAATCCTTGCATTCCCTGGGATAAAGCCCACTTGGTCATGGTGTATGATCTTTTTAATGTGTTGCTGGATTCTGATTGCTAGGATTTTGTTAAGGATTTTTGCATCTATGTTCATCAGTGATATTGGCCTGTAGTTTTCTTTTTTGTGGCGTCTTTGTCAGGTTTTGGTATTAGGGTGATGTTGGCCTCATAGAATGAGTTTGGAAGTTTACCTTCCTCTGCAATTTTCTGGAATAGTTTCAGTAAGATAGGTGTTAGCTCTTCTCGAAATTTTTGGTAGAATTCAGCTGTGAAGCCGTCTGGACCTGGGCTTTTGTTTGCTGGAAGATTTCTGATTACAGTTTCAATTTCCATGCTTGTGATGGGTCTGTTAAGATTTTCTATTTCTTCCTGGTTCAGTTTTGGAAAGTTGTACTTTTCTAAGAATTTGTCCATTTCTTCCAAGTTGTCCATTTTATTGGCATATAATTGCTGATAGTAGTCTCTTATGATTCTTTGTATTTCTGTGTTTGTCGTGATCTCTCCATTTTCATTTCTAATTTATTGATTTGATTTTTTTCTCTTAGTTTCTTGATGAGTCTGGCTAATGGTTTGTCAATTTTATTTATCCTTTCAAAGAACCAGCTTTTTGCTTTGTTGATTTTTTTCTATGGTCTCTTTTGTTTATTTTGCATTTATTTCTGCCCTAATTTAGGATTTCTTTCCTTCTACTAACTCTGGGATTCTCTATTTCTTCCTTTTCTAGTTGCTTTAGGTGTAGAGTTAGGTTATTCATTTGACTTTTTCTTGTTTCTTGAGGTATGCCTGTATTGCTATAAACTTTCCTCTTAGCACTGCTTTTATAGTGTCCCACAGGTTTTGTGTAGTTGTGTTTTCATTTTCATTCATTTCGATGCATATTTTGATTTCTTTTTGATTTCTTCTGTGATTTGTTGATTATTCAGAAGGGTGTTGTTCAGCCTCCAAATGTTGGAATTTTAAATAGTTTTTCTCCTGTAATTGAGATTTAACCTTAGTGCATTATGGTCAGAGAAGATGCTTGGAATAATTACGATTTTTTTGAATTTATCAAGGTTAGATTTATGACCCAGGATGTGATCTATCCTGGAAAAGGTTCCGTGTGCACTTGAGTAAAGGTGAAATTCATTGTTTTGGGGTGAAATGTTCTATAGATATCAATTAGGTCTAACTGGTCTATTGTATCATTTAAAGTTTGCGTTTCTTTGTTAATTTTCTGTTTAGTTGATCTGTCCATAGGTGTGAGTGGGGTATTAAAGTCTCCCACTATTATTGTGTTATTATTAATTTCCCCTTTCCTGCTTGTTAGCATTTGTCCTACATATTGCGGTGCTCCTATGTTGGGTGCATATATATTTATAATTGTTATATCCTCTTCTTGGATTGATCCTTTAATCATTATGTAGTGGCCTTCTTTGTCCCTTTTCACAGCCTTTGTTTTAAAGTCTATTTTATCGGATATGAGTATTGCTACTCCTGCTTTCTTTTGGTCTCTATTTGCATGGAATATCTTTTTCCAGCCCTTCACTTTCAGTCTGTATGTGTCCGTTGTTTTGAGGTGGGTCTCTTGTAAGCAGCATATATAGGGATCTTGTTTTTGTATCCATTCAGCCAGTCTTTGCCTTTTGGTTGGGGCATTCAACCCATTTACATTTAAGGTAATTATTGATAAGTATGCTCCTGTTGCCATTTACTTTATTGTTTTGGGTTCGGGTTTATACGTCCTTTTTGTGTTTCCTGTCTAAAGTCTATCCTTTAGTATTTGTTGGAGAGCTGGTTTGGTGGTGCTGAATTCTCTCAGCTTTTGCTTGTCTGTAAAGCTTTTGATTTCTCCTTTATATTTGAATGAGATCCTTGCTGGGTACAGTAGTCTCGGCTGAAGGTTATTATCTTTCATCACTTTATGTCTTACCGTTCCCTTCTTGCCTGAAGAGTTTCTATTTGAAAGATCTGCAGTTATTCTTATGGGGATCCCCTTGTGTGTTATTTGTTGTTTTTCCCTTGCTGCTTTTAATATTTGTTCTTTGTGTTTGGTCTTTGTTAGTTTGATTAATATATGTCTTGGGGTGTTTCGCCTTGGGTTTATCCTGTTTGGCACTCTCTGGGTTTCTTGGACTTGGGTGATTATTTCCTTCCTCATTTTAGGGAAGTTTTCAACTATTATCTCCTCAAGTATTTTCTCATGGTCTTTCTTTTTGTCTTCTTCTTCTGGGACTCCTATAATTCGAATGTTGGAACGTTTCATATTGTCTTGGAGGTTTCTGAGGTTGTCCTCATTTCTTTTAATTTGTTTTTCTTTTTTCCTCGCTGATTCATTTATTTCTACCATTCTATCTTCTATTTCACTAATCCTATCTTCTGCCTCCAATATTCTACTATTTGTTGCCTCCAGAGTGTTTCTGATCTCATTTATTGCATTATTCAGTAAATGTTGACTCTCTTTTATTTCTTCTAGGTCCTTGTTAAACCTTTCTTGCATCTTCTCAATCCTTGACTCCAGGCTATTTATCTGTGATTCCATTTTGATTTCAAGATTTTGGATCATTTTCACTATCGGTATTTGGAATTCTTTCTCAGGTAGATTCCCTATCTCTTCCTCTTTTGTTTGGTTTGGTGGGCATGTCTCCTGTTCCTTTACCTGCTGGGTATTCCTCTGTCTCTTCATCTTGGTTATATTGCTGCGTTTGGGGTGCCCTTTCTATATTCTGGGAATTTGTGGAGTTCTCTTTATTATTGAGCTTCCTCACTGTGTGTGGGGTTGTATCAGTGGCTTGTCAAGGTTTCTTGATTAGGGAGGCTTGTGTTGGAGTTCTGGTGGGTGGAGCTGGATTTCCTCTCTCTGGAGTGCTGTAAAGTGTGAAGTAATGGGTTATGAGACGTCAATGGTTTTGGAGTATTTTGAGCTGCCTGTATTTTGAAGCTCAGGAGCTTGTTCTTGTGTTGCTGGAGAATTTGCGTGGTATGTCTTGCTCTGGAACTTGTTGGCCCTTGGGGGTGCTCAATTTCAGTGTAGGTATGAAGGCGTTTGATGAGCTCATATTGGATAATGTTCCCTGTATCAGGAATTCTCTGATGATCTCAGGATTTGGACTTAAGCCTCCTGATTCTGGTTTTCAGAGTTATTTTTACAATAGCCTCATGATTTCTCCATCTATACAGCACTAATGTTAAAACATCTAGGTTAAAGATTATAGGTTTCTCCACCTTGAGAATCGCCCTAGAGGATCACTGAGTTACTTGGAGAAGAGAAGAGGGAGGGGGTAGTTAGAGGTGAGTGTAATGGGATGAGGTGGAATCAAAAGAGGAGAGAGCAAGCTAGCCCATAACCACTTTCTTGTGTGCGCTCTAAAGTCTGGACCTCTCAGAGGTGGTCACAGAGTTATACATGGAAGAGGAGAGGGAGGAAGTAGACAGAGGTGGCCAGGAGGATAAAAGAGGGAGATGAAAAGGATGAATACAGGTCTGGCCAGTAACCAGTTCCCTGAGTGTTCTCCACCTTCTGGAACACACAGAGATTCATAGAGTTGGGTAGAGAAGAGGAGGGGGAGGGAGGAGACAGAAGCCACCTGGTGGAGAAAAAGAGAGTCCAAAGGAGGAGAGAGTGGTTAAGCCAGTAATCTCGCACTCATGTAAAATTGGGTACTGAAAATTAGGTTTTTAAATGTACAAAATTGGCAACAAATACCAAAATGCAAAGATTAAAAATCTGGAGTAGAGATTGGATTTTCAGGAATAAAATATTAAAGAAAAGAAGGAGAAAAAAAAAATAAGACTCCAGAATTATTAAAAGACAACTTCTTCCACCACAAAAAGACTATATATGGCATTTGCTTTAAAAATAGGGTTTTTTGGGAAAAGTAATAATAGGTTATAAAAATAATAAATAGAGATATAGAGGACTTAAAAATTTAATAAAGTTTAGGAAAAAAGATGAAAAAGAGAAGAAAAATTTTTTTCAAAAAAATTAAAAAAAATTCTTAAAAAAAAATCATGCTTCCACATCAACCCCCGCAAAAAAAAATAAAATTTTTTTTTGATCATAAAAGTAGTAAAGGTATATCTGGCGCTTTCTCTGGCGTTGTGGACTGTGTGGCGTCGCCACCAAGGCAATTCCCTCTGTTTGACTTCCTCTGTTTGCTGGTCTCTTTCGTGTCTGATTTCCATCTTGACACAGGGAGGGTGGTGATGGACTCTGTGCTGGGCTTGCCCCTGCTCGCAGATAACGGTCTGAGGCCCCCCTAGGCTTCATGCACCTCCCTGGTCTAAGCCACTCAGGTTTGGCGCTCAGGAAGCCCTCTGAGGAGCAGATTTGGTTGAGCCTGTGCTTTGTGCCCTTCCCAGGTCCGAGTGGCTAGGGAGTTTGGCGAGTGCAGTTGCTGCGGTTTCTGGCCTTTCCATGCTGCTCAACTTTCTGGGAGTGCTGCTGGGGCTCTTTCTCAGGCAGATGATGACTGTCCAGAGCCCCCAGAAGTCTTAATTAGCAAAAAAACCTGCTTGCAATTTGGTAGGTAATGTCTCTCTTGAGCTGCGACTGCCCCCTTCCAGCATTTAAGGCTCTGGCTGCCTGTCACCAGAGGGGGATGGTCTGCAGCTGGATATTTCCGATCCGTCCTTTGTTCTGTGCGCGGGCCTGTCGGTGTCTTATGTTCGAGCGTTTCACATGTTAGCTATCCCACAGTCTGGTTTGCTAGTCCAAGATAGTTTGTTCTGGCCACGTGCGGACCTGATTCTGGCCACTTTACGACCCGATTCTCAAGAAAAGCCCTGCAGCCTACGTCTCCTGCAGCCCAGTTTTTAGAAAGCACTGTCGCTGGTGCCTCGCGCTCCTCCCTGCCCAACCCCCACTTGCTACTGTCGGATGCAGGCGTTTGCACTGCTTATCCGCTAGGGATTTTACTATTGAACTCGTAATCTGTTGGTTTTAATTATTTATTTATTTGTCCTTCCTGTTATGTTGCCCTCTGTGCTTCCAGGGCTCGCCACAGACTCTGCTGCGAGAATGTTTCCTGATGTTTGGAAACCTCTCTTTTAAGAGTCTCTTTGCGGGGACGGGATTCCCTTCCTGGGACGGGGCTCCCTCCCTACCTCCTTTGTCTCTTTTTTGTCTTTTATATTTATTCCTACCTGTTTTTGAAGCCAATGATCTGCTTTGCTGGATGCCTGATGTCCTCTGCCAGCAATCAGAAGTTGTTTTGTGGAATTTACTCAGCGTTGAAATGTTCTTTTGATGAAGTAGTGAGGGAGAAAGTGTTCTCCCCGTCCTATTCCTCTGCCATCTTTTCTCTTCACACTGTGATATTCTAAGTCTCCCTGCTATCCAAAAGTCCACTTCCACACTTATACTAAGTATAGGTGTATAATCCTAAAGTATTTTAAAATTGCATATCTTGAACTCAAAGCTTTGAATACATATATGTGCAAGGAGCAGCTTCTGTGTATGGAAAGTAGGATCCTTTATTTTCCATTCATCAGGGGTCATGTTTTAATTCTAGCCTGGCTTCCCCTGCACATCTCTAGCACATGCAGGTTATTGCTTTACATATTTGTTGTTTTCTATTCTGAGTGTAAAGTAGAAAATCGTGTTCTAGTATTGATGAGATGCCAACATTTCCACCTAGATCCAGACCAGAAAAATAACACATTCCATAGGGCTTTATCATAAAATTTAGATTTTCTGTGCTTCTAAATTATCTTTGGTAGAACACCCAACATATCTTTCCTATATTGCTGACTTCCCAGGTAGTGTTCCCCCCCTCCACTCCCCCGCCTTCATTTTTGGGAGTAGAGAAAGACTAACAGCAACAAATCTAAAAACTGCTCTTGCCTTCTAAGGCCTTCTAACCCAAAGCTGACTTAATGGTCCATTTCTGAACTTTACTCAGCAGAGTCTGTTTGTAACTCAGATCCAGCCATTGGTTGAATTTACATGTGTGTGCTGCAGAGCTAAACAGAAATAATTCTTTCTTTCATGCTCAGTACAGCAGAAGCAGGAATATCTTGAGAGTGTAAAAGGAGAACTTCTTTTCATTTCTACTCCTGCTGTCCCACCTAATTTGAAAGAATTAGTTCTGCAACAACCCACAAGATATGGGCCGACCTGTATATTATAGATATTTTTATAGAAAAAATAACGGTACATCAATTCTTAAAAAAATCTGGTGTTATCATCACTTATGTTTTGGATGCCTGATGTCAACAAAAGTTTTCTCCTCTTTCCTGCTTGACAGTACTATCTACATACACACATATTTTTAAACAAATACATATTTTTGCACCATTTGCTCTTTTCCTTTTTGTTTTTAGCTTAACCTTAGAGCACACACATTTTCCTGATTGCTGTCTGAATTTCATGCAGTTTTCAGTGGCTGCATAGTGATTTGTCCATTTTATTGATATACAAATAAATGATTTCTGGCCGATTTAACCTTAAGGTTAAGTCTAATTAGCTGTTACAGAGGATGCCAGAATGAAGATACATGCCTGCCTAAAATACTTGTGATATATTCATTTTTATATAGTAATAGGATGTGCTTCTACACATTATTTTAGTATCTCTAGTGTCCTGACCCACTATTCCTGTATGACAAATCATTCTACCTTTAGTGACATAAAGCTGCAACAAATTTATGATCCTTATGGATTTGATGGTCAGGAATTTGGAAAGGACCCTGTGGAGATGGAATTCTATTGGGAGCCTCTGCTGGGAAGGCTAGCTGGGGGTTACTTAATTGATGCTTCTCTCTAGCAGTTTTGCCACTCATATCTCTGGCTGTGGGCCTGTGATAATTCAAATGCTGAGCTCAGTGAAGAACTAACTGCGGGAACATAGCTTGGACATCTTACAGTGTGGCATCTCAGCTCTGAAAGGGAACATCCTGCAAGGAAACCACTGGTGCATGGTGTTCCATGTGTCCAAGCAGACCAAGATGCTATACAGGAAACGAAATCATGTAAGGCTTTGTAGGGGCAGGCCTCTTTAGATCTAACCTCAGAAGTCACATGAGTTGCTTCCATCCCATTCTATTGGAGAATCAATAGTGAATCAATAGAGATAGTTGAGATTCAAGGAAATTAGACTCCCTCTTCTAATGGGGAACTGGTAAGATCATATTATAGATAAGCACATAGGGTTGAAGATATTTTTCCAGGTATCTTTGGCATACATGGGTTACTAGAGTGCTGTTTCTGGTGGGAACATGTATTAATTGCTTAGGGGAACCATGGAAATAATGCCTCTTTTGTGTCAGAGGGTTTCTAGAAACCACCTTGCCATCCCAGAGAAATGCATAGGTTTAACTCTGCATGGCTTCCCTGGTGGCTCAAATGGTAAAGAATCTCCCGGCAATGTGAGAGACCTGGGTTCAGTCCCTGGGTTGGGAAGAGCCCCTGGTGGAGGGCATGGCAACTTGCTCCAGTATTCTTGCCTGGAGAATCCCCATGGACCAAGGTGCCTGGCAGGGTGCAGTCCATGGGGTCGCAGAGTTGGACATGATTGAGTGACTAAGCACAGCAAACCATTGACAGAATGCAGATTCCTTTAGTGCTTGTCACTCAGACCTCAGAAACAACTTTGGAGCAGGGCCACGGTGTTTTAGATTCACTTCCCTTGTCTTCCCTTAAAGTCACATCCCTTCTCAAAGCTGACTTCTTTTCTTCTAATTATAAAATCAAACATGCCCTGAGACATGCTTGTCATCTCTTCTTTCTAGCTGAGACCTGATGGCTAGGATTATGCAAAATGCCTGATTAAGTTGATTAAGTTATCCATTTAGTCTTTCATTCTTGCATGAATTCCTGGATACATAGATTTATTCCTTTAGCAAAAGTTTATTGAGTAGTTTTTTTCTAAGTTATCTACATTGTGAATAATGCTATGATTCCCACTATCATGGATTTTAGGGCAGCATGAGAAAGACATGGATAATGTACATTATAGCATACATACAATAGCACATTGTGATAAGTGCTGTGAAAGACGAGAGTGATGTGTGAAAAATGAGGAGCCAAGCTGGTGAAAAGGTGGAAGTAAAGCATTTGAGACATAGCATTTATTTGAAAGTGAAATTTGTAGTTGAAGAATGGAAGGAAGGCCAATTTGACTACTGTATTGAGAGGAAGCCAAGGGTAGTGCAAGAGCTTTGGGACATAGGCAGTGCTCTGGTGCAATAGGATCCAGCAGGCCAGCTGAATTCTCTTCTAGTAAGGGGACTCAGTCAACTATCTAAAGAGAGAAGTAACATGATTTGATATATTCTTAAGAATAGTTTGGTGAAGAATGGTTTGAGGGAGGCCAGAGGGAACAGTGAGACAAACAAACAAACAAACAAAAACAACCA
Source organism: Nanger dama (assembly GCA_917880005.1). Taxonomy (NCBI): domain Eukaryota; kingdom Metazoa; phylum Chordata; class Mammalia; order Artiodactyla; family Bovidae; genus Nanger; species Nanger dama. The sequence goes on from CAKJTW010000022.1 coordinate 23,881,175, forward strand.
GCATTTCAGTTTAGATATAATCAAGGTTGGTAGGGAAGATGAAGAGAATCGGAAAGCTTTCAGATGTATCTCAAAGTTTAAATTAAGATACATGCACCCTAGTGTTCATGGCAGCACTGTTAACAATAGTCAAGACTAAAGACAACCTAAATATCCATTAATAGATGCATGGATAAACCAGATGTGGTATGTATATAAAATGGAATATAACTCAGCCATTAAAAAGAATGAAACGATGCCATTTGCAGCAACATAATGCATCTAGAGAGTATGATACTAGATCATAATATCTAAGTAAGTCAGAGAAAAATATGATATAACTTATGTGAAATCTGAATAAAATGATACAAAGGAACTTATGAAACAGAAACAGACTCACAGACATAGAAAACAAACATTGTTACCAAAGGGGAATGTAGTGGGAGGGAATGATAAATTAGGAGTTTGGGACTAACAGATACACACTATTATATATAAAACAAGTAAACAAGAAGGTCCTACTGTATAACATAGGGAACTCTATTCGATATCTTATAATGACCTATAATGGAAACTAATCTGATAAAGAATATATGTATATACTTATATGTATACACACACAGACACACACATATATATATGACTGAATCACTTTGCTGTACACCTGAAACTAATACAACAGTAAATAAACTATACTTCAATAAAAAATAAACAGAATACCCATGATAAATTAGTTGTAGGCAATATGGAGAAACCAGCCCAAGAGGCTCCTTTGGTGTAAATGTAAACCCTTAATGATAGACAAAGACAGAGAACTGTGAATCGCACTCGGCATGAAATGTGACAACTCTGGATTGGGAAAAAGACACCTGCTGTGGGCTGAAGTTTAAGAAAATACTGCAAAGTCCCTAAATGTTCCATAGTGCCCTAAAGGCTATGGTGGCTATAGGAAATGAAGTGTAAATGAATAGCAGACTATGAGGGCAGAGAGGTAGTTCAGTTCAGTTTAGTCACTCAGTTGTGTCCAACTCTTTGCGAACCTATGAATCACAGCACACCAGGCCTTCCTGTCCATCACCAACTCCCGGAGTTCACTCAAACTCATGTCTGTCGAGTCTGTGATGCCATCCAGCCATCTGATCCTGTCATCCCCTTCTCCTCCTGCCCCCAAATCGCTCCCAGCATCAGAGTCTTTTCCAATGAGTCCAACTCTTCGCATGAAGTGGCCAACGTATTGGAGTTTCAGCTTCAGCATCAGTCCTTCCAATGAACACCCAAGACTGATCTCCTTTAGGATGGACTGGTTGGATCTCCTTCCAGTCCAAGGGACTCTCAAGACTCTTCTCCAACACCACAATTCAAAAGCTCAGTCTTCGGCACTCAGCTTTCTTCACAGTCCAGCTCTCACATCCATTACGACAACTGGAAAAACCACAGCCTTGACTAGACGGACCTTTGCTGGCGAAGTAATGTCTCTGCTTTTTAACATACTATCTAGGTTAGTCATAACTTTCCTTTCAAGGAATAAGTGTCTTTTAATATCATGGCTGCAGTCACCATCTGCAGTGATTTTGGAGCCCCCAAAATAAAGTCTGACACTGTTTCCACATTTCCCCATCTATTTCCCATGAAGTGATGGGACTGGATGCCATGATCTTTGTTTTCTGAATGTTGAGCTTTAAGCCAACTTTTTCACTCTCCCTTCACTTTCATTAAGAGGCTTTTTAGCTCCTCTTCACTTTCTGCCATGAGGGTGCTGTCATCTGAATATCTGAGGTGATTAATATTTCTCCCTGCAGTCTTGATTCCAGCTTGTGCTTCCTCCAGCCCAGCATTTCTCATGATGTACTCTGCATAGAAGTTAAATAAGGAGGGTGACAATATACTGCCTTGACGTACTCCTTTTCCTACTTGGAACCAGTCTGTTGTCCCATGTCCACTTCTAACTGGTGCTTCCTGACCTGCATATAGGTTTCTCAAGAGGCAGGTCAGGTGGTCTGGTATTCCCATCTCTTTCAGAATTTTCCACAGTTTCTTGTGATCCACACAGTCAAAGGCTTTGGCATAGTCAATAAAGCAGAAATAGATGTTTTTCTGGAACTCCTTTGCTTTTTGATGATCCCAGTGGATGTTGGCAATTTGATCCCTGGTTCCTCTGCCTTTTCTAAAACCAGCTTGAACATCAGGAAGTTTACGGTTCATGTACAGCTGAAGCCTGGCTTGGAGAATTTTGAGCATTACTTTACTAGCGTGTGAAGTGAAGTGAAGTGAAGACGCTCAGTCATGCCTGACTCTTTGAGACTCCATGGACAGTAGTCTGCACTAAGCTCCTCTGTCCATGGGATTTTCTAGGCAAGAGTACTGGAGTGGGTTGCTGTTTACTTCTCCAGGAAACTTCCTGACCCAGGGATCGAACACAGATCTCCCACATTGTAAACAGACGTTTTACCGTTTGAGCCACCAAGAAAGTGAGATGAGTGCAATTGTGCAGTAGTTTGAGCATTATTTGGCATTGCCTTTCTTTGGAATTGGAATTTGGATTGGAATGAAAACGGACCTTTGCCAGTCCTGTGGCTACTGCTGAGTTTTCCAAATTTGCCAGCATATTGAGTGCAGCACTTTCACAGCATCACCTTTCAGGATTTGAAATAGCTCAATTGGAATTCCATCACCTCCACTAGCTTTGTTCATAATGATGCTTTCTAAGGCTCACTTGACTTCACATTCCAGGATGTCTGGCTCTAGGTGAGTGATCACACCATTGTGAAGCTTTTTTTTTTTTGTACAGTTCTGTGTATTCTTGCCACCTCTTCTTAATATCTTCTGCTTCTGTTAGGTCCATACCATTTCTGTCTTTTATCGAGCCCATCTTTGCATGAAATGTTCCCTTGGTATCTCTAATTTTCTTGAAGAGATCTCTAGTCTTTTCCATTCTGTTCTTTTCCTCTATTTCTTTGCATTGATCACTGAAGAAGGCTTTCTTATATCTCCTTGCTATTCTTCGGAAGTCTGCATTCAGATGCTTATACCTTTCCTTTTCTCCTTTGCTTTTTGCTTCTCTTCTTTTCACAGCAATTTGTAAGGCCTCCTCAGACAGCCATTTTGCTTTTTTGCGTTTCTTTTCCATGGGGATGGTCATGATCCCTATTTCCTGTACAGTGTCATGAACCTCTGTCCATAGTTCATTAGGCACTCTGTTTATCAGATCTAGTCCCTTAAATCTATTTCTCACTTCCACTGTATAAACATAAGGGATTTGATTTAGGTCATACCTGAATGACCTAGTGGTTTCTCCTACTTTCTTCAATTTAAGTCTGAATTTTGCAATAAGGGGTTCATGATCTGAGCCAAAGTCTGCTCCCAGTGTTGTTTTTGCTGACTGTTTAGAGCTTCTTCATCTTTGGCTGCATAGAATATAATCAATCTGATTTTGGTGTTGACCATCTGGTGATGTCCATGTGTAGAGTCTTCTCTGGTGTTGTTGGAAGAGAGTGTTTGCTATGACCAGTGCATTCTCTTGGCAAAAGTCTATTAGTCTTTGCCCTGCTTCATTCCATATTCCAAGGCCAAATTTGCCTGATACTCCAGGTGTTTCTTGACTTCATGCTTTTGCATTCCAGTCCCCTATAATGAAAAGAACAGTTTTTTGGGGTGTTAGTTCTATAAGGTCTTGTAGGTCTTTATAGAGCCATTCAACTTCAGCTTCTTCAGCATTATTGGTTGGGGTATAGGCTTGGATTGCTGTGATATTGAATGGTTTGCCTTGCAAACAAACAGAGATCATTCTGTCATTTTTGAGTTTGCATCCAAGTACTGGATTTTGGACTCTTGTTGACCGTAATAGCTACTCCATTTCTTCTAAGGGGTTCCTGCCCACAGTAGTAGTTAAATTCACCCATTCCAGTCCATGTTAGTTCACTGATCCCTAGAATGTCGACATTCACTCTTGCCATCTCCTGTTTGACCACTTCCAATTTGCCTTGATTCATGGACCTGACATTCCAGGTTCCTATGCAATATTGCTCTTTACAGCACCAGACCTTGCTTCTATCACCAGTCACATCCACTGCTGGGTATTGTTTTTGTTTTGGCTCCATCCCTTCATTCTTTCTGGAGTTATTTCTCCACTGATCTCCAGTCGCACATTGGGCACCTACTGACCTGGAGAGTTCCCCTTTCGGTATCCTATCATTTTGCCTTTTCATACTGTTCATGGGGTTCTCAAGGCAAGAATACTGAAGTGGTTTGCCATTCCCTTCTCCACTGGACCACATTCTATAAGACCTCTCCCACCATGACCTGCCTGTCTTGGGTGGCCCACACGGCATGGCTTAGTTTCATTGAGTTAGACAAGGCTGTGGTCCCTGTGATCAGATTGGCTAGTTTTCTGTGATTATGGTTTCAGTGTGTCTGCCTTCTGAGGCCCTCTCGCAACACCTATCGTCTTACTTGGGTTTCTCTTACCTTGGACATGGGGTATCTCTTCATGGTGTTCAAGCAATGTGCTGCCACTGCTCCTTACCTTGGATGAGAGTTACCTCCTCATGGCCACCCCTCCTGACCTTGGACATGGAGTAGGTCCTTTCGGCCCTCCTGCAACCATGCAGCCGCTGCTCCTTGTATGTGGAGTTGCTCCTCTTGGCTGCCTCCCTTGACCTCAGGCGTGTGGTAAGAGTGAGTCAAAATGTTTCAGAGTTTATGAGTCACAACAGTGACTACAGATTTCACTAGAAGTAAGGTGGGATGTCACTGGAGAGTTTTGTACAGAAAATAGATATGGTTTTAAATGATATAATAGAATTATTCTGTTTATGCCAAATTGAGGAGACAGATTGAGAGTGACAGAGTAGGAAAAAGATGCAGTATCATGGAAACAGGTGATGGTAAGTTGGACCAAGATGTCAGTCCTGGAGATGGAAAGTTGTGGTCTAATTCTAGAAAATCTTTGAAAGTCCTGGCTTCAGAAATAAACAATTAGATAATCATAGTTCCTTGAACTCTTTCAGAAAGCTTAGATCAAAATGGAATTCTGCACTTTACTGAAATAGAGCTACCTAGCTGAAAAAGAGTACTGTATTTTATATTAACACAATGAAGAATGATACTACCACATCTATTTTAGGTGTGCAAGTTAACTTTTTTCATGAAAGCACTGAAAGCAAGTTGCAAGTAACTTCCACTCATTTTGTAGTGCAAATTATCTGTATATATCTGTTTCAAAGTAGGATGAATAGATTATTGGAGATATGCTGTAATATGGTCTTCCTTTAGGGGATAATATAGACCTCATGGTGTTCTTACCTGAGATGCTTAGAAGTTCTATATGTGTAGTTTGTATCTTGCTGAATCCAGATTCAAACAAACAACTTGAAAAAGACTGAGAAATATGAGCATCGAATGAATATTTCATCATGTTAAAAAATTACATTCTTTTAGGCATGATAGTGATATCATGGTCATGTTTTTAAAATGCCCTTATCTTTTAGAGGGCATACTGAAAAATTTAATGACATCTAATAAATCTATATTGAAAAAATTGTAGTAAAACTATAGAATATCTAAGATTTGGTTCAAAACAAGCCTCCCAGTGTGTGTGTTTGTGTGTGTATTAAAGAAACTAATGGGAGATAATGAAGTGGATGGAGTATATATAAAACAAGGCCATATGTGTGTGTGTGTATATATATATATATAAATATTTATATATTCATATATAATATATCATAAATAAATAAATAAATAAAAATAAAAATAAATAATACATATATTATATATTTATATATAATTAATAAATATATATATTTATATATATATAAATATATATAATTTATATATAAATATATATATAAACATGTATACATATAAATATGAGTTAATAGTCAACAATACTGGAAAATGTGTTCATAAGATTTCATCACACTATTTGAACTACTTGTGGTCCATGTGGTCCATGCTATTTGTACTACTTGGACGTTAAAAACATTTATAACACAGGCAATATGATAAAGAAATCATATGAGAGCCTGCCCGACTGACCAGTAAGATCTTGTAGTGTGATAATAATCAAAGATCATTTCAGGCCAGGGTTCAGTTCATAGGTTGAGAAATTCTCTAAGGCACCGAGAATTGGTTGAACTTGTGTGACTGATTCATACTAATTGAGTTCAAAATATTAATGTAAAATTGGGGATACTTTCTCCTAGTGATGAGAATCCTTGGCCCTTTCATTATATGGACCCCCTGTTGGAGAAGACTGTTGAGAGTCTCTTGGACTGCAAGGAGATCCAACCAGTCCATTCTGAAGGAGATTAGCCCTGGGATTTCTTAGGAAGGAATGATGCTAAAGCTGAAACTCCAATACTTTGGCCACCTCATGCGAAGAGTTGACTCATTGGAAAAGACCTTGATACTGGGAGGGACTGGGGGCAGGAAGAGAAGGGGATGACCGAGGATAAGATGGCTGTATGGCATCATGAACAGGGAGGCCTGGCGTGCTGCGATTCATGGGGTTGTCGGACACCACTGAGCAGCTGAACTGAACATATATCAAACTGGAAAGTTACAAATGTACAGCAATGAGAGGAAAAGGGCATGGACGGAGGAGACTGGTGGGCTGCAGTCCATGGGGTTGCTAAGAGTCTGACACGACTGAGTGACTTCACTTTCATTTTTTCACTTTCATGCATTGGAGAAGGAAATAGCAACCCACTCCAGTGTTCTTGCCTGGAGAATCCCAGAGATGGGGGAGCCTGGTGGGCTGCTGTCGATGGGGTCACACAGAGTTGGACAAGACTGAAGTGACTTAGCAGCAGCAGCATAAGATTAGATAAAACCCTGCAGATAATCTCCATACTTAAGATCAACTGTGCTGTAGAATATAACATAATCATGGAAGTAATATCTCATCATCTTCAGTCTTCATAGATGTAATCAGGACATTATTGGGAAACCATGTGCCTACTATAATAATTCTCAGCAGACCAGCATCTGAATCTAAAATGCTATTCTTGAATTAACTGTGAAGTTATACTGAAATTATAAAATATCTGTTTCTTTATGGGCGGGGGGAACCTTCCTCAAGGAAAGAGTTGATATAGTCCTGTTTCTAAATTTGGGTCTTTGGCTCTAAAACGCAAGAGTATACTATTATTATTTTCAAGGTTACACATCAGTTCAGTTCAGTTCAGTTCAGTCACTCAGTCGTGTCCGACTCTTTGCGACCCCATGAATTGCACCACGCCAGGCCTCCCTGTCCATCACCAACTACTGGAGTTCACTCAGATTCATGTCCATCGAGTCAGTAATGCCATCCAGCCATCTCATCCTCTGTCATCCCCTTCTCCTCCTGCCCCCAGCATCAAAGTCTTTCCCAATGAGTCAACTCTTTGCATGAGGTGGCCAAAGTACTGGAGTTTCAGCTTTAGCATCATTCCTTCCAAAGAAATCCCAGGGCTGATGACCAAGTACATATACAATTTCTTTTAAAATTTACTGTATGTATACTTTTTTGGTATAATTAGAAGGAAATTGCATACAAATTCTATCTGATATAGAAGTGTTTTAGAGATAACTTTTGTACTCATTTCCAGCTCTCCTTCCTAGTTCACTCTTGGTATAGACTCAGTCTAAGACCACCTATATTACTTTCAACAGCCTCAATTAAAATGCACATTTAAGGAATATTAACAGTTGGTCTACCAACTATATCTCCAGTACAATGCATGTGTCAGAAAATGGCAACCCACTCCAGTACTCTTGCCTGCAGAATCCCATGGAGGGAGGAACCTGGTGGGCTACAGTCCATGGGGCCTCAAAGAGTCAGACACGACTGAGCCACTTCACTTCAAGACCACATATATTACTTTCAACAGCCTCAAGTAAAATGCACATTTAAGGAATATTAACAGTTGGTCTACCAACTATATCTCCCCAGTACAATGCATGTGTCATTATTATATAAGATTTCTGAAGTGACAATATTTCCCCTTTATAAAATTATAGAAATAATTCAAAAGGAGAAAAAACCCCATAATTCCAAATCTAGCGGAACCATTTAAAAAATTTTACATGTATTTCTCTGGATTTTTTTCCTATGTATATATTAACATATAGATTTACAGATAGCTATATTTATATTATTTTTAAACAAGAGTAACTTTTTAATTTGTTGAGGTCTAATTCACATAAAATTTGTCATTTAAGGTGAGCATTTTTAATGCCATTTAGTACAGTCACAATGTTATACAAAACCCACTCCCATCTACTTCTAAAATTCTGAAGTTTCCATCCCTTCAAAATAAAACCGTATGTGCACTGAGCACATTATCTCCAGTCCTATCTCTTGCCAGTCCTTGGCAGCCACTAACATGCCTTCTATCTATATGGTTTTATTTATTTTAGAGATGTCATATCCATGGGATCATACAACACTTAATATATGTCGGTTTCTTTCACTTATCATAATGTTTTCAGGGTTCATCCTCAGGATAACGTGTATCAGTGTTTCTTTTCAAGGCTAAATATTTCATTGTGTGTTTACTACAGTTAGTTAATTCATTCATCAGTTGATGAACATTTGAGCTGCTTCTACCTTTTGCGGGCTGTTGTGAATAGTGCTGTAAATAAATGTGTGAATGTCTTTGTTTAGTACCTGTTAATTTTGGGGGCATATAACTAGGCATTGCTAGATAATATGGTAATTCTATGTTTAACTTTTTGACAAACATGAGTGAATATGCTTAATCAACTTAATGTAAATGTCTTTTGGTTTCATTCTGTGCTTTCTTTAAAAAAGTTCCTAAACTTTGGTCATAACTGGTGTGTAGTTTTTATTATGATTATAATAGGGGAAATTTTTGTTCTATAGTTTTTTGTAAGCCTGTGTTGCAGAGTAAATTATATGGAACTTAACTGAAATCTGTTGTAGAAAAAAAAGATGAACACAAACATTTGAAAAAATACCACTCTTACTGGTTTGGTTAGGTAAAAGAGGTGTTCAATGCTATTTTATTAATTTATGGATAGTCATGTATTGACATGAAAGAATGAATATCAAGGCTTTTTAACAGCTAAACCATTTTCTTCTGTTTAAAAAAGAAAATGGGTGCAAATTTATAACGCTGTATAAAAACAGTTTTTCAGACAGATTAAAAAGTCAATTGAATAGAACGGACTTTTGGACTCTGAGGGAGAGGGAGAGGGTTGGATGATTTAGGAGATCGGCATTGAAACATGTATACTATCTTGTAAGAATGAAGCGCCAGTCTATGTTCAATACAGGATGCAGGATGCATGGGGCTGGTGCACGGGATGATTCAGGGAGAGGATGTGGGGTGGGAGGTGGGAGGGGGCTTCGGCATTGGGAGATCGTGGACACCTGTGGCTGATTCATGTCAATGTATGGCAAAACAAATACAGTATTGTAATGTAGAATAAAGTATTAAAAAAAAAGTCAATTGAAAAAATTCCAACTGCCTGCCCAGTTATATTCATACAGTGCTATAAACCAACTCAAGGAGCTAGAGCTCTGTGTATGTTTGTATATGAGAAAGCACTTACAAAATGCATTTAAACCATCCAAACATTGTTTATTGTTTCAACTCTGTGCTAGATACATTTCTAGGCAGTTGAGGTATATCGGTATTGAGAGACAAGTGTGGTTCCCCCAGAGACTACATTTAATGTTTTTCTATAAATATTTTCTAGAAAATTTCTAAAAAATATTCTATGAATATTTTATATTTTTAGGATGCTTTTTATATAGATATATTGTTATGAATAGTGATATATGCTGAGGATATGAAGTTGGAGTTTTCTTAGAAAATAATTACCTTGATTAATGTAAAAATTTGACCTAATAACAAATGTGTAATCTGAGAATCATCTAATGTTTTACATCATTTCAGATAGATATCAGTAGCAAATCTGAATAATTCATTAGAAGGGCAATTGTATAAGATGACTTGCATCTATTTTACCCGTAATTTTTTTAACCCTTTGGTCTTTGTCTTTTAATATCAGAAAAGGACTGTTTTTCAAGTCAGTTTCACTGTTTTTTGGCATAAACCTGGACTACATTACTTTGCCTCCCTTGTGATTATTTGTGGTCATGTGAGTAGTGGGTGAGTGGAATGTTAGCAAATGTGATGTGCACCAGTTTCAGCCATAGTGAATATAATTCTTCAGAGGAGGCCTTCCATGCTCTCTTCCAGCATGTTGGCTCGACACAGATGTTCACGGTAACCTTGGAAAATATATGGTGGAACCAAAACACAGAAATAGAATAGGTGCTGATTTTCCACTTGGAACTTGGCCATCTGCTTAATAAGAAAAACTATTTTGGACTTTGGTTTGAGACATTTTTTGTGTTATAGCAGCTAGAGTCACCTTAATTATACTTCGCTCCATAAACAGCAAAGGAAAGCAGAAGTGTCAATGTATTGGAAAGAAAACAGGTATTAACAGTTTAGGATTGAATACATAAAAAAAAGTTGGTTTTTCTAAAACTCTTTTTTTCATGAGTGTGTACGTGTGTACTTCTTTCATTTAGAGTGAAAGCTTAAAGACAGCCAGAGGAATTTAGGAATTTGCTTTTTAAATTTTACTTTTAAAATTAAAAGAAATTTACTGAATTCTATCTAACACATAAGAATGAGGACACAATGAACAGAAAACAAACATTTTCTGTGCTATTTTCTCCAGTTTCCTAGAGGAAAGCAACACTTGTAGTCAGTTTAACCAAGAATTAGACTGTGGGCTCCTCTTGTGGCTCAGAGGGTGAAGGAGCCACCTGCAATACGGAAGACCTGGGTTTGATCCCTAAGTTGGGAAGATCTCCTGGAGAAGGGAAAGACTACCCACTCCAGTATTCTGGCCTGGAGAATTCCACGGACCATATAGTCCATGGGGTTGCAAAGAGTCGGACACAAGTGAGCGACTTTCACTTTGATCAACAAAAAAATCCAGGATGATGTTTGTTATTTTTTGATTCTTGATTAAATGGACATTGTATTTATTATTGGAAATATCTAAAACGGTTACCATAAACATGGAGCTAGGCCCCCAAAATTTTTCCAATTGAAAGTAAATTAGATTTCAGAAGTTGAGAAATAAAGAGCTTGGTCTTGAGTTATATTAATAGTTTAGAATGAATTATTAAGTAAATAGTTTGAGTGTACTTAGAAAAGAAAATGCAATTAGCTAATATCTTTAGTAACTTCAACTCTTGCCAAGTTAACCTACTATTCTTTTGCAAAGGGCAATTAGGCTGACAGTTGAGGAAACTGACAGTTTTTATAGATCTTAATGTAAGTCAGGCATCTCACAAAGATTGCTTATGCAAAAAGAATTGTTTGCTCTATAATACCTCTCGTAAGTGAAATTCTGATCAGTTTATAGTTTACAAGTGGATATTGAGGCAGCTAATGCAAAACTGGTAAAACCTTTTTTTTTTTTTTAACTTAAGAGTTCAGTTCAGTTCAGTCGCTCAGTCGTATCCGACTCTTTGCAACCCCATGAATCGCAACATGCCAGGCCTCCTTGTCCATCACCAACTCCGGGAGTTCACTCAGACTCACGTCCATCGAGTCCATGATGCCATCCAGCCATCTCACCCTCGGTCGTCCCCTTCTCCTCCTGCCCCCAATCCCTCCCAAAATCAGAGTCTTTTCCAATGAGTCAACTCTTCACATGAGGTGGCCAAAGTAATGGAGTTTCAGCTTGAGCATCATTCCTTCCAAAGAAATCCCAGGGTCGATCTCCTTCAGAATGGACTGGTTGGATCTCCTTGCAGTCCAAGGGACTCTCAAGAGTTTTCTCCAACACCACAGTTCAAAAGCATCAATTCTCTGGCGCTCAGCCTTCTTCACAGTCCAACTCTCACATCCATACACGACCACAGGATAAACCATAGCCTTGACTAGACGGACCTTCGTCAGCAAAGTAATGTCTCTGCTTTTGAATATGCTATCTAGGTTGGTCATAACTTTTCTTAAGGGTACTGAGTTGGAAAAAAAAAATTATCCCATAATTATCTCCCATTCAGTGGAAAATAGTTTTTATTTAGCTAGTAGAAGAAGAACATGACTGAAAACCTTATTTTCATATTATAATATTGTCTTTTAAAATTAGCAATTACCCAGTAAGTTGTTTTAATATTATGTTGCTGTTTACTTAAATGACAGAATTTGCAAGCAGCATACCACAAATAAATTGCCATTGTGGAAATTCTATCAAAATTATATGCATATATATGCATTAATATTTATATATATTTACATACACATTTACATACCATCTTTAACAATAAAAAAATTGTAGATTCACAAATAAGCTATGATGCTTTTGAACTTTGGTGTTGAAGAAGACTTGAGAGCCCCATGGACTGCAAGGAGATCCAACCAGTCCATTCTAAAGGAGGATCAGTCCTGGGTGTTTTTTGGAAGGAATGATGCTAAAGCTGAAACTCCAGTACTTTGGCCACCTCAGGCAAAGAGTTGATTCATTGGAAGAGCCTCTGGTGCTGGGAGGGATTGAGGGCAGGAGGAGAAGGGGATGTGAGAGGATGAGATGGCTGGATGGCATCACCGACTCGATGGACTTGAGTTTGGGTGAACTCTGGGAGTTGGTGATGGACAAGGAGGCCTGGTGTGCTGCAATTTATGGGGTTGCAAAGAGTCAGACACGACTGAGCAACTGAACTGAACTGAACATATGTATATGTCTTATAATTCTATTTGGAAAATCATGGGATAAAATCTGCAAAAGATTCTACTGCACATTCTAGGGATACCAAACAATCTCACCCAGTAATCTAGTAATAATAAAACACAATTCACACTGATTTAAAGTGAGAAAGGGAGAACAACAGCTTATGAAAATTTTGATGATGAACAACTCGGGACAGTAACAATACATAGTTAACAGTGTTCTTTTGAACATGGCAGGATTTCCAAATTTATAGACATGAACAGATCTATTTATCTATTGTTGTTGTTGTTCAGTGGCTAAGTTACATGTGACTCTTTGCGACCTCATGTATGGCAGCATGTCAGGCTTCCCTGTCCTTCACCAGCTCCTGGAGTTTGCTCAGACTTATGTCCATTGGGTCAGTGATGCCATCTAACCATCTCATTATCTGTCATCCGCTTCTCCTGTTGCCTTCAATCTTTCCTAGCATTAGAGTCTTTTTCAGAGAGTTGGCTCTTTGCATCAGGTAGCCAAAGTATTTGAGTTTCAGCTTCATTATCTATCATTGCATAACAAATCATCTTAAACTTACTAGCATAAAACAACAATCATTTTATTGTGCTCATAGAGTCCGTATAAGGAATTTGGAGAGGGCCTAGTTTCTAAAGACTGCCATAATCAGTTTTGACAAATGTGGTCATTTAAAACAACAGTTATTCTTTGAAAGTTTCAGAGGCCAAGGGTTCAAAATCAAGAGATCTGAAAGGACAGTCGTTGCTCAGAAGACTCTAAAGAGAATTTGTTCCTTACCTCAACATCCAAATGAAAAGCCTAGGGTTAAAAAATATAATCAGTTCAGTTCAGTAGCTCAGTCATGTCCAACTCTTTGTGATCCCATGGACTGCAGCACACCAGGCCTCCCTGTCCATCACCAACTCCCGGAGTTCACTCAGACTCATGTCTATTGAGTTGGTGATGCCATCCAACCACCTCATCCTCTGTGATTTCACTAGGTGGATTCAACAGTACATGTGAATTGGCAAAAGGAAAAATCAGTCACCTTAAAGATAATAGACATTTTCTAAATGGAAAAACAGAGACAAAGAAGACAAAAGAAAAATGATCAGACCGTAGATGTTCAAGTGATACATGAGGCAGTGTCAAGATTCATCTGATGTTAATGAAAGCTCCAGAAAAAGAGGAGAAACAGAAATATATATGCAAAGAAATAATGTTACCAAGTTCCAAATTTAATTAAGGGATATTAAATTATAGGTAAAAGATACTAAATTAACCCCAGGTAGAAAAACTGTTAATATAACATTGTATCATTTTCTAGACATTGACTCATTCCCTGTATTGGAAATGCTTTACTGGCTGCTGCGGCATAAGACAATGGCACCCCACTCCAGTACTCTTGCCTGGAAAATCCCATGGATGGAGGAGCCTGGTGGGCTGCAGTCCATGGGGTCGCCAAGAGTCGGACATGACTGAGCGACTTCACTTTCACTTTTCACTTTCATGCATTGGAGAAGGAAATGGCAACCCACTCCCGTGTTCTTGCCTGGAGAATCCCAGGGATGGGGGAGCCTGGTGGGCTGCCATCTATGGGGTCACACACAGTCAGACACGACTGAAGTGACTTAGCAGTAGCAGTGGCATAAGATCGTCTGAGTTTGATTTGCTCCTGCTATCAAGTATCTTGGTGACCCAGTTTTCCTATTTGTGTCTTCTATTTAAGTCTCAGTTCATGAGGATATCTTGGGTCGTCACTTGCAATAAAATTACTACTTGTCCACTGAGTCTATTTCTCATTCTCATTTGCCTAGATCAACGATTGGGCTTTCCTGGGGGCTCAGACGGTAAAGAATCCACCTGCAATGCAGGAGACTTGGGTCCAATCCCTGGGTCAAGAAGATCCCCTGAAGGAAGGCATGGCAATGCACTCTAGTATTCTTGCCTGGAGAATCCCCATGGACTGAGGAGCCTGGTGGGCTCCAGTCCATGGGGTCACAGAGAGCTGGACATGACTGACCGACTAAACACAGCACAGTAAAGTGCCAGAAAGCAAGTGTTTTCAGCTTTGCAAGCTGTGCAGTCTCTGTCATACTACTCCCTTTTGTTATTTCACTGTGAGAACCGCCATAGACATTACATGAATTAGGGTGTGGCTTCTCCCAATATGACACTTACAAAACATAGGATTTGTGTTAGATTTGGGGTGCAGTATGTGGTTTGTTCAGTCCTGTTTGGGATAATGTAAGATGTACTTCTTGGGCCAAAAATAGTAGGAAATTTTAGCACTGAAATGACATGCCCTTCTTAAAAAAAAAAATTGTGAGTCATATACTTCTGAAAGTGCTTATATTATGGTTTCATATGATGAGAAAAAAACCACTTTTCTCTTTAAAAGAAAAAAACAATCAAATTCAAGAAAGAATTACCTAGAACAAGATTGCTACTGGTGAACTGTAAGCTCAACTACCTCTTTTTCAATACTTTTTATCAATAATTTGGATGAAGTTAGAAAAACCTATATTTCAAAGTGGCATAAGGAAGAGATGCAGTAAAGATATCTAATATTTTGGAGAAGAGAACAATAAAGCTATTCTAATGACCTCTTAGAAAACAATTTATGGTGATAGAATACTTGCATAATATGTGAAAAAAATAGGATGAATTTGCTGCTGCTACTGCTGCTAAGTCGCTTCAGTCGTGTCCAACTCTGTGCGACCCCATAGACAGCAGCCTACCAGGCTCCCCCGTCCCTGGGATTCTCCAGGCAAGAACACTGGAGTGGGTTGCCATTTCCTTCTCCAATGCATGAAAGTGAAAAGTGAAAGAGAAGTCGCTCAGTCGTGTTTGACTCTTCGCGACCCCATGGACTGCAGCCTATCAGGCTCCTCCGTCCATGGGATTTTCCAGGCAAGAGTACTGGAGTGGAGTGTTTTAAATACAGTAAAATCTCAATTTTGTATAAAACAGACAAAAACCAGATAATGAACACCATAATATTATACCTTTTTAATAATATTTAACTTTCTGGAACATTTATTATATTTGCCCTTCAAGAAATTTACAACTTTTTTACATTTAATGCTTACAGCTAACCTATAGAGAGGATTTTATCACTTCTTCTTAAAATGAGAAACCTTAGACAAATTATTTGCTTAAAGTCCATATATGTTAATTTTTGGATTTAGATTTAAATTCATCTTTTTTTCTCTGATTGCAAAGGCAATGGCCTAATTTACTACTTTTAAAGGATGGGATTATGGCTTTACTTTATTCTCTATATACTACATATTTTTGCATCTTTTCACATTGAAAAGGTATTATTTAATTATAAAATAAAGATAGGAATTGTTGACATAATAAATTGATATCTTACAGTCATAATAATATGTTAAGATTACTGAATTTATATTTTGAAAAGAAATTCAATAATACAGACCTGGATGGATTTGTTTATTTTACCACATTCAAAAATAAAAACATTTTTTATTGAAGTAGAGTTGATATACAAGATTGTGTTAGTTTCAGGTATACACAAAAATGATTTAGTTATGTGTGTGCATATATTTATATAATATATATAGATATATTTTTCAGAATCTTTCTCTTATAGGTTACTATAAAATATTGAGTAGAGTTTTCTCTGCTACACAGTAGGTCTGGATGAAATAGTCTAGATTAATAGATGTTAATGTGAATTTGGTTGATAGAGTCTTTTTAAAATTTATTATTATTTTTTTATTTTACAATATTGTATTGGTTTTGCCAAACATCAACATGAATCCGCCATGGGTGTACACGTGTTCCCAATCCTGAACCCCCCTCCTACCTCCCCCTGCCACACCATCCCTCCCAATACAGTATACTAACACATATATATGGAATTTAAAAAAATGGTAATGATAACCCTGTATGTGAGACAGCAAAAGAGACACAGATGTATAGAACAGTCTTTTGGACTCTGTGCGAGAGGGAGAGGGTGGGATGATTTGGGAGAATGGCACTGAAACATGTATAATATCATATAAGAAACGAATCACCAGTCTAGGTTTGATGCAGGGTACAGGATGCTTGCGGCTAGTGCACTGGTAAGAGTCTTAATGAAGGCATTTACTTTCAGTACTCGTACAAGCATGAGATACACATATTTAAGCACAGCATCTATTTCCTGGGACAGCGCTGCTCAAACATGGCCCTAATTGCTTGCCAACCATAACTGTTACTAGTTTATGATGAGATAAGAAAATAAATTGAGAGGAAACAATCAACTGAGTAATTTTACATTAGATTAATCTAATAATAACAAACATGGCTTAAAGTTTGTCTTTTCACTATTTTAATTTTTTTAAAAAAACAAAACTTTGGTCTTTGAGAGAGAGGAATAAAAGCTCAGTGGTATTTCACTATAGATAATAAGAGAATTGCTGACTTCGGAGGTCATGTGTGGCAGTGGATACACTTGACTGTGGTACTTATATATACTCAGGTGTGAAATTTAAGTGGAACTTTCAGAGGAGGGAAGTTAAGGATAA
Source organism: Nanger dama (assembly GCA_917880005.1). Taxonomy (NCBI): domain Eukaryota; kingdom Metazoa; phylum Chordata; class Mammalia; order Artiodactyla; family Bovidae; genus Nanger; species Nanger dama. The sequence continues at coordinate 23,898,388 of CAKJTW010000022.1, forward strand.
TTACAAACTCTGGAAATGACATCACATGATGAATGATAAACTGGAGAGTTAGCAACAGGTTTTAGCAATGATTTTGAAATTTGAATAGTCAGCATAGGAAAAGGACCAATTGCTCATTATGTATGGATAGAACTAGAACTAGAATATGTTAATAGAAATGAATATAAGATTTTGACTCAATCATTAAGAAGCGTAACTATCAAAGTACTAAACATGAGTGTATTGTAAGATGGAAACTTTCACCACATTAGAGCTATTCAAATAATTCTGAGTGAAAACTTGGAAGATATTTGGTGTAAGACTGATTCTTGAAAGTTCTTGCTCCATTCAAAGAGTTTGTAACTCTCAAAATCAGATAAATAATCTGCTTTGGTAATGTTGTCCCAACTTAACGTTGGACAGAGCTCTTAGTGGGCTCTGAAACCAATAGTGCAGCTGTCCATGTAAATTCAAGACTATACTAATTAAATGGGTTGACCTTCTTTATGTTACATGTTTTAGTTCCCTTAGGTATAGAGTTTTGGCTACTTTATTTTTTAAATATCACTTATTCTGAAATGGCATTGAGTAATCTACATACATGTTCTTCCTGAGTCTTCATTTTTGTTTAGTGAGTTGCTTTTGGCTATTTAGATATTTTTCTCCACTCTATATAACTTACTTTTGGTGTGTTCTAAGAGTGGACCACAATAAACTGTGGAAAATTCTGAAAGAGATGGGATTACCAGACCACCTGACCTGCCTCTTGAGAAATCTGTATACAGGTCAGGAAGCAACAGTTAGAACTGGACATGGAACAACAGACTGGTTCCAAATAGGAAAAGGAGTACATCAAGGCTGTATATTGTCACCCTGCTTATTTAACTTATATGCAGAGTATACCATGAGAAATGCTGGGCTGGAAGAAGCACAAGCTGGATTCAAGATAGCTGGGAGAAATATCAATAACCTCAGATATGCAGATGACACTACCCTCATGGCAGAAAGTGAAGAGGAACTAAAAAGCCTCTTGATGGAAGTGAAAGAGGAGAGTGGAAAAGTTGGCTTAAAGCTCAACCTTCAGAAAACTAAGATCATGGCATCCAACCCCATCACTTCATGGGAAATAGACGGGGAAACAGTGGAAACAGTGGCAGACTTTTTGGAGGGGGGCTCCAAAATCACTGCAGATAGTGACTGAAGCCATGAAATTAAAAGATGCTTACTCCTTGGAAGGAAAGTTATGACCAACCTAGACAGTATATTCATAAGCAGAGACATTACTTTGCTGACTAAGGTCCATCTAATCAAGGCTATGGTTTTTCCTGTGGTCATGTATGGATGTGAGAGTTGGACTGTGAAGAAGGCTGAGCGCCAGAGAATTGATCCTTTTGAAGTGTGGTGTTGGAGAAGACTCTGGAGAGTCCCTTGGACTGCAAGGAGATCCAACCAGTCCATTCTGAAGGAGATCAGTCCTGGGATTTCTTTGGAAGGAATGATGCTCAAGCTGAAACTCCAGTACTTTGACCACCTCATGTGAAGAGTTGACTCATTGGAAAAGACTCTGATGCTGGGAGGGATTGGGGGCAGGAGGAGAAGGGGACGACCGAGGGTGAGATGGCTGGATGGCATCATGGACTCGATGGACGCAAGCCGGGAGTTGGTGATGGACAGGAAGGCCTGGCGTGCTGCGATTCATGGGGTCGCAAAGAGTTGGACACGACTGAGCAACTGAACTGAACTGAAAAGGACAAGCCAGTCCTGATATATACTCAGGAACAAACAGTGAATTTGACAGCCATAGATGTAACAAAGATAAAATGAATTCATATATTATATCCTGAAATAATGTCCACTCATCTTAACTCTCATAGGCACCTCTTTATACCTTATTTCCTTCGCTGCACTATATTTACCATTCTTTTATAATAAATACTTGTCATAGCTTAGTTAGGCAGTTCTCTTTTAGTCTCTCCTAAAAGCAAAAAGCATGCATGTTTTCCTTCCATAGAAGTGAAAGAGAATGGGAATTATTTATTCCTATACAGTTTTTTCTATTTTGCTACTCATTGTAACATTAAAACTGTGAATGTTTCTTGAGCTACTGCTGTGTTGAAGCTTTGTGCTAAGTGTGCTAGTTTTTTTCTCACCATGTATATTTAGTCATGGCTTAACTCTGCCTGTAACATGGGTATACCTGGTGATTAACTAGTCTTGCTATTTCTAAGATGAAATTTCTTTTGGTTTCTATGTCCCAGGCTAGGGAATTGGGGATATTTTGATTTGTCCTTGGAAAGCCATGCATATATAAGCTATTTGTATATGGCTTTAACCTCTTACAAGGCAGTGGTTGTATCATATTGTTACATCTTGTTACAAGAATAAAAACCTTTTAAATAAGGATAGCTCATTTTATAACAAACTAATTTCCAAGTATTCATTACAGATATAAGAGTTAGATCATAAAGATGGCTGAGCACTGAAGAACTGATGCTTTCTAATTGTGGTGTTGGAGAAGACTCTTGAGAGTCCCTTGGACTGCAAGGAGATCAAACCAGTTATTCCCAAAGGAAATCAACCATAAATATTCATTGGAAGGATTGTGCTGAAACTGAAGTTCCAGTACATTGGCCACCTGATGCAAAGAGCCAACTCATTGGAAAAAACCATGATGCAGGGAAAGATTGAAGGCAGGAGGAGAAGCGGGGGAGAGATAATGAGATAGTTGGATAGCCTCATCGACTCAATGGACATGAGTTTGAGCAAACTCTGGGAGACAGTGAAGGGGATAGGGAAGCCTAGCATGCTGCAGTCCATGTCACAGAGTCAGACGTGATGTAGTGACTGAACAACAAAAAGTTTTAGTCTGACATATGGATGAGTTGAATAAAATCATCCAAGCCTACTAGAGTTACATACGACAGAGGAACCACCACTCCGTGGACAACTTACAAACCATGGTAAGAATATGGAGTGGTAGTAACCATTTCTAAGAATGGATTGTTAGTAAACTGAGTGTATGAGACTGAAATGCTAGTAAGAGAGTCCTGAGGCTGAGGCAGAAACTTGAGTCCTCAGTCATTCTTCTCTTGTCTTGCCATTGATGCCAGATTTAGAGCGCAGGCTTTGTACCTCAGCATGCCTGGGTTTCTACTCTATTTAAGTCACTTAAATGAGTAAACACAGGCAAGTCATGTAATTTATCTATGCCCCAATTCCATATTGATAAAATGGAAAGAATAATACCTTCATCTGAAGGTTGTGGTGAGGAATAAACAAAGTAATCTAGGCCAAACATGAACATAATATCCCATACTTAGTAGACTCTCAGCAAGTGGTTGTTTTTTCTTTCTTCATAGCTGATTTTTGAATATTTGTTTGGCTTTGACTTTTTATTCCCCGTGATAATACTGCTTATGATAAACGCTAATTCTAACATACTTGCTTTTGATAGTTGACCATATTCTAGCTTCTCAGATTCATCTACACTCTTGGCTCTATTTTTTTTTTTTCCTTTTCCTTTGGACATTCAGCTTCATGGCTATCCTTTTCTCACAACTTCACCTCATATAAATCCTCTCAAGAACAGAGAAAACATAAAGAAATATTAGTACAAGCATAAGAAAACAAAGATCTGATTTTTTCATAGAAAGATATTTTTTAATACTTTATTCTACATCACAATACTGTATTTGTTCTGCCATACATTGACATGAATCAGCTACAGGTGTCCACGATCTCGCATGCCGAAGCCCCTCCCACCTCCCACCCCACATCATCTCCCTGAATCATCCTGTGCACCAGCCCCATGCATCCTGTATCCTGTATTGAACATAGACCGGTGCTTCATTCTTACAAGATAGTATACATGTTTCAGTGCCATTCTCCCAAATCATCCCACCCTCTCCCTCTCCCTCAGAGTCCAAAAGTCCATTCTATACCCCTGAGTCTCTTTTGTTGTCTCACATAGAGGGTCATCATTACTCTCTTTCTAAATTCCATATATATGTGTCAGTATATTGTATTGGTGTTTTTCTTTCTGGCTTACTTCACTCTGTATAATCGGCTCCAGTTTCATTCATCTCATTAGAACTGAGTCGAATTTATTCTTTTTAAGGGCTGAGTTCATCTGATGATGGACATCTAGGTTGCTTCCATGTCCTGGCTATTGTAAACAGTGCTGCAATGAACATTGGGGTACATGTGTCTCTTTCAGTTCTGGTTTCCTCGGTGTGTATGCCCAGCAGTGGGATTGCTGGGTCATAAGGCAGTTCTATTTGCAATTTTTTAAGGAATCTCCACACTGTTTTCCATAATGGCTATACTAGTTTGCATTCCCACCAGCAGTGTAAGAGGGTTCCCTTTTCTCCACATCCTCTCCAGCATTTATTGCTTGCAGACTTTTGGAATGCAGCCATTCTGATTGGGGTGAAATGGTACCTCATTGTGGTCTTGATTTGCATTTCTCTGATAATAAGTGATGTTGAACATCTTTTCATGTGTTTGTTAGCCATCCGTATGTCTTCTTTGGAGAAATGCCTATTTAGTTCTTTGGCCCATTTTTCTTTATTGGTTCGTTTATTTTCCTGGAGTTGAGCTGGATAAGTTGGTTGTATATCTTTGAGATTAGTTGTCTGTCAGTTGTTTCATTTGCTATTGTTTTCTCCCATTCAGAAGGCTGTCTTTTCACCTTGCTTATAGTTTCCATTTGTTGTGCAGAAGCTTTCAATTTTAATTAGATCCCATTTGTTTATTTTTGCTTTTATTTCCAGTATTCTGGGAGGTGGATCATAGAGGATCCTGCTGTGATTTATGTCGGAGAGTGTTTTGCCTATGTTTTCCTCTAGGAGTTTTATAGTTTCTGGTCTTACATTTAGATCTTTAATCCATTTTGAGTTTATTTTTGTGTATGGTGTTAGACAGAGGTCTAGTTTCATTCTTTTACAAGTGGTTGACCAGTTTTCCCAGCACCACCTGTTAAAGAGACTGTCTTTACTCCATTGTATATTCTTGCCTCCTTTGTCAAAGATAAGGTGTCCATAGGTGTGTGGGTTTATCTCAGGGCTTTCTATTTTGTTCCATTGATCTATATTTCTGTCTTTGTGCCAGTACCATACTGTCAGAAATCTTCCAGCAAACAAAAGCCCAGGTCCAGACGGCTTCACAGCTGAATTCTACCAAAAATTTCGAGAAGAGCTAACACCTATCTTACTGAAGCTATTCCAGAAAATTGCAGAGGAAGGTAAACTTCCAAACTCATTCTATGAGGCCACCGTCACCCTAATACCAAAACCTGACAAAGACACCACAAAAAAGAAAACTACAGGCCAATATCACTGATGAACATAGATGCAAAAATCCTTAACAAAATCCTAGCAATCAGAATCCAGCAACACATTAAAAAGATCATACACCATGGCCAAGTGGGCTTTATCCCAGGGATGCAAGGATTCTTCAGTATCCACAAATCAATCAGTGTAATTCATCACATTAACAAACTGAGAAATAAAAATCATATGATTATCCCAATAGATGCAAAAAAAGTCTTTGACAAAATTCAACATCCATTTATGATAAAAACTCTCCAGAAAGCAGGAATAGAAGGAACGTACCTCAACATAATAAAAGCTATATATGACAAACCCACAGCTAACATTATCCTCAATGGTGAAAAATTGAAGCCATTTCCCTAAAGTCAGGAACAAGACAAGGGTGTCCACTTTCACCACTACTATTCAATATCGTACTGGAAGTTTTGGCCACAGCAATCAGAGCAGAAAAAGAAATAAAAGGAATCCAAATTGGAAAAGAAGAGGTAAAACTCTCACTGTTTGCAGATGACATGATCCTCTACATTGAAAATCCTAAGGACTCGACCAGAAAACTACTAGAGCTAATCAATGAATATAGTAAAGTTGCAGGATATAAAATCAACACTCAGAAATCCCTTGCATTCCTATACACTAATACTGAGCAAGTAGAAAAAGAAGTCAAGGAAACAATCCCATTCACCATTGCAATGAAAAGAATAAAATACTTAGGAATATACCTACCTAAAGAAACTAAAGATCTATATATCGAAAACTATAAAACACTGATGAAAGAAATCAAAGAGGACACTAATAGACGGAGAAATATACCATGCTCATGGGTTGGAAGAGTCAATATAGTGAAAATGAGTATACTACCCAAAACAATCTACAGATTCAATGCAATTCCTATCAAGCTACCAGCAGTATTTTTCATAGAACTAGATCAAATAATCTCAAGATTTGTATGGAAATACAAAAAACCTCGAATAGCAAAAGCAATCTTGAGAAAGAAGAATAGAACTGGAGGAATCAACTTGCCTGACTTCAGGCTCTACTACAAAGCCACAGTCATTAAGAAAGATATTTTTAATCACAAATATCTGATGAAATTTGCCTTCTGTGGGTATAAATAACATTTTAACAAGCCTTATGCCAGCTTCATTAAAGTTTTTTTTTTTTTTTTTTTTTTTATAAAGTGGTTTTACTCATCAGGAGAGGATAGTAATAGTGTATGCTGCAATATTTTTATATTTACACTGTTTTATTTCACTGTTTTTCTGTGGCAGAAGAGCAGTGATGACTTAGGCAGATAAAGTTTGCCAGTATGTGAACCTTGAATTTAATTTAAGTAAATGCCCTAGTTTATATAGCTATGTAATCATTATTATAGAGTTATGATTTTGTAGACTTGAATTCTTCCTTAGACAAATATATTTTTTTAAATGTGTAATATTCAGGAAAGTATCAAATTAAACTAAATATTAACTAGATTTCCTTTAAGGAAGAAGGGATTTACAAAGTACAGTTTAAACTGATTAGATAAGCCCATAAATCATTCTAGGTTTTCACTGATTTCTTGCATATCCTAAAATTATCTGGATTGAGAAACTGTAATTTCTGTCATTAGTTTGTTTATCCTTACCATAAACATGACACATAGCCTCAAATATTCAAGAATATTGTCTTTAAAATGTAGTGTACATTTAAAATCAGAAGGAACAAGTAGGTGAATTAAATAATCAGTGCTATATTACTATATGTTAAATATTCCTATAAGAGACTATAGTAAATAAAATACATATCTGTATTTTTAAGTAAGAAATATTTTCTTAAGAGCATCATAACGCAGATAGTTTATTTTTAAGAGTTTATTTAGAACTTCAACATTATTGAAGAACTTCTAGGATAAAATGAGCATGTTACAAGTACTTGTACCTTATTGAATTTAGCCCTTCATTGCTTTACTTAAGTATTCATAGTTAATCTATTACTGCTAAAATTTATATTCACTACAAGCTCATTAGTACAACTAATTCATCTAATACAATTATCATGGGATAAAAATACCAGACTAAATTATTCAATTATTGGTTAGTAATTTGAGCTGGACTTACGGCCTCAACACAGTGACTTACTCTGGCTGACCAGCCTAGGCTTGTTCACATGGAGACCCGTTTCAAAAGAAGCAAGAACAAAACCATCAAAAAATGAAGTCACTCAGTTGTGCCCAACTCTTTGTGACCCTATGGACAGTAGCCTGCACCAAGCTCCTCCATCCGTGGGATTTTCTAGGCGAGAGTACTGGAGTTGGTTGCCTTTTCCTTCTCCAGGGAATCTTCTCCACCCAGGGATCAAACCCAGGTCTCCCACTTTGTAGACAGACACTTTACCGTCTGAGCCACCAGGGAAGTCCCTAACCACCAAAGCACCAGCACTTTTTGAATCTCTGCTTGTATTATGTTATATCCCATTGGCTCAGATGGTAAAGAATGTGCCTGCAATGTAGGAGACCTAGGTTCAATCCCTATGTCTGGAAGATCCCTGGAGAAGGGAATGGCTACCAACTCCAGTATTCTTGGGGCTTCCCTGATGGCTTAGATAGTAAAGAATCTGCCTGCGATGTGGGAGAGCTGGGTTTGATCCGTGTGTCAGGAAGGTACCCTGGAGAAGAGAATGGCTACCCACTCCAGTATTCTTGCCTGGAGAATTCCATGAACAGAGGAGTCCATGGGATCACAAAGAGTCAGACATGACTGAGAGACTAAAACACACAGACACACACACACAACAAAGCCCATCAGTCAGTGTGGTACAGTACAGCATCAGTCAAAGATGAGGACACAGGATGCCATGTATTGGTTTGGTACTATGCTGGAATAATCTACCACAGTAAAAACTTACGGGATTATTCACATGAGGCACTCTCTTACTTCATAATAAAATAGTCAAAACACAAAATGGAAACATTGCCTGTTCATCTAGAATTGTATTTGTTGATGCTGATAGCTTACAGTGAATGATGTCAGATTCATGATCTCTAAAGAAGATTTAGAATCAGCACCAGGGACCAGCCTTGATTACTCAAGAGCTTTTGTGTAGCAGAGTTTTATTAAGGTCTGAAAAGGGACAGAAATGCTTCTGACAGAGACATCAGAAGGGGGACAGAGAGTGCCCCCACTCGCTAGTCTTATGGAGGCCTTCACATACTTTCACCAGACCCACTCCCACAACATACATCTTAAATTAACAAGATTAGAACTAATAATAGAAAAGTCTTACCAGACCCACTCCAACAAATACTTCTTAAGATAACAAGATTAGTCAAAAGGTTCATGTTAAGGAGAAACATGTCCTTGAGAAAGATACATTGTTATATTAACTAAGGCAAAGCAATGTAGAAAAAAAAAGCATTTGTTCTTTTCCCTTGATAGCTCCAGACCCCTTTCTCCTTCTCAAGGGCTCCGGACCCCTTTCTCCTCTTCGAGGGTCCTGGACTTCTTATCAAACTATCTAGTAAGTGACTCTTTTCTTTTAGGAGAAATCTTCTCTTTCTTTTAGGAGAACCTGCCACCCTTTCTTTTAGGAGAATTATGTTGCCAAGAGAAAGGAGCATCATTTTCATTCCATAACTATTTCCTGATGTGGGGCATCATCCCTAAATTGTTGAGGCAACATATTCTCCTAACCTTCATATTGAGAGTCTCTGATCCAGGGGCCCCAAGTAATAACTGGAAGAGGTTGTGTCACTTGTAGGAGCTTGAACAACCATTTGTTAACTTAAAAGCTTTTGGACAGTTAGAAACCCCATTTTACAGTTACAGATGTAAGGCAAAATAGCCATTAAACCAAGTTAAAACAAAATCAAAATTAAAAGTTACATTATGTCTCTAGTTACATCAGTCCATCTTAGGATTGTTAGATGTCATCAGATCAAGGGGTGTCACATATGATTGTTGTTGGTGAAGGTATTTGCAGAGCTGAAGAATGTCCTTTCCTTGAAGTGGAAAAACCCACCATATGAAGCCTTCAGTTGATGAGAAGGTTGAAAAGCTGAAGGTTGAAAAGCTGAAAAACAGTCTGTCATAGAGACAGTCCCTTCTTCTTAGGAACAGTTTGAGCCCTCATTAAAGCCATGAGTGAAACTTGAAACCAACTGTCTTGTGTTTCCTGAGCTGGCTTATGCAGATGCCTCTTAATAACGTCATTAGCCTTTTCAACTTTTTCTGAATATTAGGGTCTCCAAGAACAGTGTAAGTGGTATTCTATTCTTAGAGCTTTTGACACCCCTTGAGTTACAGCAGCTTTAAAGATGGGGCTTTGTAGCACTGAGCTTTAGAGTTTAAGATCCCACTTATCATAAGAAGTTAAGTACAGTAAGATTTTGCCCATTAGTAAACTTATGAGCTTTAGGCATTAGTAAAACAATAGTAGCAATTACCCTTAAGCAATGCAGCCATAGCTTTGTTTCCAGTAACAAACTGAACTCTGATCCTGTGGGCAAACTCAAAGTGGGAGCCTGCAAGAGAGCAGTTTGAAGAGCTTTAAAAGCCTTTTGAGTCTCTGACCCAGCTTTTTGGTTTGGGCCTGCTGAGTCTCAGTAATAAGTTTATATAAAGGCTGGGCAAGTCCCCTACAACCCAGAATCCAAATGTGGCAGTAGCCTGAAATGCCCAAGAATCCTCTCAATTGTCTTAAAATCATAGGTAGAGGATGATTTAGTATATGTTTAACTCTAGAAAGTATCCTTCAAATCAGTGACTGAAAAATATTTGGCTTGTTTAGGAATTTCAGATAATAAAGTATAAGGATTAGACACTATTTTTATATCTTGAACAAGTCTCTATCATTTGACTTTTTGCAGGTCAGGAATCAACAGTTAGAACTGGACATGGAACAACAGACTGGTTCCAAATAGGAAAAGGAGTACATCAAGGCTGTATATTGTCACCCTGCTTATTTAACTTATATGCAGAGTACATCATGAGAAACGCTGGGCTGGAAGAAACACAAACTGGATTCAAGATTGCTGGGAGAAATATCAATAACCTCAGATATGCAGAGGACACCACCCTTATGGCAGAAAGTGAAGAAGAGCTAAAAAGCCTCTTGATGAAAGTGAAAGAGGAGAGTGAAAAAGTTGGCCTAAAGCTCAACATTCAGAAAACGAAGATCATGGCAACTGGTCCCATCACTTCATGGGAAATAGATGGGGAAACAGTGGAAACAGTGTTAGACTTTATTTTTTTAGGGCTCCCAAATCACTGCAGATGGTGACTGCAGCCATGAAATTAAAAGACTCTTACTCCTTGGAAGAAAAGTTATGACCAACCTAGATAGTATATTCATAAGCAGAGACATTACTTTACTGACTAAGGTCCGTCTAGTCAAGGCTATGGTTTTTTCTGTGGTTGTGTATGGATGTGAGAGTTTTACTGTGAAGAAGGCTGAGAGCCGAAGAATTGATGCTTTGAAGTGTGGTGTTGGAGAAGACTCTTGAGAGTCCCTTGGACTGCAAGGAGATCCAACCAGTCCATTCTGAAGGAGATCAGTCCTGGGATTTCTTTGGAAGGAATGATGCTCAAGCTGAAACTCCAGTACTTTGGCCACCTCATGTGAAGAGGTGACTCATTGGAAAAGACTCTGATGCTGGGAAGGATTGGGGGCAGGAGGAGAAGGTGATGACAGAGGATGAGATGGCTGGATGGCATCACGGACTCGATGGACGTGAGTCTGAGTGAACTCCGGGAGTTGGTGATGGACAGGGAGGCCTGGCGTGCTGCAATTCATGGGGTCGCAAAGAGTTGGACAGGACTGAGTGACTGAACTGAACTGTTATAGGGAATTAATAGCTCTTGTTCCTTTAAATTTTCAATGATGGGTTTTAACTCTTCCTTAACCTCAGGCTTTAATGGATACTGCTTTTGAAATGGAAATAAGTGAGGGTCATTGAGGTTGATAAAAACTGGAACAGCATTTTATGTTCAACCCAGTTTTTCTATCAGCCCACACTATAGGATTTGCATATTCTTCAATTAAAAGAACAAGTTCCATATTTATGAACAGAGGCATGGACCTTTCTCAGTGTATCCCTCCCCAGAAAGGGTGAAGGAGACTCTGGCATGATCAGAATCTCTTGTGAAAATAGCACCGAGTCTCAGTTTCAGTTTAGAGGATGACTGAAATAATAATGTTTGGCTTGTCCAGACAGTCCCATTGTAGTAGTGGATTGGGAGGAAAGCAGACGAGGGGCTTCAGTGAGCACAGAGAAAGTTGCCTGAGTGAGTAAAAGAAAATTGACTGATTGGTCCCCTGAAGTTATTTATATCTGGGTTTCCTTAGGTGTAATTAGGATGGGAGCTTGTGTGGGGGCCCCTGGGTACCTTCAGACCCAATTGTCTTGAGAATCTGACCCCTGGGTCCTATGCCTTGGAGGGCAGTCTCTTTTCCAGTTATGGTCCTTTGCAGACTGGATATGGAGCCGGGTGGCTTAGATGCCTAAGGGCAATCTTGCCTGAGATGCCCCTCCTTCCCAACATAATGACAAACCCGTCCCTTTTCACCTGGGTTCTTCTGGGTCTTATTCTCAGGCTCTTTCAGAGCAGGTCTAACAGACATTGTTGGAGCTTCGATCTTTTGCCTGATTCTTATTTTATTTATTTTTTGCCTCCTATTTTCCTCCTCGTATTCTCTACCATACTATATCATCTGAACCAGCTGTAACAGTTTTTTAAAACACTGATTTGTTCCAAAAGCCTGTTTTTATAACTTACGGCAGATATCTGGAGCCAACTGAGTGACAAATCTATCTTTTAAGATTACTCCTCCTTCTGAATTTTTGGGGTCAATGTCAGAAACTTGTGGAGAGCTTCCTGTAGTCTATCTAGGAATTTACCAGGAGTTTCTTTCTCTCCCCTGTTCTGTGTCAGCCAACTTAGCATCATCTAAAGTCTCAGCATGTGCTAGCTTGAGTCTTTCAAGAATACATCCAGCAAAGTGGCTCTGTTATTAGAACCCCTTGGCTCCCAGTAGTTCAGTTCAATTGCTCAATCGTGTCCAACTCTGTGACCCCATGACTGCAGCACACCAGTCTTCCCTGTCCATCACCAACTCCCAGAGCTTGCTCAAACTCACTCATGTCCATTGAGTCAGTGATGCCACCCAACCATCTCATCCTTTGTTGTCCCTTTTTCCTCCCACCTTCAATCTTTCCCAGTATCAGGATCTTTTCCAAAGAGTCAGTTCTTCACATCAGGTGACCAAAGTATTGGAGTTTCAGCTTCAGCATCAGTCCTTCCAATGAATATTCAGGACTGAAACAGCAATGTCTATGACACTTCCACTCATTTCTCTCATTTTCCACAGAACTAGTCTAATTATAAAACAGTATTATAGTTGATCTCCTTGCAGTCCAAGGGACTTTCAAGAATCTTCTCCAACACCACAGTTCAAAAGCATCAATTCTTCAGCTTTCTTTATAGTCCAACTCTCATGTCCATACGTGGCTACTGGAAAAACTATAGTTTTGACTAGATGGACCTTTGGCAAAGTAATAGTGCTGCTTTTTAATATGCTGTCTAGGTTGATCAAAGCTTTTCTTCTAGGGAGCAAGCACCTTTTAATTTCATGGCTGCAGTCACCATCTGCGGTGAATTTGGAGCCCCCAAAATAAAGTCTGTCACTGTTTCCACTGTTTCCCCATCTATTTCCCATGAAGTGATTGGACCAGATGCCATGATCTTAGTTTTCTCAATGTTGAGTTTAAGCCAACTTTTTCCACTCTCCTCTTTCACTTTCATCAAAAGGCTCATTATTTCTTCACTTTCTGCCATAAGTGTAGTGCCATCTGCATAAATGAGGTTATTTATATTTCTCCTGGAAATCTTGATTCTAGCTTGTGTTTCATCCAGCCCAGAATTTTACATGGTGTACTCTGCATAGAAGTTAAATAAGCAGGGTGACAATATACAGCCTTGACGTATTCCTTTCCAGACTTGGAACCAGTCTGTTGTTCCATGTACAGTTCCAACTGTTGCTTCTTGACCTCAGTGCAGATTTCTCAGGAGGCATGTCAGGTCGTCTAGTATCTCTATCTCTTTCAGAATTTTCCACAGTTTATTGTTATCCACACAGTCAAAGGCTTTGGTGTAGTCAATAAAGTAGATGTAGATGTTTTTCTGGAACTCTCTTGCTTTTTAATGATCAAACAGATGTTGTCAGTTTGGTCTGTGGTTCTTCTTCCTTTTCTAAATCCAGCTTGAACATCTGGAATTTCATGGTTCATGTACTGTTAAACCCTGACTTGGAGAATTTTTGAGCATTCCTTTGCTAGCATGTGAGATGAGTGCAATTTTGCAGTAGTTTGAACATTCTTTGGCATTGCCCTTCTTTGGGATTGGAATGAAAACTGATCTTTTCCAGTCCTGTGGCCATTGCTGAGTTTTCCAAATTTTCTGGCGTATTGAATGTAGTACTTTAAAACAGCTCAACTGGTATTCCATCGCCTCCATTAGCTTTGTTTGCGGTGATGTTTCCTAAAGCCCACTTGACTTCACATTCCAGGATATCTGACTTTAGGTGAGTGATTGCACCATCATGGTTATCTGGGTCATGAAGATCACTTTTGTATAGTTCTGTTCATGTTCCCTCCTTCCCGTTATCTCACTTTCAACCCATTCATCTTCAAAAGTAGTAGCTTCCCCCAAAACTCAAATTTTCCAGTCAGGAGTCAGCATCTGTCCCAAGACATATATTACATCTCTCCAAGTAAGGTCATAAAGTCCAATTAGTCCCATAAAGGCTTCTATGTACATTTTTGGATCCTCTCGATAGTCTCAACCACAATTGGGACTGTTTGAATTTCTACAGAGACTGAAGCAACTCCGCCTGGAAGGATGCTCCAGTTCTCAGCCTGTTCAGTTGGGGAGCCCTGGATACAGGGGCAAAGTAAAGGATGGAGGGAGCTGAAGATTTCAGAGCCAAATCTGTATTCTTGGGATTTAAGTCTGGCAAGTCTTACAGAGAGATAAACAGCAATGTCTATGACACTTCCACTCATTTCTCTCATTTTCCACAGAACTAGTCTAATTATAAAACAGTATTATAGTTGAGGCCCTTTAACTGGCCAGTTTTCCCCATTTTCCAAAATATAGTGGCCATTCAATATCACAGAAGAATATCAGGCATGTCTTTGTAAACTCTGGGGATCAAACTTGTCCCAGTTTTTAAAATACATTTTAAAAGAGTGGTTCTGGAACTATCAGCTTCCATCTGTATGAGAGAAAAAAGCGGTATCCACAGCCGTGGCTTCTTCCCACTGGAGGCGTCCCTCCCTGCTCTAGACGGGGGTGTAGACAGACTCTCCACCAAAGCTTTCCTTCCCTGGTCAGACTTAGTCTGTCCTTTACATAGACACAGACACCTTACTCGTCCCTCCCAGTTCTACCACCAAGGCAGGGTGGAGATGCACTGGATTAGACCTGACGGCATCCCAAATTGATTTCTAGTTCCATACCACCACGACCTTTGTTTGACTTGTCCTTTTTCTCTGATGTCACCCGGGGTGGAGCAGAGTAGTTTCCCAGAATGTTTCCCAAGCCAGGGCTATTAGGGGAAGCATCCGTCTTACGTGTGCCTGTGCACACTGACCGCAGTAAAAGCGGTGAGTTATAAAGGTATGAACAAAAAACCCAAGATGTCCATTTTGAGTGTCACCACGCCAGTATCTGTGATAGCAAAAGAGGTGGTAGAAGATCGGCCACCGAGGAAAAAGTGATTTTTGTTCTCAAGCTATTAGGGCCAATCCTTTCAGTTCATTCCCACAGTTTCCACAGAAAGAAATAGCTAAGGAGTTGAGGCAAAAGCCCCCAGAGTCTCCTCTGGTCTGCTAGTAGCTAACACTACCAAAGGAAGAAGCTCACTGCATTTCAACCTGACCAGATCCTGCAGTTCCCCATCCGTGTCCTCAGAAAAGCTAGGAGGCATAGCCAGGACATAGACTCACTTTCAGATTGCTGGCCCCTGAGGCAGGCAGTCAAGAGAGTGACCTCTAGCGTGAGAGACGTTCCTGGAGCTAGAGCTCTGCCTTGCTGCCAAACATGCTCTTGTAACTCCTGAGTAGGTGTTTCCATACATGGAGTCTAAGTAAAAGTACATAGTAACAGCATGAATCACAAGTCCATTGAAAGTCTATGATCTGATAGATTAGTTTAGTAGTTCTAATTCCCCACGCAATTATGAAATGGTCAAAGAAACCAGGAAAAGGTGACCGAGGAAGGAAAGTTGGGTGCACATGCTTTGTCCATTTCTGGCCGCTCCCCTCGCAGGGACATTGGGTGTCTTTTGGCATTGGCAGTTTGGTATCAATCCTGACAAGGCTCTCCTTTTGTGGCTGCCTTCAGTCGTTATGAGGGACTTCAAAACCCTAGAGCAGGGCTCATCACTTGCTTCACACAGTTTGTGTCATTCATTCACACAAGAACACTGAAGGGTTAGTAAAATAAAGCAGAAAACATACATACTGAGAAAGCAGGGTGGCTAGATCTCTGAGTGTTCTTACCTTGTCCTGAAGATCCCAGATGAGCCCCCAAGATGATAGCTTACAGTGAATGATGTCAGATTCATGATCTCCAAAGAAGTTTTAGCTTCAAGACTAGGGACCAGATTCGATCACTCAAGAGTTTTTGTGTTGCAGAGTTTTATTAAGGTATGAAAAGGGACAGAGAATGCTTCTGACACAGACATCAGAAGGGGGACAGAGAGTGCCCCCACTCGCTAGTCTTGCTAAGGCCTTATATACTTTTACTAGACCCACTCCCACAATGTACTTCTTAAGATAACAAGATTAGTCAGAAGTTCTTATGAAGAAGAAACATGTCCTCAAGCAAGATACATTATTATATTGACTAAGACAAAGCAGTATAGAAAAAAAAATGTTTTTCCTTTTCACCTTGAGAACCCCAGACCTGTTTCTCCTTCTCAAGGGCTCCAGACCCCTGTCTTCTCCTCAAGGGCCCTGGACTTCTTATCAGCCTACCTAGTAATTGACTCTCTCAGTGCCACAGTAATTTATTTGCTCGATAACATCCCCTATAGAAGATAATTTCCTAGTGACACATGTGTCTCCGTATTGTTTCTGTGTAGGGAACTTGAATCTTCTCTCCTTCCATCCCACCATCCTCCTTCATTAACCCCTCAAAAAATTAAATCATGGCCAATATGTTTCTTTTGACATAAAATGGACTCTATACAACAAACAAATCCAATAAAGACTAAAACTCTCAAACATTTGCAAAAAGCAGATAGAGGAAGTTTACATGTAACACTCATTTTGCATACCCATACTTCAAAATTAAGATATCTAACATGACATTAAGATATATACCAAACAAATTTTAGAGTTTAAAAGTTTGAGGTGAATGCTCATATATGGTAAGTGACTTGAGTTGCAACAACTGTATAGGATTTGGTGAGCAAGTAGAATTTAAGTACTATGTTAGTCTCTATATAAGGAGTATATTTTGTTGCTTTCCTCCAGCCCACTCCTTCTCTAATAGTTGCAAATCAGCTTCTCAGTATCTTCCCCTCTTTCTCTTCCTCATTTATGTACAAATAATTTTGATTTTTTTTTTTAATACTGACCTGCAGATTTGTTTGGGAAAATCTGTGAGTGGGGAGTGAATTATAGTTTAAGAGGCTATAAGGACTCTCAAGAAAGTTTTAGACTAAGTAAACTGAACATGTTTGTAAGCAAAAGAAATGAATAAGGAGAAGGGTGAGATTTTGCAAGAGAAAGGGTATATGGTGGGATGTATGGACAGGGAGCATAGGTATTATTCTTAGAAAGTAGAATTCTCTTGTTCCTCTCAGAGAGAGAGAGGGTGGTGTAGGCTGAACAAAAGGCTATATGCAAGAGAGCAGGTGTGATGTAAAAGAGACACAGTACATTGGAAGAAAATACTTTTTCCCATGCTTCTGAGTAAGAGCAGTGATAGGATCACTTACTTAGATTGAAAGTCCAGTTCATTTCAGTTCATCTCACATTATTTGGGTGTCTCTTACGTGACAAGAATTGTGATAGGTATCTATGATCCAAACAGAAATAATGCACAATCTCTGTATTGAAGGACTTTAAATCTAGGTGGGAGACAGCTGCATAAATCCAGTCTAATGTTCATGGGAAGGCTTTCAGAGGAAATGCCACCTACACTTGATTTTAAAGGATGTATAGACATTGACCATGAGAAGACAGAGAAGGGAATTATAAGCAGAAGGATAGCAATTGCCAAATCAGTCAGGATGGACAGATAAATGTTCGATGTTGATAGAACTCTTTCTCAATTGGCTTTTAACCTATTGCACCTTTGATGAACATGAAAAATATTCACATCCTTCTTTCAGAGATGCCAAATTGCCTCCCACCAATAAAGACCCAGTTTTTTAGTATAAAACCTGAAGTTTTTAGTGATGAAAAGACTCTGCCTGAGCAGATTGAACTGGCAGGGGGAATTATATGTAGGTTTTTTCATTAGCCATTATGCAGGAAGTGAATACTGAGAAGACTAGAGGTACTAGAATATAGATGGAAAGGGAGTGAAAGCTAGATTAGCAAGACTCCTGGTTTTTACCCAGAGGAGCCATCGATGCCTAGAAATTTTTCCAAGGCAATCAAACAAGCTGCTTAGATTTTTCTACCAATTGAATTACAATATAACTTGATTAGAATATAATATACAATATATACAATATAACAATTGATTAGAATAACTAACAAATAGGAACTACATTTCTCACTTCTACCTGTTTCAGAAAATTGTACCAGTGTTCTTTTTATCTGCAGTTAAGTAAAGTTCAACAATTGGATTGAACTGATCCTTTGGCTGTCAAAGAAATTAATAAGCAAACAAAAAACTGATTTCCAAGTTCATGTTAATTAAGTGATCTTAGAAGCTATTTGGATAATCCATTTAGACTTCTCTAACTTTCTATTACCATGTCCATAGGGGAATAATGTCATTAAGCTAGCTTTGCTTAAATATATTTATTCATAATATCATAGATTAAATTCACTGTTGTATTATGATTCAAATACTCCATGGTTTTATAATTTTACATTCAATAACCCATTCTTAATGTCTTTGGATACATTTTATGGAAGGAATGGATAACTGGATTAAAACGGCACACATGTATGAGAACTAGAGATTTTAACATTAAAATTAGTAAGAGAATAAAGTTAAGGTAAATAAAATGTTTTTGGATATTATGGTAAATATATTCACATAGTGGGTATCAATGTATTCTGTTTCATAAAACGTTAATTGCATAGGACAATATGATTATGACAAAAAGAATCATACATACAAACACACAAGAAAGTTGCTCTGTTGTGTCTGACTCTTTGCAACACCCTGGGCTATAGCCCATGGAATTCTCCAGGCCAGAATACTGGAATGGGTAGTCTTTCCCTTCTCCAGAGGATCTTCCCAACCCAGAAATCAAACTGGGGTCTCCTGCATTGCAGGCAGATTCTTTATCAACTGAGCTATCAGAGAAGCCCATATATACATTTATATATATTCATATTCTTTCCCACTATGTTTGTTGTTATTCTGGCTTTCCACATGGTCAGGGATTGCTGCAGCACCCTGATAAGGGGGTCACACTCATGTATGCCTGGGCCATGCCCAGCTATAACTGCCCTGGTAGGGTCACCCTCACAAGGGGTCTGGTTCAAACTCCCTATCTAGAATCCTGAATGGCAGTCCTCTCTTTCCTGTCCCTTACCTAGAGGCCATTGAGGGCTCTAGAGGATGGAGAATTATGCTCCATCTCATACTAATTATTTGTAAACCACCCTCCCCAACTATTTCTCAAATTTTCTATACCCAATTTTAGAAGCCTCACAGAGACACATTATATTCTACTCTTTTGGACTTGCCTCTGGCTGTCCTTCTCATTAGGGTCTCTCCCCCACGCTAGCCTCTAGAGTTAGGTAGTTCCTCTTATATGTTTATCCAAGTTGCAGGCCCCCTCATACCTCCCTGTGCACTGAGTTTTCTTGATTTCCCTTCATGCTACCTTTAGAAAATGGCTATATACATATGTATATATAACGTATGTATGTATTATATAATCATGATGGATTATGAGGTATTATTATCAAAGAAGTTTTCTCTCTTCTCTCATCTTTCCTCTTTTAATATTATCTTTAATTGTGGTAGAATATATTCGACATGAAGTTTGCCATTTATAACCATTTTAAGTGTAGAATTCAGTGGCATCAAGTGTATTCATAACATTAAATAGTCATAAGTAAGTAAGTAAGTAAAGTCGCTCAGTCATGTCCGACTCTTTGCAACCCCATGGACTGTAGCCTACCAGGCTCCTCCCTCCATGGGATTCTCCAGGCAGGAGTACTGGAGTGGGTTGCCATTTCCTTCTCCAGGGGATCTTCCCAACCCAGGAATCGAACCCGGGTCTCCTGCATTCCAGACAGACACTTTAACCTCTGAGCCACCAGGGAAGCAGTTAATATCTTTCTCCAAAATTTTCATCATCCCAAACAGAAAGTCTATTCCCATTAGATAATTATTAACTTCCCATTTCTCCCAGCCTCTTGTTGTTGTCCAGTCACTCAGTCATTTCTGACTCTTTGAGACCCCATGGACTACAGAGTGCCAGGCTTCCCTCTCCTTCATCATCTCTTGGAGCATGCTCAAATTCATGTCCATTGAGTCAGTGATGCCATCCAACCATCTCATCCTCTGTCATCTCCTTCTCCTCCAGCCTTCAATCTTTCCCAGCATCAAGGTCTTTTCAAATGAGTCAGTTCTTCGGATGAGGTTGCCAAAGTATTGGAGTTTCGGATTCAACATCAGTCCTTCCAGTGATCATTCAGGACTGATTTCCTTTAGGATGGACTGGTTGGATCAGAATAATCTGGTGGTTTTCCCGACTTTCTTCAATTTAAGTCTGAATTTGACAATCAGGAGTTCATGATCTGGGCCAGTTAGCTCCAGGTCTTGTTTTTGCTGGCTGTATAGAGCTTCTCAATCTTTAGCTTCAAAGAAGATAATCAATATGATTTCAGTATTGACTGTCTGGTGATATCCATGTGTAAAGTCTTCTTTTGTGTTGTTGGAAGAGGGTGTTTGCTATGACCAGTGTATTCTCTTGGCAAAACTCTGTCAGCCTTTGCCCTGCTTCATTCTGTACTCCAAGGCCAAATTTGCCTGTTACTCCAGGTATTTCTATACTTCCTACTTTTGCATCTAGTCCACTATAACAGAAAGGACATCATTTTGGGGTGTTAGTTCTAAAACGTCTTGTAGGTCTTCATAGAACCGTTCAACTTCAGCTTCTTCAGCGTTACTTGTTGGGGCATAGACTTGGATTACTGTGATATTGAATGGTTTGCTTTGGAAATGAACAGAGGTCATTCTGTCGTTTTTGAGATTGCATCCAAGTTCTGCATTTTGGACTTTTTTGTTGACCCTGATGGCTACTCCATTTCTTCTAAGGGATTCCTGCCCACAGTAGTAGATATAATGGTCATTTGAGTTAAATTCACCCATTCCAGTCCATTTTAATTTGCTGATTCCTAAAATGTTGATGTTACTCTTGCCATCTCCTGTTTGACCACTTCCAATTTGCCTTGATTCATGGACCTGACATTCCAGGTTCCTATGCAATATTGCTCTTTAGCGCATCGGACCTTGCTTCTATCACCAGTCACATCCGCAACTGTGTGTTGTATTTGTTTTGGCTCCGTCTCTTCATTCTTTCTGGAGTTATTTCTCCACTGATCTCCAGTAGTATATTGGGCACCTATTGACCTGGGGAGTTCATCTTTCAGTGTTCTATCTTTTGCCTTTTCATATGATCATGGGGTTCTCAAAGCAAGGATACTGAAGTGGTTTGCCATTCCCTTCTCCAGTGGACCACATTTTGTCAGAACTCTCCACCACAACCTTTCTGTCTTGGGTGGCCCTACATGGCATGGCTTAGTTTCATTGAATTAGACAAAGCTGTGGTCCATGTGATTAGATCTGTTAGTTTTCTATGATTGTGGTTTCACTCCTTCTGCCCTCTGATGCCCAAGGGACTCTCAAGAATCTTCTCCAATACCACAATTCAAAAACATCAGTTCTTCAGTGCTGAGCCTTCTTTATGGTCCAACTCTCACATCCATACATGTCTACTGGAAAAATCATAGCTTTGACTAGACGGACCTTTGTTCACGAAGTAATGTCCAGCCCCTGGTCACCTGCAATTTGCTTTCTATCCCTATGAACCTGCCTAGTCCAGATATTTCATATAAGTGGAACCATAGAATATTTGTTCTTTGGTGTCTGGCTTAGTATAATGCTTGTTACTGAGCATGTTTTCAATGCTCATCTATTGTGTGTCAGAATTCAGTTCCTTTGCATAGCTGAATAACATTCCATTTTATGTATATACCATATTTGTTTTTCCCATTTCCTTAAAAATTTTTTTTCAGCTGGAACAGTTATTCTTCTCCCTTGATCAAAAGTCAGGCAAGATCTCTGACTTTCAGTCACTTGTAAGCAGTAGAAAATCTTGAAAGTGAAATCACTCAGTCTTGTCTGACTCTGCGACCCCGTCGACTGTAGCCCATCAGACTCCTCCTTCCATGGGATTCTCCAGGCAAGAATACTGGAGTGGGTTGCCATTTCCTTCTCCAGGGGAATCTTCCCAACCCAGGGATCGAACCCGGGTCTCCTGCTTTGCAGGCAGATGCTTTAACCTTTGTTGTACATTCATAAAAATGCCTTGTGCCAAAAAAATAAATTTGATATAATATTAAATCTTCTACCCTGGTCTTTGAGGCCCAGACCTGTGTGCCATACCTCAGTGCATTCGGCATAGAAGCTCAAATGGGCTGATGCAACTCATTGGTCACTTTGAGGGTTCATCAGGTCCTACCTAAACCATGACTCTTTACTCATCTCAGATTAAGGTTAACAGGAAACACTAATCAGTGATTATTAACTTTATTCCCTTGAGAAGTATCTCATCTTGAAGAAAAATAACTTAACCCTATGTTAGTGCCTATAATGTTTCAGCCTCATTATAGGATCATTCCTGCAGACCAGAGTCCCTTGTCCTTATGGTGGTAGCAAAATCCTAACCCTGTTCCTGTAGATATAACAGATATGTGTTCCTGCCTAAAATATGCTCACGGATATAATTACAAAGACTTGTCAAGATATGTGTGGAGAATTAGAGGCAGACGCTTTAACCTCTGAGCCACCAAGGAAGCCCCTTGTAGTGGATAAGAACTTGGAAATGATCAAATTTTCAATAATATCATAATGGTTAAATACATTTTTGAGATATCTGTATAATAAAGTACAACAAAATATAATATCTTGTTTAAAAATGGCAATCTGGTTAGGCTGAGAAATTTCCTTCTGATGGTTTTAATATTTTTTTTCACTCTTTTACTTAAAACAGCTATTTTTTTCAGTATCCATGTTGGACGGAATCAACAGATCAAATTCAAATTCTGATCATTTATTTTAATTTTACATACCCTGTATTGTTCTCCTGTCTTCCAGTATTCATAGTGGGAATGTAAAAGTGTAATTAAGAACTTGAACTTGCAAATCAGGCATACCTAGATTTTGGTTGTGTGAATTTAGGCAATTTTTAACTGTCTTAAGCTTAGTATTAGTTATTTCTTTTATATTTCTCTCTGTCCATATATCCTTATCTATAAAATTGACATAATAGTACCCACTTAAGAGGCTTGCCGTCATGATTAATTAGATCAAGTACAAAGGTGCCTTTTTCTTGTCTCGCTCTCTCTCTTTTTTTTTTTTTTTTTGGCGGGGGAGGGGTGCGGGGAGATAGACTTCAGTGAACTACTACTAAAAATAAAAATGAACTTTCCTTTTGCGGCAAGCATCACTTTGTCTTGAATACACAGGCTCTTTGGATCCACATTGCCTTGTGGATAGTTGCTGCTACTATCTATGTAACTTACTTTCCCTTAGATGAAACCCAGGTTCCATGAGGTCTTGTTCCATGAATACAGAACATGGAAGTTTCTGAACCGAGATCTAAATTTGGTTTGTGCTCTTTGGTCCTTAACTGGAGTCGTGGCCCACTATTGTTGCTTGTTGATTTGCTTATGTAGGTATTCTTTCCTAAAGAAAGTTAGCATTCTTGTATCATAGATTACCTTAACAAGAAACAACAGACAACAAAATAAACATACTATCAACCAAAACAAACGCTTCCCCTTCAGACCCTTCCAGAATGCATTTCAAGCTGTCACATATTTACTGAGTATTTGAATGGCTGTCTTAGAATGTTAGAAATGACTCTCGAGTTCAAAGTGACATTGACTACACCCAAAATGGAATATTTTTTTTCCTTAGAGAGGTTCCTACCAGCTAAGCCTTTTTTATTGTTGTAGAAAGGTTGGCATTAAATCACAGGGTAAAGTCAACTTTACCTCCTCCAATTTTGGTGCTGTATTTTTATTTTGGACCTCCTACATACTTAATGGTGGCAGTAGAGCTAATATTAAAGATGGGCTGGGGCTGGATTTCATTTGCTGGCTTGCTTCAGATCTCCTTTTATTATCTCTGGTTACCTAGCAACAGATAATGTTCAACTAAGGCCAGATGATGCCATCTAGGCTCATCCTTGTGCTATGATTCTGAGTGTTTATTCATTAACTATATTTCTTTAATGTTCATGCAGAGGTCCATATTAGTGTGAAAAATGGGAAAGAGTGATTTGTTTAATGAAATAGCCACATGTTATTTGAATCTCTAATATAGTGCAAGCTTGCTTTAAAAATATGCTGAATAAACTTCTGTGTGTGTGTGTGTGTGTGTGTGTGTGTGTGTGTGTGTATAATTTTCAGAAAAAATAATTTGGTGGTGACTTACTATAATTTAAAAAGAAGTGGAAGTGATTTCTCTATAGGTGGTTTTTTTCAAATGGCAGGTTTAAAGGTGGCTGATCACAGTAAGGAACTAATTGCCTGGTTTTAACTAGGCTCACTGCTGTAAAAGATCTTGAAAATATTTCTTCTCCTGGTGTTTGTATCACCTTGAACTTCAATATAATGATACCATACTCCTTTTGTATTGAGCCTTATTTCAGCAGAAAATGTGAGCTATTTTCACTTTTTGAAAATCAGAATTAGTGTAAAAGTTTAAAGCAGTTAAAAAAAGCTTTTCATCTTTTAAAAATTCTGCTCAGAAAAGTCAGCTTGTTTTATTTTTTAAAGTTAATAATACTGTGACTTTAACTTCTCTCGACTCTTTCTGTGATATTTGTCACTTTTACCTCAGAAATATGATAACCAGTGCAAGTGGAGTATAATTGCATGAATGGATTTATGGAGAACCATGAGGATCTCAAAATTATGTAATCTATATTTGAAAATTAAGATTATCTAGTTTTATCACTAACTCTTTAAAAATTTAAATTTAGAATGAATAAAATATATGTAAAATGTTCAACATTTTAAAAATGGATTCTAATTTAATCCAGCAACCTCTATTCTATGTTTATTATGTTTATATGACTGATCAAGACATTTTAGATCTTTAGGTCTTGCAAAAATGAGAAAGTGAAGTCCTTGTTGTCAGGTAACTTATGATTTATGGAAGAGATAATGGACATGTAAGAGACTAGAACCAAGGTAGAATGGAACAGAAATCTATGCAGATATAAATACATCTACATACTAGATCTGTTCAGGAGAAATAAGGGCTTAAATTTGTCAGGTCAGTGGTTCTCAAATGTGCATTGTAGACTAACATATTTTGAGAACTTTTTAGGAATGCAAATTCTTGAGCTTCATCGCAGACTACAAACTCAAAAACTGTAGAAGAGAGTCCAATAATCTGTTTTCACAAGTCCTCCAGGTACCTCTGAGGCATGTTGAAATTTGAGAACCACTAGAGATGAGCTCTTGCATATAGTAGCCACTGGAAACATGTTGCTGCACAATCTAAATCTAAATTAATTAAAATCAGGATTTGACTTTTCATTGCATTAGTTACATTTCAAGTGGTCAGTAGGCATAGACAGTCAGTAGCCACCATATTGGACAGGACAGATGTGTAACATTCCCATCATTGCAGATAGCTTTTTGGGACAGCATTGCTCTGGAGCATGGAGACCTCAATGGAAAATTGAGAAATGAAAGAAAGTAGATTTCACTCAATTCACACAGATTCTTAAATGCATAAATAAGGAATTTGAACTATAATCTCAGAGAAGAATGATTTTTATTTTTTAAAGACATGATAAGCCTGGACTTTGTTTATGGAACATCACCCTTACAGTCAAGTGCCTGATGCTTCCTACTGATGAGACAGTGGGAAAGCAAACAACAGGTTTATTGGTACTGAGACTGAAATAGTGGGAAAGAAAAGAAGAATTTGTGTTTATAAAACTTGAGAATGTAGACCCAATGGGAACTGCTTACTCTGAATGAGAGGTAGTCAGAGAGATAAGAAACTTCAAATAAGACTGGATTTTGAGTGAATGATTGGGGCAAGGTTAATGCTGTTAGCAGTGAGAAAGAAACAGCAGTAGTTTATCACATTACATGAAAATAAAAACAAAAAAAACATGGGCTTGCCATGCAATTTTATCAATCCAAGAGCTTTTATATTCACATAAATTTTCTTCATTACTCTTATAACAGTTTTATCCTGTTATTGTCCTTCCTGTATGGTAATTTTTAGATTACTGGTTTTCATGAAGAAAATGAATATTTTCCCAATAATTACTGTGAATGTTTTTCAAAGATGTAAGCAGTTTTATTTATCAATGGATCAGGTGGAATATGTCCAGACAATTTCTTCTTTTTGGCTAGAAAAAAACTTCTTCTGGATGAAAGAGTTGCAAAAAAAGAAACCAGATTGTAATGTATTATATGAAAATTCTGGCTTCCTCAAGTATCTGAACAGTATAGTTTTAGTTTGTGGAAAAATCGAAATGTTTTTCAGTTTCATGTGAAATAGAATACAGTTGACCCTTGAACAACATGGGTTTGAACTACATGGGTCACTTATACATGGATTTTTAAAAGTAGTAAATGCTACAGTACTATATGATCCTGGCTTGGTTGAATCCACAGATGCTGAACCATGGATTCAGAGGAACCATGTATGTGGAGTGCCAGCTATAAATTATATGAGGATTTTTAACTGTGCAGAAGGTCAGCATGCATAACCCTCAAGTTATTCAAGGGTAAACTGTATACAGAGTGCTAAGAGTGTCAAGAATTGTTCCAGTCCTTTATTTTCTTACAAATTTCACAGTAGTGTATACTATTATACATAAATATATATATATCTATGTGGATTAACTTTATTTTATTTTTGAACATTAAAAAAACATGATTAACATACAATAATTTGTGCATGTTAATCAGTTCTTTATAGAGAGAGCATAATTGGTATGGTTTGAGATATTATATTAAGATATAAAAATAATCACCCTGTTCTATGTCCAAAATTCCATGTTGTAGTCCTACAACTTTAAAGATAAAGTCCTACTGCTTTAAAGATAAAGAGTAAAATTCTGTGGGCTAAAATGTCCCCATTTATGTAATGAAGAACTTCAACTAGATTACCTTGATCTTTCTGACTCTATAGCATGAAAACATAATGGCTTGCAAATTGTTTATTAGCTGCTATTGATCAAAGAGCATACCTTGTGGGTGAGGAGGTGGCCCAGGTCAGGCAACTTGTTGAGAAGGCAAAGAAAATAAGATGTGGGGCAGAGGATGGAGTTGTTTGTACCATGTTGAACAGTAGCAACTGGAAACTTAACTTGAAGACTCGGATACCTGGGGTAATGTTCCAATAGGGAAATTGCTATCCTCATATACATGTGATTGTAACTGGTAATAGTGTGATGGAAAATGAAGAAGAATACTACTTAAGGTAGTCAGGATGTGGAATGAGAAGGTTTTTAACACGGACTCACTCTGTTAATGTACCTGTTGTACTTGATCTGTCTCTAGCTTCTGTTTTTATTGTTAAACACATATATTCAGAATTTGTACAAGGCAGAAGTGAATTTGGAAGATACATTCAGGGGCAAATATCTGATGGGATAGAAAGAACTGGGTAGGGAATCATGAACACTTGTTTGGGTGCTAGCTCCTGTAACTAGTACCATCAGTTCAGTTCAGTTCAGTCACTCAGCTGTGTCTGACTCTTTGTGACCCCATGAATTGCAGCATGCCAAGCCTTCTTGTCCATCACCACTCCCAGAGTTCACTCACACTCATGTCCATCAAGTCAGTGAGGCCATCCAGCCATTGCATCCTCTGTCATCCCCTTCTCCTCCTGTCCCCAATCTCTCCCAGAATCAGAGTCTTTTCCAGTGAGTCAACTCTTCCCATGAGGTGGGCAAAGTATTGGAATTTCAGCATCAGCATCAGTCCTTCCAATAAACACCCAGAACTGATCTCCTTTAGAATGGACTGGTTGGATCTCCTTGTAGTCCAAGGGACTAGTGCCATCAGTTTAGTTCAGTTCAGTCACTCAGTCATGTCTGACTCTTTGTGACCCCATGAATTGCAGCACGCCAGGCGTCCCTGTCCAACACAAACTCCCAGAGTTCACTCAAACTCATGTCCATCAAGTCAGTGATGCCATCCAACCATCTCATCCTCTGTTGTCCCCCTTCTCCTCCTCCCCCGATCCCTCCCAGCATCAGAGTCTTTTCCAATGAGTCAACTCTTCGCATGAGGTGGCTGAAGTACTGGAATTTCAGCTTTAGCATCATTCCTTCCAAAGAAATCCCAGGGCTGATCTCCTTCAGAATGGATTGGTTGGATCTCCTTGCAGTCTAAGGGACTCTCAAGAGTCTTCTCCAACACCACAGTTCAAAAGCATCAATTCTTCAGCACTCAGCTTTCTTCACAGTCCAACTCTCACAGGCATACATGACCACTGGAAAAACCATAGCCTTGACTAGATGGACCTTTGTTGTCAAAGTGATGTCTCTGCTTTTGAATATGCTATCTAGGTTGGTCATAACTTTTTTTCCAAGGAGGAAGCATTTTTTAATTTCATGGATACAGTCACTATCTGCAGTGATTCTGGAGCCCCCAAAATAAAGTCTGACACTGTTTCCACTGTTTCCCCATCTATTTGCCATGAAGCGATGGGACCGGATGCCATGATCTTAGTTTTCTGAATGTTGAGCTTTAAGCCAACTTTTTCACTCTCCACTTTCACTTTCATCAAGAGGCTTTTTAGTGACCTGCCTCTTGAGAAATCTGTATGCAGGTCAGGAAGCAATAGTTAGAACTGGACATGGAACAACAGACTGGTTCCAAGTAGGAAAAGGAGTACGTCAAGGTTCTATATTGTCACCCTGCTTATTTAACTTCTATGCAGAGTACATCATGAGAAACGCTGGACTGGAAGAAACACAAGCTGGAATCAAGATTGCCGGGGAAATATTAATAACCTGAGATATGCAGATGACACCATCCTTATGGCAGAAAGTGAAGAGGAGCTAAAAGCCTCTTGATGAAAGTGAAAGAGGAGAGTGAGAAGGTTGGCCTAAAGCTCAACATTCAGAAAATGAAGATCATGGCATCTGGTCCCATCACTTCATGGGAAATAGATGGGAAAACAGTGGAAACATTGTCAGACTTTATTTTTTGGGCTCCAGAATCACTGCAGATTGTGATTGCAGCCATGATATTAAAAGACACTTACTCCTTGGAAGAAAAGTTATGACCAACCTAGATAGCATATTCAAAAGCAAAGACATTACTTTGCCATCTAAGGTCCGTCTAGTCAAGGCTATGTTTTCCAGTGGTCATGTATGAATGTGAGAGTTGGACTGTGAAGAAGGCTGAGCGCCGAAGAATTGATGTTTTTGAACTGTGGTGTTGGAGAAGACTCTAAGAGTCCCTTGGACTGCAAAGAGATCCAACCAGTCCATTCTGAAGGAGATCAACCCTGGGATTTCTTTGGAGGGAAGTATGCTAAAGCTGAAACTCCAGCACTTTGGCCACCTCATGCGAAGAGTTGACTCATTGGAAGACTCTGATGCTGGGAGGGATTCGGGGCAAGAGGAGAAGGGGATGACCAAAGATGAGATGGCTGGATGGCATCCTGGACTCGATGGACGTGAGTCTGAGTGAACTCCGGGAGATGGTAATGAACAGGGAGGCCTGGCGTGCTGTGATTCATGAGGTCGCAAAGAGTCGGACACGACTGAGCGACTGAACTGAACTCACTTTCTGCCATAAGGGTGGTGTCATCTGCATATCTGAGGTTATTGATATTTCTCCTGGAAATCTTGATTCTAGTTTGTGCTTCTTCCAGCCCAGCATTTCTCATGATGTACTCTGAATATAAGTTAAATAAGTTAAATAAGTCAATACAGAGCCTTGACATACTCCTTTTCCTATTTGGAACCAGTCTGTTGTTTCATGTCCATAGTGCCATGGTGTTTCCCAGTTTATTACGTTGACCCCTGCTTCTATGCCAACAACCTTTTGAGTACACTTGACATTCTTAGACAGCAGCAGGGAGAGTGATCTACAGAGCAAGTGGCTAACTTGCTGTAATTTCCATCCAGTCTACCTAGCTTACCAATTCATTGAAACTGGCAGCACTCCAGATCAAAACTCTTTCTGGTAACCATGCCAACAAGTAGTTCTTGGTAGACCAGATGGATTGTGAACATTCAAAATTTTGATAGTGACCATGTCCAAACTAGAGAAAGAAATAATGGATATGTACAGCAGTAAGGAGTGATTGATTATATAGATGAGTTTAATGCCTTTCATAAAACACTTGATAATTTTTTTCCTCCAATAGTCTCATCCTTTATCTGTAGCACCAACAATTATTAAGTTTCTCTCCAGGCCTTTACCAGTGGGGCTCGCTAATTGCAGATTTGCAGCCTTCTGATTATCATTAACTTCATTTTTATAGTCATTTCTTATTGACTGAAGGAGGCATTTCTATTATCAAGGAAACCATAGTGATGGGGCACAAAACAGTTAAATTTATGCTTAAGCCTGGTCAGATTCCATCTTTGTTTTCTGCTTTTCCCACTCCACTGACCACAAATTGTTTTGTGACAATGCATTTATTCTTGTCCTCTGTATTTCTAGACCTGAGATTTCTCAGTGACCAGAAGAGAGTTTTGAGTTTTTATTATCTCACCAGAGAACTGAAAACAGTTTTTCAGTTCAGAAAATTCTTTACAAGATTTTCCATAAAATAGATGGTTTATAATTCTTAAAACTGATTACTGCACTGATAGATTTGTCTTAATGTAATCATTATTCTCATTTTAATATAAGTCCTTTCTTAGTCCTCTTTTCTCCCAGAAGCGTAAGCTCTGGGATATATATATATATATATTTTTTTTTTTTCCCCTGCAAAAAGATGAGTTTGGTTTTGGTGGTCTCTGAGTCCCTTCAAGCTCTGACATGAAGTCTGAAAGCTAACGGTATTATAAAAGGATTTTCCTGGTTTCTTGAGATTGAAGTCATAAGGAGTGGCCACTGTACTACTTTCTAAAACATGCTTTAGATTCACTGAAGGGAGTAAACCACTGCAGTGGTCTGATACTGAATGCTGTGCATCTTCTGATTTTCCTCAAATGGCTGCCTTTCACTCTTCCAAGCAGTAATTTTGCAGGCATTCAGTCGTTACAGCCGGTGACATTTTTCTAATTTTAAATCAGGTTAATCAGCTGGGTGAGTATTGATGAACAAGCATTTGTTAAAACCATGTCTCAAGTAATGTCAATTTGGATTGAACACGTGCCATGCCAGAGAGATTTCTTCATTAACCTGCTGACACTGCCAATGAGAGTTCAACGTTGTTTCTAGAAAGAGTCCTAGAAGCACATGGCCCATTGCTACTTTTACTGTTGGCCTCAGTGTTCTGTGAATATTATGTCTTTTATTTTCCTTATCAAAGCTAAATAATTTAGGAAGACTATTTAAATACATAATTTTAATTTCTAAATATGCTGGTGACTCTGTAATAATTTATCGTGCTCTGGAGGTGTTGAGATATAGAAATATCTAAGCACAAGACAGGACTGAATGAGCTACTTCTATGATCTTGATTTAATGATTTCTTTATATTTATAGAAAATAGATAGGTCTATTTTGAAGCTGCTTATCCCTAAAGTTTTCCCTGACAAGCCTAAGACCCTCTCTCAGGGACAGGCTATTATAATACCCATCTTGCCATTTTGACAGTGTAGTGTAGCTCCTGCTGCTATGGCTTTCACCCTGGAAAACCTAGTGCGTGTCCATTTTACTTTCTGTCAAATTTGCTTAAGTAATAAAAATTATATATTTCCACTAAAAATAATATTATGTTCATCATGGATTAATGAGTTCAACATCATCATCAAAAATTGGATAATTTAGGAGGCTTTCCTTGGCAGTCCAGATGTTATGACTTTGCTTTCCAATGCAGAGGGTATGAGTTTGATCCTTGGTTGGGGAGCTAGGATCCCACATGCCTCATGGCCAAAACTAAACAAAACAAAACATAAAACAGAAGCAATATTGTAATAAATTAAATAAAGACTTTAAAAAATGGTCCACATCAAAAAAATCTTTTTAAAAAATGTGGATAATTTATGTACAAAAAAACCTATGAAATGCACAAATATTAAGGGGCCACTTTAAGAATTTTGCACATATACTCCCCAGGTTAAGATACAGGTGTCCCTTCCCAGTCTGATCTTCTCCTTTGCCCTGTTGAGGAAACCACTATTCTGATTTCTATCATCATCACTAATTTTGCAAGAATTTTTTATTCAGATCCAGAGATACATAACATAGTAGCTCTGTCTTTCAGTAGTTCACAGTATAATGAGGGGAGATAAGAGCCATGAAGAAATTACCAGAATACAAAAGTAATCCTTCAGTGTTGTATGTTTGTGAGATTAATAATGCCATCCCAGATTTCAGAGTGTTTGGTATTTATAAACATGTGCACACTTATAATTGACCCTCACAACACTGTTGAAAAATGAATGCTATCGTCTCCTTTTATACTTGAGGCAGCTTGAGATAATAAAGCTTAACTATTGATAACATGCCTGTATTAGTTTTCTATTGCATTGTAATAAATTAACACATATTTAGCTGTTTAAACTGACAGAATTCATCATCTTATTTCCTGTGGGCCAGGAACCCAGACACAGGCTAGAAGGTGTACACAAGTGGGCAAGAATCTTTGGGGGCATTTGACGAACCTAAAGGTCATTAGAGTCACATAAGGTGATAAGAAAGAAACTAAACATGGCTGCATATCTTATGCATCTTTATATCATGCTTTTATGTGAACATGAAGAGCGAAATGACATTTAAAAAGGCTCTTCTAACCAGCTAAAGTTATTATTGATGGAGTTCTTATGTTCCATGATTAGATTTAAAGCTATTAATAATCTTAGTGAGACAGAATTTTAGTTCCATTTCAAAGATATGGAAGCAGATGCTTGGAGAATTTAATTAACTTGCCTAAGTTCACACAGCTTTCACATAAATGAGCCAGGATTCCAACCTAGTTCTTTCTGACTCCAAATCCTTTGCTCTTATCCTATTACATGCCTGAACATAATATGTGAACTAGCCTTTGACAGATCTGTAGATTTTTGAAAGTTAGAGATATGATCAGAAATTACCAGTAATAATCAGAAATAACAGTGAAAACAGAGGTAGAGATTTGGAAAGTCTCAGAAATATTATTTGGACTGTGGGTTTCCTGATAGCACAGCTGAACTGGATGGATGAAATTTTCACCTTCCCTTAGACTAGTGTTTTATTAACAAATACTCTATTTTGATTCCAGGGACTTCTATTTATGAATATTGTAAATGGCCCTGTGGAAGTTTGCAGTACACATGGAAGGAAAGTGCTCATTTTCTGTGCAGTATCTTTTTCTTAAGGACCTTTGGGAGGAATTTCTTTCTACTTTTCAGATAAAGAAGAACTGAGTTCACTGAACTGAGTTATAATTATTTTCCCTCTTTCCCTGCTCAGAAAGCTTGGTGCCAAATTTGCGGCCCACCTTCACATGTATATGACATTATGATCAATGTGCTTCTTATCCTCTTTTAATATATCTTATCTTGATAAGATACCTTAAATTCTTTTTGGAATTAGTCAGGATATAAATAAGCAAATATAGGAATAAAATTCAGGTAGGTTGTTTCCAGGAACCACTTATAAATTTGCAGGTAGGCAGAGTTCCAAAGCTTAGTTGTCAGTCCTCCCAAACTAGGTGAACTGAACACTAAATCATTAACTTGCTTTTGTTAGTAGATCCCAGTGACAAGGCCCAGGCACTGCATTATAAAGATCAAGGTTTGGACCTACTGATAAAGATTCCACTCTGGTGTCCCCTTTCTTTAATTGAGAGAGTAACTAGATTCAAAGGATGTAAAAGGGGCATTATAAGAAATTAAAGTCCTTCAACAATTACTTCAAAATCTGTGTCAGCTCAATTTAGATAAAAGTATGCTGGCACAGACTCAGAATGTGGTACATCAGCAAAGTGATGATTGTTACAAATCAAAGCATCACACCCCTTTCACATTTTCAGAAATGAAAAACTGTACTAGAAAAAGATGCTGTACAACTCTGTTGCAAATGGGATATGGGAATTTGTTGTCATCACTGAGCTATTCTAAAGAGTTCATGGCAATAGCTTAAAAAAAAACACACAAAAACCAGAGAAGTAAACATTAGCAAAACAAGTAAATTTAAAAATCTCATAGAAATACCAGGAAACCAGAAGAGGGAAGTGGATAAAGAAGTGGTTAAAAATCAAACAGAAAAATAAAGGAAGATGGGAATCACGTAGTATGAGAGTATAGAAGAAGAAGAGGGGGATGTCCTAGAAAACTTTGAGGACAGAAACTCAGTGAGAGAGGTAAATGGTTGGGGGACACATGAATCATGGGAAAGGAGAAGGCAAACAAGAGAGTCAAGAAAACGTTAATCTAGAAACAAAGAATTTCAACGACAATAATTGCTGAGAGGTGGCAATTATTTATGCATTTGATGTATGTCATAAGATGAATATTGATGCAGCAGGAAAATTGGGTTGAAGCAATAGCAACCAGTTGCCTCTTGTTGATATTCATTCTTGTGATTCTGGGGAAATTAAGAGACTCTTCTGTATTGAATGCAAAGAAATTGTGATTTACTAGATTCCTCTGGGGGTTTTCCTGGTGGCTCAGTCAGTAAAGAATCCACCTGCAATGCAGGAAACCCAGGTTCGATCCCTGGGTTGGGAAAATCCCTTGGTGAAGGAAATGGCAATTTGGACCCTACATACTGAGCAACTAAGGGGCACCTATGCTTATTTAATCACTAATCAGTTCAGAACTAAAATATGTTTTAGTTCATGCTTGTATTATTTTACTGTGGGTGCTGAACAAATTATCACAATCACTGCAGCTTAAAATAGCAGAATATTTTCTTATAGTGCTAGAAGCCAAAAGTCTAAAATCTGTTTTTCTGGGCCAAAATCAAGGTGTTGGCTGAGCCACACACTGTTTTAAGGCTCTAGGGAAACATCTGCTTCCTCTTCCAGCTTGTATAGATTGCCGACATTCCTTGGCTTATGGCTGTATTTAATTCTAGATTTCAAGGCCAGCGCCTTCAAATCTCTGTCTGCTCCTCCTTCACATCGCTTCTCCTCTCTATGCAGTCTCTCACAATCTCTCTTATAAGGATACAGCATTAAGGGCCCACCTGTGTAATTCAAGATCATCTCCCCATCTCAAATTCCTAATTTAATCATATTCTTTCAGAGATTAGAATTTGTCATCAATGAACCATTATTTAACTTACAACAATGACCTGTTTAAACATAAAATGGTGTCTTTGCATAAAATAAGCACTTTGGTATGAATCTGCTCTGTTTTAATATCGCTAGGCCTCAGTTTGATTCATCCTTCACATTACTGTGTCACTGCAAAAACTAAATGAGATCATGGTTATAAAAGTGTTTTCTAAGTGATAAAACACTATTCAACTATAAAGCAATGTTAATATTTTAACATCATACATTTAATAAAATTTTAGGGGCTTCCCTGGTGGCTCATTGGTAAAGAATATGCCTGTCAATGCAGGAGATGAAAGTTTGATTCCTGAGTTGGGAAGATGCCCTGGAGAAGGAAATGGCAGCACACTCCACTATTCTTATGTGGGAATCTCATGGACAGAGGAGCTTGGTGGATTATAGTCTGTGGGGTCGCAAAAGAATTGGACTGATTTAACGACTAAACAACAACCATTTGTGACCAATAAAAATAGTACTATAATACTATAATGATGTGATTTGAGGGAACCAGGGAAGACTTACAGAGTCAAAGATATTTCTTCTTTTTTCTCTGGTTCCTTACTTATTAAATGTGAATAATAATAGCACCCACATCCTAGGGGTTGTTTTCAGGATTCAATTAAATGAGTTAATGTATCTAAAGTACTCAGAAAGTATTAGACACATTGAGTTAGGAATAATAACAATGAAAAACCAAACTAATGAGCTCAGAGCTCTGGGTAATTGGTCTGGAATTTGGGAAAAGGATGTACCACCTGGAAATAGGAAGGAAACTCTGAAAGGTCTGAGCTGAGACTGCCAAAAAAATGTTTTGATAAAACTCTCAAATGGAAAATATTATTTTGGGTTAGCCCTGCCTTCACATTTTTTTTTCCAATTAGTATTATTTAAAACATATGCAAGCTATTTTTTGTATTCAGTGTTTATATTAGTTAATTATTAAATGACAAAAATATAGCTCTGAAGAGTGTTATAAGCAGAACACATTGGCCAACACTAGGGTTCCATGCAGTCTGTAAAACAGGCCATTGGGATCGGGAAGTATTGATATTTATAATCCCTATGAAACAGGCCTTATACTTTCCGCATGTGGTGGAAATTGAGTCACATAGAACAAATCCACATAAATAAATCAGACTATCACATAAGTCCAATAATAAAGGCACTGTGGAAGTCCAAATAGGGTAGAAGGGGCTAAAAAGGTTTCATAAAGTAGATATTTGAACTGAGTCTAGAAAGATGAGCAGGAATATATTTCTTAGGCAGAAGTGTAGGATCATGTTTCAGGCTTAATAAGCAACATAAGAGGGCCTGAAAGAACATAATAGATTCAGGGAACTGTGACTAACTATTAAAAAATAAAGTTTAGTGAGCATTTGTTGTATTCTGGGAAATGTCTTTGAAAAGATTGAGACCATGCTATCAAGGAACTTGCAATTCTAATGAGTTTGCCCTTTTATATAGGTGGCATGGGCTAAGTTTACACACAAAAAATTATCTTAGTAAATTTTCAGTTTAGAAAGTATAGCCTAGAATTTGAATACACAGACTGAGATGGTATACTGAAGCTATGGATATTTTATATTTCTCTTTATTTCCCAGAATGTATCATTGAATGTATTCAGGGTTAAGGCATTCTCTAACAGATAGAAAATAGAGATGTTCCAATCATGTGTGTGATATCTAAAGCTTATGCCAGTCCGCACTACATTGAGAAAGCTGATTAGATGGAATAGAGGCTTCAGTGGAGGGTAAAGAGATTCCTTAACCTTCCCTATTCCAACTTTTCTAGAACCCCAATAACATCTTTTAATTCAAAGTAAACTTTGCAGACTTCCCTGATGGTCCAACGGCTAAGACTCCAAACTCCCAATGCATAGGACACAGGTTCTATCCCTGCTCCAGGAACAAGATCCCACCTGCTGCAACTAAGACCCACTGCAGCCACACAAATGAATAAATAAATATTAAGGAAAAAGGAAACTCTGAACCAAAAGATGGACTTTGGAGTCATGGCAAGGACATGGATAGATGAATCCCAGGCTTTTAGCTAAGTGCCTGCAGCGTCAAAGTAAAATATCCCACAGAAGTCATATGAACTTTGAACATAGGCATCCAGGAGCCTGGACCACCTACTGAAGACAGCTAAAAAGCACTGTAGCACCTGGCATCTAATTCATAGCAATAAATTTCTCTGAAATTATGGTTTTCTTTGCCTAAAACTCTATCCCACCTCCCATGGCAGTCACACTGGATCTTGAAGCTTCAAAAATAATAAAGTAAGTTTTCTAAATTTTATATTTTTATTTTTGTTTTTTATATTTTATTTTCATCTATTTTACTTGGCATTGATAAAACTAAGATGTGACTACAATTTCTGACAGAGCTAATAATTACCAACATTAAGTAAGTTAGAATGAATTAAATCCACCCTGAAGTTCAACAGTATGGGCCTCTGAGCAGTCAAATAAAATAATTTTAAATACTCAGGTTTTATTTTATTTATTTTTTTTCTTGAAGATTTTTTTTTCAGATTTGATTTATTTTTTACTTTACAATATTGTATTGGCTCTATTTAATAATGAGAGTGACATTTAGAGAGTGTAACACAACACTAAAATGTTCCAAATAAGAGAATCAAAGTTCTTAGAAATTAAAACAATTATTAAAATTAAAAATGTTTATTCAGTGTAAAATATATATAGTGACAGATATTATTGTATTAAATTTGGTTAGAAAATGAGCTTGAATTATGCTAACAGAATTTAGAATAATAAAGATTTTGAACTTATAAGGGAGGACTAAACTAATTGTTTTCTAAAAAAAAACATAGGATTTTTCTTATTTATTGATCTTTAAGAAATAATTTTTTCCATATATTGGTAACTCTGGAAGCAGTATGCATCTAGCAAGCTATACCATGTTACAATTCCTATTGCTTTCTTTTGTTTTATAAAATCTCTGTGAAATAGAGTTAAATCTTATTGTAGAACAGATCATAGATTTGCTGAAAATGAGGACTGTTAGTTCCTTAAGTGTTAACAGCAATATTCAAAGCAAGAGAATGAGGAGAAATAAGAAAAATAACTGCAGAAGAAAACATCTTTACTTAGGAAATGGCAAGGTATTCCAAACTGAAGAGGCTCTGAAAGGAAAGATAAAAGAAGACCTACAAATAGGCATATTTCAGTAAATTAATTTCAGTGAATAAGAGAATCATACTAGCATCTAAAGAGAAAAAGTACACACACAAAACAAAAGCAAGCATCTAATTTTCATTGGATATGCCATCTCCTCCCCTTCCCTTCCCTTCCTTTCCCACAGTGCTGGGAGATAATAAGAGTCTGATCCTATAATCGGACCTTGCCAAAATTTCCCTCTAGGCTTTTTCCCTGGTGCTGAACTACATCCTCACTCCTTTCCTCAAGTAACCAGAAGGAACATCGGTCTGAGAATTAGATTTGGTTTCTGATTCCTGCTCTGTCCCATCCAAACTTTTTCGTTTTCAAGGTAGTATATTCTGTCAACTGGGACTTTGATTTCCTTGCATGTTAATCATTTTGAATTAGTTAATCTATAATGCCTGTTCTAGCTGTAACATTCTTTGATAGTGAAGTGATCCAAAACATGCTTTACGATTGTTAGAGTTTGAGAACTAACTTTGTACGATTGTTACAGAATTTGAGAACTATGTAATTTGGAAGAAGAAATCAAATACCATGGGCATGTGAGATTTTTTATTATTTTCAATGATATTGGCAGTTTCATTCAAAAGTGTATCCCAATAACTTTCTAATTGGTTCTAGACTGACCAGTAAATATGGAAGCATGTATCATGCTTGTCCAGAGTTTGGCATTATTGGCATAATTTTTTTTTAATTTTTGGCATAATTTAAACTTCAATAGAAATTTATTAAAAGTAATCACCATCTACAATTTGAAGACTAATGACTGCTAGACCAATTAATTAGAAAGTTTTTAATCAGTAACATTCTAAGTCAACAGAAAAATTGAATAATTTTTTAAAAGCCAAGAAACCAAAACTATTTTAAATAAAGTTATGTTTATATACTACAAACACATTTGTAGTCTACCTTTTCAGTACGATATTCAGAATCCCTTTGTGAAATCAGGAATTTGATATCAATTTCATATAGAACATAAAGAATAAAGTTCTTTCAATAACTTTCATAAATTTTTTTAAAAATGAAAAATTTAAAAATAGTCATAGTCTAGTCTATCTTGATATATTACAGAGTTTTAATACTTCCTTTCAAGATGAGTATATTTAACAATGAACCAATGTCAATTCTAAGAACATAGAGCAGTTAAGTTTGGAATATAGCAATCTTCCAACAGTGACTAA
The DNA here is from genome assembly GCA_917880005.1 of Nanger dama. Taxonomy (NCBI): domain Eukaryota; kingdom Metazoa; phylum Chordata; class Mammalia; order Artiodactyla; family Bovidae; genus Nanger; species Nanger dama. Next base: position 23,937,906 of record CAKJTW010000022.1, read on the forward strand.
ACCTGGAATGAAGGCTTTGATCATTAAGTTTACAGATTATTTCAGATAAGGTAAATGGACTTCCCTGGTGACTCAGCTGGTGAAGAATCTGTCTGCAATGCAGCAGACCCTGCGTTGGGAAGATCTCCTGGAAAAGGGATAGGCTACCCACTTCAGTATTCTTGGGCTTCTCTGGTGGTTCAGATAGTGAAGAATCTGCCTGCAATGGGAGACCTGGGTTTGATCCCTGGGTTGGGAAGATCCCTAGAGGAGGGCAGGGCAACTCACTCCAGTATTCTTGTCTGGAGAATCCCATCGACAAAGGGGCCTGGCAGGCTACAGTCCATGGGGTCACAATGAGTTGGCTATGACTGAGTAACTAAGCACAGTACAGCACAGTTATAAAGTAATCTTTATAAATTGAAAAGATGACCAAGACAAGGCACAATGAAGTTCATTGAAGTTAAGTGCACTACAGATATGTGCAATTGGAGAGTTGGTGGTTAAATATAATGTTTTATCCTGCATGGTCGATACCACACATATGCCACTTGGACTAGGGAGATAAGAGTATAAAGGACAATTCATTCATTATAGCAGGCTTCACTGTGATGCTGTGGGAGGCGATGCAGAGGAAGGACTGTCTCAGGATCACTGATTTCAAGGTTTTTCAAATGACCTCAGAGTTCATACTTTCTAAGGCCTTAAATGATTTAGGCTATAATTCCAAAGGAAAACATGGAGTAAGAATATGACATTTATAAAAACACCTAGAATTTGAATCTTCCTCCAAATGATTTTGGACTCCCCAAATACAAAGAAATGCTCTATAATAGATAGCCTAATTTTGTCAATAGCCACAGCTGCTAATCAAAGAATTCTCTGTGCTTCCCAGTAGTAGAAGTAAAGTCACTATTTTAATTCTGAATTATTCCTTAGCCATCTTAATTGTAGAAGAAAGTGAAATATATGACATTATATAGGTACTAGACATCACAGTATTTTATTAGGTTATAGAAGATTATTAATTTATCCACCTATATACTCAAAGCAGAGTTTTTAATTAAGTGTTGTAATAATATTTATGTATTTTAAAATAAAATCTTGGTGATAAATCCATAAAGAATTTAGAGAGTCTTTTATGATGTGTTTACTGATTTTTTTTTAGAACTCTTCAAATATAATAATAAAGTAGTCTGAATTTGTAATAGAAAGCATATAATGAGAATGTCACATAGTAGCAGTTATGTATTTTAAGTTATCATTAAAATGACTTAACCTTAGGGTGATATACAATATGAACAGAGAAAAAACAGTTTTTAAAATCAGACCATCTACCAAACATGATAGTTTTTATAGGAGGAACTTGAACACAGACATAAAAAGTATAGATGCATATTAAAAACAAATACATTGAAGAGCTTAGGAAAAGACTTGCTAAACTTATAAAATAGAACTCATTTGGATTAGTAATAATTTTATAAAAGGAGATTTTCTTACATGTTACTATTAGGGACTGTACTGAGTTGAGACTGATATAAGTCTTAGGTGCAATTACACATTGCTTTCAGTTGGTTGGCTTATTTGGAGACAGTTCAATTCAGTTTCTTGAAGCCATTGTTAAAGATGAAATCCTATAGATTTTAAACACTCTGTAACTGTAGAAAGAACAAATTAACCGTATTTTATTCTTCTGAATTCTGTACTCCCAGTTCTCATAGTATATATGTTTAGGTGCATTACCATATTTTGATAGCAAGTTGGTTATATGTTCTTTGCTTTTATTTACTCTGAAAATCGCTAGCAAATGAGGATTTTAAGATCAAAGAGGCACTAAAAAGAACACTGAAAGAAGAGTGGAGAAACACATGGGAGAAAGTTAGACATATACTTGTACTGTTCCTTGTAAGAAATTATGAACGTTCAAACCAACGTAGCAGCACTGAGGATGAGAAAAAATAATCAACATTTTTTTGTTTTTGTTTTGTTTTGTTTTTTCCTTGTTTCATGAGAAAATTAAGGTAGCTTTTAGGGATATACAAAATGCTACCGAAAAACATCATAGCTCATAGAAGTATATTAATCTCAAGGGGATTCATGATTGATCAATCAACAACTAGTCTAAGAAGAAGGAGAGAGGATAGTGCTTTGGCTTTTATGCTTGGAGAGTAGACATATGCAATTCTTCTTTACTGAAATAGGAAATAACATGGAGAAATTAGCTTACCTTGAGAGAAGGTAAATTCATTTTTGTATATATTAAATTTGGGATATCTATGAATCATCCAGGGCTTCCCTGGTGGCTCAGATGCTAAAGAATCTACCTGCAGTGCAGGAGACCTGGGTTCAATCCCAGGGTCGGAAAGATCCCCTAGAGAAGGGATTTGCCACTCACTCCAGTATTCTTGCCTGGAGCATTCCATGGACAAAGGAGCCTGGCTGGCTACAGTCCATGGGGTCACAGAGTTGAACACAACTGAGCGACTAACACTTTCACTTTCACAAAACATCCTGGTGAGGACATTAAAATGAGAGTTTGAAATTTTTGTTTAAGCTTCAGGAGAATGATTTGAGAGACATTAACAAAGAAGTGGCAAGTGTGATAGTAGCAAATACTTGTATCAAAAATTCCAAATAGAAACTGTCCCAAGCCTCAGTGGTTTACTGACAAGGTTTTTTTTTTTTTTTTTTTTTTTTAATTTTGGGTCTGTGGACTGGCTGTGGCCCTGCTGAACTACAGGGTTGGCCAAAAGTTTGCTCAAAGACTTACATAAGATGTTATAGAAAAAACAGAATGAACTTCTTGACCAACCCAATAGATTGCATTCTCCTTAGGCTGCAATTCATATTATCGCTGCTTCATGGGTCTCCTTATCCTGTGGTTAGAAATTTATTAAGGGATTTTTTAAAAAGTTTTTATAGTGGATGATGGAAAACGCTAAAAGAGCTAGCAAAAGCTCATGCTGTCTCTTGAGACCTTGAGGGTACATCAGGCAAGTTGCCTTATGCTCATAGTCCAGTGACCAAAACAAATCACATGGCTATGTCCATCATCAAAAGGGCCAAGAAGTATAATCTGCCCTCCATAGAGGGGATGATGGAAATAATAGGAAACATTCTAAAGAAAAATACTATCTCCCATAGGGAGTATATGGATTAGAGTTGGATGACATCACTCAGAGTAGGTAAGAGGAGGATGATGACAGCACCCTCAAAAACACTGATATTTAAAGGATAACCTCATGAATGAAAATGATGGAAGGATTATAGAGGGTCTGTACAATCAAATAAAGGAAGCTTCAGTAAGTAGTAGGAGGAAAAAACTATCTTATTCAATGCAAACTTCAAGTCAGGATTCAAAGTGTCTGTTGCATAGCAGTTTCAAGGTCATTAACTAGACTTATTTCTGAATAATGGAGGCAGAGACTAATAAATTGAGAAAGTGAAAGCATTAGTCACTGAGTCTTGTCTGACTGTTTGTGACCCCCATGGACTATAGCCCATCTGGCTCCTCTGTCCATGAAATTCTCCAGGAAAGTATACTGTAGCGGGTAGCCATTCCCTTCTCTGGGGATCTTCCCAACCCAGAGATTAAACCCAGGTCTCCTACATTGCAGGCAGATTCTTTACCATCTGAGATATCAGGGAAGCCCAATAAAATGAGAAATGGATGGGAAATGAGGAAGTAGAGATCACTAGAAAACTACCCTTCAAAAACCTCTGTTATGCAGTCTGAAATTGGTAAACTGCCTATATTTGAGAATATGATATTCCTCTAAAACCTCTCAGATGAAAGTTAGAACAGTTGAAAATGATTTATTATTTGTAAATGATAAATCAAGAAAACCTACACTTTGATGACTATACTTTGAAATCTACTTAAAATGTTAGCTTTATAAGAACCAATTGATTTATTGTGATTATTATAAAATTCAATCAATAAAAATTTTATTCCTCTATGCCAGATATTATGAAAATATAGATGTAAAAGTAAGAATAAAACATAACTCTGAAATTCAAGAAAATTGCCAGATGAAAGACCTCTGTGTCTAGAGTGATGGTTGCAAAAGCTGTGTGTGCCCATCAATTCACCTGAGAAATTCTTAAACCAAATGAGGCCTAAAAAATCAGGATTTATTCAAGTACTCATCTTCCAGATTTATTCCAAAGAATGAAAATTTGATTTAATGGGTTAATTTTGTGGATTTCCATTGCTGTAAGTTTCTTATTTCAAATCTGATGTTTGCAGCTTTAAAATGTAGAAGTATCAATGAAGATTGCTGCTCTCTTTGGTGGAAATTCATAAACATAAGCAGAGATATGTGCAGAAAGGACAGAGAAAAAGTTCTTGCATTTCATATAAGGTCAAAAAGGAAGCATTGAGAAAAATTAGGTATATGCATATTTAAAAGTCAAGGCATTTGGAATCATTGCTTAGCTAGAAAGACTACTCGGTAATGGTATTTATGGGAATTACTCAGTTTTCATATCTCTTGCACTGCCATTCATCCCTATGACACTGGTGCTGCTGCTGCTAAGTCGCTTTAGTCATGTCCAACTCTTTGGAACCCCATGAATCACAGCACGCCAAGCCTCCCTGTCCATTACCAGCTCCCAGAATTCACTCAGACTCATGTCCATCGAGTCAATGATGCCATTGAGCCATCTCAACTTCTGTCGTCCCCTTTTCCTTCTGCCTCCAAATCCCTCCTAGCATCAGGGTCTTTTCCAATGAATCAGCTCTTCACATGAGGTGGCCAAAATATTGGAGTTTCAGCTTTAGCATCAGTCCTTCCAATGAACACCCAGGACTGATCTCCTTTAGAATCGACTGGCTGGATTTCCTTGCAGTTCATGGGATTCTCAAGAGTCTTCTCCATCACCACAGTTCAAAAGGATCAATTCTTCGGTGCTCAGCTTTCTTCACAGTCCAACTCTCACATACATACATGACCACTGGAAAAACCATAACCTTGACTAGACGGACCTTTGTCGGCAAAGTAATGTCTCTGCTTTTGAATATGCTATCTAGGTTGGTCATAACTTTCTTTCCAAGGAGTAAGCGTCTTTTAATTTCATGGCTACAGTCACCATCTGTAGTGATTTTGGAGCCCCTAAAAATAAAGTCTGACACTGTTTCCCCATCTATTTCCCATGAAGTGATGGGACCAGATGCCATGATCTTAGTTTTCTGGATGTTGAGCTTTAAGCCAACTTTTTCACTCTCCTCTTTCACTTTCGTCAAGAGGCTTTTTAGTTCCTCTTCACTTTCTGCCATGAGGGTGGTGTCATCTGCATATCTGAGGTGATTGATATTTCTCCCAGCAATCTTGATTCCAGCTTGTGTTTCTTCCAGCCCAGCGTTTCTCATGATGTACTCTGCATATAAGTTAAATAAGCAGGGTGACAATATAGAGCCTTGACACACTCCTTTTCATATTTGGAACCAGTCTGTTCTGTGTCCAGTTCTAACTGTTGCTTCCTGACCTGCATAGATGTTTCTCAAGACGCAGGTCAGGTGGTCTGGTATTCCCATCTCTCTAAGAATTTTCCAGTTTATTGTGATCTACACAGTCAAAGGCTTTGGCGTAGTCAATAAAACAGAAATAGATCTTTTTCTGGTGTTTTTCTGGAATTCTTGCTTTTACCATAATCCAGCGGATGTTGGCAATTTGACCTCTGGCTCCTTTGCCTTTTCTAAATCCAGATTGAACATCTGGAACTTCATGGTTCACATATTGCTGAAGCCTGGCTTGGAGAATTTTGGGCATTACTTTACTAGCATGTGAGATGAGTGCAATTGTGCGGTAGTTTGAGCATTCTTTGGCATTGCCTTTCTTTGAGATTGGAATAAAAACGGACCTTTCCCAGTCCTGTGGCCACTGCTGAGTTTTCCAAATTTGCTGGCATATTGAGTGCAGCACTTTCACAGCATCATCTTTCAGGATTTGAAATAGTTCAACTGGAATTCCATCACCTCCACTAGCTTTGTTCATAGTGATGCTTTCTAAGGCCCATTTGACTTCATATTCCAGGATGTCTGGCTCTAGGTGAGTGATCACAGTATTATGATTATCTGGGTCGTGAAGATTTTTTCAAACAGTTCTTCTGTGTATTCTTGCCACCTTTTCTTAATATCGTCTGCTTCTGTTAGGTCCATATCATTTCTATCCTTTATCGAGCCCATTTTTGTATGAAATGTTCCCTTGGTATCTCCAATTTTCATGAAGAGATCTCTAGTCTTTCCCATTCTGTTGTTTTCCTCTTTTTCTTTGCTTTGATTGCTGAGGAAGGCTTTCTTATCTCTCCCTGCTATTTTTTGAAAGTCTGCATTCAGATGTTTTTATCTTTCCTTTTCTCCTTTTCTTTTCACTTCTCTTCTTTTCACAGCTATTTGTAAGGCCTCCTCAGACAGCCATTTTGCTTTTCTGAATTTCTTTTCCATGGGGATGGTCTTGATCCCTGTTGCCTGTACAATATCACAAACCTCCATCCGTAGTTCATCAGGCACTCTATCAGATCAAGTCCCATAAATCTATTTCTCACTTCCACTGTATAATCATAAGGGATTTGATTTGATATCTGAATAGTCTAGTGGTTTTCTCCACTTTCTTCAATTTAAGTCTGAATTTGGCAATAAGGAGTTCATGATCTGAGCCACAGTCAGCTCCCAGTCTTGTTTTTGCTGACTGTATAGAGCTTCTCCATCTTTGGCTGCAAAGAATATAATCATTCTATTTCAGTGTTGACCATCTGTTGATGTCCATGTGTAGAGTCTTCTCTTATGTTGTTGGAAGAAGGTGTTTGTTATGACCAGGGTGGTCTCTTGGCAAAACTTTATTAGCCTTTGCCCTGCTACATCAGTCCTTAGAAGCATCTAAATAGGCCTTTCCCCCTCTATTCCTCTGATACTGAATTTGACCCAAAATGTTACCTACATCTGCCCATTCTTCAGATTCTTACAGAGTGATAGGTGTTTGTAGATTAAATATCCTTAGGGTAGCTTCTGTTTATCTGCTATTTACCAAAAGATATCAGACCATCAGCAAACAATTCTTTACTACTGAAATAGTTAACAACTTGTCCTGATTTTTAATGCTATATTTTGATAATTTATCTCCAAATTAACACAGAATAAAATCCACCTGCAATGCAGGAGACCCCCATTTGATTCCTGGGTCAAGAAGATCTCCTGGAGAAGGGAAAGGCTACCTCTCCAGTATTCTTGGGCTTGCCTTTTGGCTCACCTGGTAAGGAATTCACCTACAATGTGGGAGACCTGAATTTGATCCCTGGGTTGGAAAGATCCCCTGGAGAAGGGAAAGGCTACCCACTCCAGTATTCTGGCCTGGAGAGCTCCATGGACTGTATAGACCATGGGGTTGCAAAGAGTTGGGCATGACTGAGTGACTTTCACTTCACTTCAAAAGCTTTGGTTTAGGGCTTCTCTTCTTTGTACCCCCATAGGATCTTTATATGCATACTTATTTTAGCATTTATTGAATTATATTATTTTCATGCCTGTTTCACTCTATAGTAACCTAAATGGGAAAAGAACTTGAAAAAAATAGGTATGTATAACTGGGTCTTCCAAGTTGGCTTCTCAGGTGGCAGTCGTAGCAAAGAACCCTTCTGCCAATGCGAGAGATGTACGAGATGTGAGTTTGATCCGTATGAGGTGTGAGTTTGATCCCTGGGTAAGGGAGGTCCCCTGGAGGAGGGCATGGCAAACCACTCCAGGATTCTTACCTGGAGAATCCCCATGGACAGGTGAGCCTGGTGGGCTATGGTCTATGGGGTCACAAAGAGTCAGACATGACTGAAGTGACTTAGAATGTACAACTAGGTTACTTGAAAAAAAAATCAGCAATAGAGCATAAGCATATTTAAATGTATAAGGGGGAGGCACTAAGAAGTCTAAAGAAAAATAAGAAAAGTAGATAAAATCCAGTGGTAGAAGGGAAGAAAGTCTTGTGAGGGTAATCATGAGAAAACTCCTGGGCCAGTCATCTGTTTGATGCTTTCATATCCTCTTCTATCCTGTTCTTCTTTGTTTCATAGAAACTAACCCCTGAAAAATATGTTTTCTAGGGCTCTGCCTTTGGCAATGTATTCTCTAGCTTCCATCATTGCCAGCTTCCCAACTTGCCAATACAGAATCCGTAACATTGTTGCAAGAGATGAGGGGCATCTCCTCTACCTTCTATCATCTTCTACCTTGTAGAAGATGGGATACTGAATTCTTTCTTCACTGAGATGAAGTATTCTCATCAGAGTATATGCCTATTCTATACACACCGATTTGTATTGATGCTGCAAGCCTGCACTGCTTGTGCTGTCATCACCACTACTGGGTTACAGAATGTCTTAGAGGGGGTCAGTCTCACACGTGCTTCTGCCCATGTAAGTCATTGATCTTATCACAGACCTCACATCTAAAAGCATCTGCCTTACAGAAATGTGGAACTGCTCACTGAAACTTACATGACAGTTTAGGTTGGGAGACAACTTCCTGAAGAGTTGGGTGCTATCCTATAGAGAAAATATGAACGTTCATCTATTGACCAAAATACACATGTCCAGGAACTTAGCAATAGGAATGGAGATGGCCTTCCCTTGTGTCACTCAACTACTCAGTTATAGATTTTTGTCTTCTGCACTCATAATTCTGCTCTTTGCTGCTTTCCCAATCATGATTTCCAAAAGGTTGGTTATATGAAAGGACACATCAACGGATTCATTGAATTTGGAAGCTGAAAATGCCATAGGGACTATATTTTGACCTCACGAAATTTGGTGATTTACATGTTGAATAGTTGAAGGTAGACTTCAGCAACCTAATAAAGGCTGTGTCATTAAGGAATCAAATCCTTCAGGAAGTTGCAATAGGAGATTCTTGTTTACCAAAAAAATTGTTTTAAAGATAAAAGAAGTAAGAGTAAAGCTAACAATAAACTGACAAGCTCTGTCTGAAGGATTCTGAAATGCTATTGAAGAACAAAATGATGACTTGAAAAAAGTGCTCTGGATAGGATAGGCTCATTAATCATCACAATAAATATTATCTAAATTAATATATAAATTATTGAAACTGAACATCCCAATAAAAACAATAGAACTTCTGAAGAGCTAGAGAATCTGATTATAAGATTCATATATTAAAAAGAGAAGTAACAATTCCAGAAAATTGGGGTCAGGCAGGGGAAGTAATTAGTTAGTCGTAACAGTCATTAAAATGTAGCCAAAGTAATCAACATGCTGCTGCTGCGAAGTCACTTCAGTCATGTCCGACTCTGCGGCCCCAGAGATGGCAGCCCACCAGGCTCCCCCGTCCCCGGGATTCTTCAGGCAAGAACACTGGAGTGGGTTGCCATTTCCTTCTCCAATGCATGAAAATGAAAAGTGAAAATGAAGTCACTCAGTCGTGCCCGACTCTTAGCAACCCCATGGACTGCAGCCCACCAGGCTCCTCTGTCCATGGGATTTTCCAGGCAAGAATACTGGAGTGGGTTGCCATTGCCTTCTCTGAACCAACATGAGGTAATTATACACAAATAGAAAGTAGAAACCAATGTCAAGTGCAAAAATATGTGTATATACCATACATACTCAAACCTAGATTTCATATTTTAGCAGAGGAATATAGTTTTATTTAAGTTAATAAAGTAAATTATCAAAAACCTAGTGTTAAATTACATTTAATGTTGAAAGAGTGAATACTTGACCTCCAAAATCAAGAAAAATAATAAATTTGAATCAGTTCTAATGAGATGGATGAAACTGGAGCTGATTATACAGAGTAAAGTAAGCCAGAAAGAAAAACACCAATACATTATACTGACACATATATATGGAATTTAGAAAGATAGTAATGATGACCCGGTATGTGAGACAAGAAAAGAGACACAGAGGTATAGAACGGACTTTTGGCCTCTGAGGGAGAGGGAGAGGGTGGGATGATTTGGGAGAATGGCATTGAAACATGTATACTACCATGCAAGAAACGAAGCACCAGTCTATGTTCAATACAGGATACAGGATGCTTGGGGCTGGTGCACGGGATGATCTAGAGAGATGATATGGGGTGGGAGGTGGGAGGGGGCTTCAGCATCGGGAGATCGTGTACACCTGTGGCTGATTCATGTCAATGTATGGCAAAACCAATACAGTATTGTAACGTAGAATAAAGTAAAAATAAAATTTAAAACAAATCAAGAAAAAGGTATAAGTATTACCTCCTACTGTTGCTACTCAATAATATGTGTCATTCAAAGAAATAAAAGTCATATATATTAGAAATAAGTAAAACTGTATTTATTCGGAAACTATATGTACAAGTATTTAGGGAACTTGTAGGAATGCACAGTGAACTATGAAAACTAAGATAGCTTTATCAACTCTTTATATATGCTATCAGCATACAACTAGAAAAGAAAAATTTTAAATACCAGTTGTAATAGTATACACATACGAGAAACACGAGATAAATGCAACAAAGATGTATAAGACTTGTTAATGGAAAATTTTAAAATACAGAAGATAGTAACATAATAGACAACCCAACAGAAAATTTTGAGCAACATTCCCATAAAATATATTACTGGAAAATAAAGATATTTAAAGATATCCAATATATTTATTTATTGTGTATCTCAAAGTAAAACTACAGTGAGATACCACTATACATTAGCTTAAATAGCTAAAAGTGAAAGACTGACATAACATCAGGCAACCAGACTTCTCATATATTGCTGGATGGAGAGTAAAGTTTTCCAAACACTTTAAAAATCAGTTTGAATTTTTTTAAAGGTTAAACATTGTCATATAAAAAGTGAAAATACAAAAACAATAGTCACATGAAGGCTTATAAATAAATTGATTAGTATTAGCCCCAAACTGGAAACAGCCTAATCAAGTGTCCATCAGTTGATGAAACGATGAACAAATTTTGTATATTCAAACAATATAATACTTCTCAGGATGAAGAAGACTATGTTACAGACATAATATGGACAAATTCTAAAACATGATACTAAGCAGAAGAAGCCAGGTAGTAACAGTATATACTATGCATTTATATACAGGGTTTTAGAATAAGAAAACTAATATATAGTTATAAAAACCAGATCCTGGTAACTTGGAAAGAGAAGAGGAAAGAAATGATGAAAGGGGGAATGAGAATACTGTTTAGGTATTTATGTTATAGAAACATTCTATATCACATGGTACAATACAACTTTACATTAAAATGGGTGCATTTTATTGCATGTAAATTATGCTTCAGTGCAGCTGAAATAAACAGTCAAAAGCAAATGACAGCATGGAAAATTTGTGTGTTTCAAATCTAATTCTTAAGTATTTATATGAAAATTAATAATATAACTAAAAATTTTTAATAACCTATAAAAATAGAATAGACACAAAAACAAAGGTAACATAAAAAGACATTTTCAATACACTCTCAAGGAAACTAAATTAAAATAATAAGGAGACAACATTTTAATCTAAATACTTATCAAAATGTGATTATACTGCTGGTGAAGTTTAGGGAAATGTCTTTTCATGTATTTTTTGCTCGATGACATTTTGATGAATTCTGTTAAAAGAGGGTGACCTTTGAGTTAGAAATTCTGTGTCTATGTTGTTACTAGTAAATTCACATATATCCAAGGTGATTTACATACAGGGATATTCATTGCAGTGTTGTTTGTAATCTCATAATAATGAGAATAACAATGTTTACGATACATAGCAGGGTAAATAAATTACATAAAATCAATTCTGTGGATTGCTCCAGAGCCATTACACAGGATGAAATGGCTCTTCATGAATTAGTAGGAAGAAGCTCTCAGATCTTGAATAAATGGTTAGGGGACAAAAACAAGGTGCAAGACCACACACACACACCACTCTCACAATTTCACACATACCTGTGTATGCTAGGGGACAATTTTAGATAAGAAGCCTGAATACTGCTTTTATTTTGGCATTCTTTGCTCAGATCATGGTGACAAACTGACTTTTTCCAAGTGTTTTGTGATTGGGGGAAAATCCCATTTTCTAGAAGAATTATACTTGCAATCTTAATTAATTTTTGACATTTAATAATTGATCCTGTTCACCTTTCAGGATACATGACTATTAGAAAAAGACATAAATGAATACTGTATCATTAGCCAGCACACATCACTATTGGACCATATTCAGGGTTGTTTTTCTTGGATTCAGTAAGCCTTTCGATCCTTTGAGAATCCAATCCTGTTAAATCTCTGCTGCTGCTTGCAGTGACTTTCAATTAATAAGGTCATTTGGTGACCTGATATGTTAGTCCAGTCACACTGATGTCTGTTGTGTGAGGCAAGCATTGTAATTTTTCTCTGAAAAGAGCTTTTGATTGTGGCAAAGGAGGAAATGCACTGATAAATTATGACTTTTCAGAATACTGTCCCTAATTTTAGGTGTTGGATTTTCTTTTTTTTTTTTTTAATTTATTTAATTGGAGGCTAATTACTTTACAATATTGTATTGGTTTTGCCAAAATGATTTGCTGAAAGTATAAATGTGCAAAATGCTTGAATGACTTTTTACTGCATGCTGTTTGAAGTCATGTGTTTGTATTAAGCATAAAGGGAAAGTCATATTAGTGGAAAAAGGAAAATAAATCTGAGAGGTATAAGACAATATCAGTTATAGCTATTTTTTCTACCTAAAAGATTGCTGTGACTCCAAAAATTAAATCAAAAATTTATAGATAAATTACACAGAAATGTATTTAAAGCAGGGAGAGGTTTTATGTCCTCTTTTTTTAAAAATAATTTTTATTGGAATATAGTTGCTTTGTGTTAGTTTCTGTTGTATAGCAAAGTGAATCAGTTATATATATTTTCCCTCTTTTATGGATTTCCTTCCTATTTGGGTCACCACAGAACACTAAGCAGAGTTCCCTGAGCTATACAATAGGTTCTCATTGTGTTTTATACATAGTATCAAAAGTAAGTCTATGTCAATTCCAGTCTCTCAATTCATTCTACCCCCTTTCATTTTGTCATAAGATTTGTTATGCCAAAATATATTTTGGTAAGGATACATCATACTCGTGTGAATTTTTTTCATTAGTTCACTGAGTTATGTAATGGTAGTTGAATAAAAGTGAAAGGCAAATTAGATAGAAATTTTAAAAAGAAGCAAGAGGTGATATTTTATTCACCTGAATTTTACAATAAAAAGAAAATGAGGTGCTATTCTGAAAAGTACAATCAATATTTAATATTCTAATTTAATAGAGTTTCACAATGCAGTTCCTTAAGGAGGTATAAGCATAGTAAGGAAGAGAGAAAAGGAAAGAAAATATAAATGTGGCATTAATATGTGTGTGTGTGTGTGTGTGTGTGTGTGTGGAGGGGGTGCTCAAGTTGTAGAGATTGACTCAGACAAATTAAGAAGGCAGTAAACAAAACTGTGGAAGCACATTCTTAGAATTAAAGACAATGAATAAAGAAGGGGTGAATAAATGAAGAGACAGCAAGACAGGGAGATAATTAGCAGACAGAGACTCTAGAGGTTCCAAAGTGTTAGGTAAATTACTCTTGTCAACCGTCTTCCCTGAGGCTGGGACTTAAGGGTGTCATTACTTCTTATCAACACTGCTATTAAACACTCTCAGATTTTGTTTGCTCTTCAGCTCAAGGAGTTCCCCAGGTGAAAGGTTTTTGTATGACCTCTAGGGGTGTGACCACATCAATTTTCACAGAATGACAGGCTGGTCTGAAGTTCAGATCAGAAATTCCTACTCCTGCTCTCATTTTGCATGCTTCTTTTCCACTTGCTGAAAATTAAAGGTGTTTTTCCCCCCCTTCTCTTTCCATTGCAAAAGGAGTCCTGTAGAAAGGGTGGTACGCGCTGCAATAAGAGAACTCTTGACTTGTTACTGCCCCAAATCTTTGAAGCACACTAAAAACATTTTTTTCTCTATTTTATTTAAAATCACTTTCATGGAGAATACATTTTAAGTGAAAAAATTGTTATTTATGTTAAAAGGCAGGTGTAACATTGTCTTATATTTTAAGCTTTGAAAATTATTTCTATTATTTCTTTTATAAATACAACATAGATATAGCTAAAAATGAATGATTCAACAATTGGAAGATGGTGACATTGTGAGTTGAATAGGAAATGTTTATTTTACAAATATACCATCTACTTATTTATTAAATATATTTTTTAGAAAACGCTTTGCATGTACTTAGTATATTTCACAATAATATTGTAGTCTAGATTCTAGACAATTCAGACTTCCAGACAATTTACTCCTCCTGTTGAAATGCTTTCTGAAAAACTAAAAAAATCTTTCTCTTTAAACATTCATTCTGATATAATAATTCCTATGAAATCAGGGTATTTCTTCAGAGAGTTTAAGTCCAGTCTGCCACTAGTTGGTAGAATTTAATTTTATGGTTTGCATTTAGAAGGTTTTTTCTTGTTTTAAAAATGATTGGATCATATAAAATTGACATTTCTGAAAAATAAATAAAAATGTCACCATCATATGGACCATACGGCTATACAATTATGTTTTGTGCTGCATTCAGCCATTCTAGAGACAACTGCAATCCTTAAATGCATACAATATTAAAAATTACAGTATGTTTTCTCTTGACTGATATTTGTATTTATGTAATTTCATACATTACCCAACTACCTGCGAACAATTTGCTACCATCTAGTTGTGAAATATTTGATTTTAGAAAAATTCTCAAGGATAGCTTTAAAATTTGGAGAAAAGCAAAGAAATTTTGTTTTGTATCTGGAAACTATTTTTCTATTCTTGCTCTTTTCCTTATAACATTGTCCATTACTTGATATATTCAGTAAGTACTTCAAAATCAGATCATTAGAACTTACATAATTTACAGGTTTATTTCAGGATTCTATTATTTACCTTCCCTCACTGACTCGATGGACGTGAATCTGAGTGGATTCTGGGAGTTGGTGACGGACAGGGAGGCCTGGCGTGCTGCAATTCATGGGGTCACAAAGAGTCGGACACGACTGAGTGAACTGAACTGAACTGACACCATTAGTGTTTGCATAGGCAGGCAGATTGATAATGCTGTGCTAAGATAAATCCAAATGAACTATTATTTTACAGAATATTCTTTATGACTTCTTAAATCTTGCTAATATACACCTGAGAGACATTAGGATTTACCTAAGACGTGATTCAAACAAAATCAAATGGAAACAAGTTGTTTATTAAATGTCTGTTAAAATGGTGCTTTAGATATTGAGTATAAAGTTGGGACAGATGAATCAAATGCTCTTGAAACTACATCTAGAGACAATCATAAACAAGCATCACAGCCACTAAAGCATTTTTATAGTGTCAACAAAAGCCAGAATTGAAAGGTGGATGATTTAATTTTTCATAATCTTCTCTGTCCAAATAGTAGATAGTTGTCTTCAAATGTAAAATCACAAAAGACAACAAAATGGATTTTGATGATCTGTCTGACTGCTCTATTTGAAACTTCAGATTTTCTCGTCTCCTACATTCAATTTATTATGTGACTGACAGCCATTGGTACACTACTCAAATAAATGATTTTGAGCCAACCATCAGGGAGACAATAGGTACAACTGACCTTTAGTAGGAGGAAAAAAAGGAACAGATTTTTCTGAGTGGTTCCTATTAACTTTAGCACCATCTTCTCTCTCATTTGAAATCTTAAATGTGTACGAATTGATAGAGAATGTACCTTAAGTAAAGGCATTTCAATTTTTGTTACCATTGGTTAACAACGTATTTCCTTAGTATAAAAGACAAAGTGGTAAAAATAAGTAAGAGGATACACTAAATGAATAAAAATAAGCAAGAGGGTATGATAAATGAAAATTAATTTAGTTTTTAAACATATTATCTAAATCAGCTATACCAACACAATCAAGTCAGACCTCACTGAAAAGATGTACCCAGGTTTTTTTTTTTAATTTTTATAACCCAAAATATATATTCAGTTCAGTTGCTTAAACATGTCCAGCTCTTTGCAACCCCATGAACCGCAGCACATCAGGCCTCCCTGTCCATCACCAACTCCTGGAGTCCACCCGAACGCATGTTCATTGAGTTGGTGATGCCATCCAACCATCTCATTCTCTGTCATCCCCTTCTCTTCCTGCCCTCAATCTTTCCCAGCATCAGGGTCTTTTCAAATGAGTCAGCTCTTTGCATCAGGTGGCCAAAGTATTGGAATATCAGCTTCAGCATCAGTCCTTCCAATGAACACCCAGGACTGATCTCCTTTAGGATGGACTGGTTGGATCTCCTTGCATTCCGAGGGATTCTCAAGTCTGCTCCAACACAACAACTCAAAAGCATCAATTCTTCAGCACTCAGCTTTCTTCACAGTCCAACTCTCTTATCCACACATGACCACTGGAAAAACCATAGACCTGACTACATGGACCTTTGATGACAAAGTAATGTCTCTGCTTTTGAATATGCTATCTAGATTGGTCATAACTTTCCTTCCAAGGAGTAAGCATCTTATAATTTGATGGATGCAATCACCATTTGAAGTGATTTTGGAGCCCAGAAAAATAAAGTCAGCCATCGTTTCCACTGTTTCCCCATCTATTACCCATGAAGTGATGGGAACAGATGCAATGATCTCAGTTTTCTGAATGTTGAGCTTTAAGACCACTTTTTCACTCTCCTCTTTCACTTTCATCAAGAGGCTTTTAGTTCCTCTTCACTTTCTGCCATAAGGGTGGTGTCATCTGCATATCTGAGGTTATTGATATTTCTCCCAGAGATCTTGATTCCAGCTGGTGCTTCCTCCAGCCCAGCATTTCTCATGATGTACTCTGCATATAAGGTAAATAAGTAGGGTGACAATATAAAGCCTTGATGTACTCCTTTTCCTATTTGGAACCAGTCGATTGTTCCATGTCCAGTTCTAACTGTTACTTCCTGACCTGCATATACGTTTCTCAAGATGCAGGTCAGGTGGTCTGGTGAAATAGTGTTTTTCTGGAACTCTCTTGCTTTTTCGATGATCCAGCAGATGTTGGCAATTTGATCTCTGGTTCCTTTCCCTTTTCTAAAACCAGCTTGAACATCTGGAAGTTCACAGTTCACCTATTACTGTAGCCTGGCTTGGAGAATTTTAAGCATTATTTTACTAGCATGTGAGATTTGTGCAATTGCATGGTAGTTTGAGCATTCTTTGGCATTGCCTTTCTTTGGGATTGGAATGAAGACTGACCTTTTCTAGTCCTGTGGCCACTACTGAGTTTTCCAAACTTGCTGGCATATTGAGTGCAGCACTTTCACAGCATCATCTTTCAGGATTTGAAATAGCTCAACTGGTATTCCATCACCTCCACTAGCTTTGTTCCTAGTGATGCTTCCTAAGGCCCACTTGACTTCACATTGCAAGATGTCTGGCTCTAGGTGAGTGATCACACCATCATAATTATCTGGGTCATGAAGCTCTTTTTTTGTACAGTTCTTCTGTGTATTCTTGCCACCTTTTCTTAATATCCTTGCTTCTGTTCCCTACAATTTCTGTCCTTTATTGAGTGCATCTTTACATTAAATGTTCCCTTGGTATCTCTATCTTTCTTGAAGAGATCTCTAGTCTTTCCCATTCTGTTGTTTTCCTCTATTTCTTTGCACTGATCACTAAGGAAGGCTTTCTTATCTCTCCTTGCTATTCTTTGAAGTCTGCATTCAAATTGGTATATCTTTCCTTTTCTCCTTTGCTTTTCACTTCACTTCTTTTCACAGCTATTTGTAAGGCCTCCTAAGACAGCCATTTCACTTTTCTGCATTTCTTTTTCTTGGGGATGGTCTTGATTCCTTTCTCCTTTACAATGTCATAAACCTCTATCCATAGTTCATCATATACTCTTGTCTATGAGATCTAGTCCCTTAAATCTATTTCTTACTTCCACTGTATAGTCATAAGGGATTTGATTTAGGTCATACCTGAATGGTCTAGTAGTTTTCTCCACACTCTTCAATTTCAGTCTGAATCTAGCAATAAGGATTTCATGATCTGAGCCACAGTCAGCTCCTGGTCTTGTTTTTGCTGACTGTATAGAGCTTCTTCCATCTTTGGCTGAAAAGAATATAATCAGTCTGATTTTGGTGTTGACCATATGGTAATGTCCACGTGTAGAGTCTTTTCTTGTGTTGTTGGAAGAGGGTATTTGCTATGACCAGTAAGTTCTCTTGGCAGAACTCTATTAGCCTTTGCCCTGCTTCATTCTATACTCCAAGGCCAAATTTGCCTGTTATTCCAGGTGTTTCTTGACTTCCTACTTTTGCATTCCAGTCCCTTATAATGAAAAGGACATCTTTTTCGGGTGTTAGTTCTAGAAGTTCCTGTAGGTCTTCATAGAACTGTTCAACTTCAGCTTCTTCAGCGTTACCGGTTGGGGCATAGACTTGGATTACACGGAAGCTACCCTGCATCCAAGGTAAGGAGCAGTGGCTGCACTTTGCTGGAGCAGCTGTGACGGGAGACCCCACGTCCAAGGTAAGTGAAACCCAAGTAAGACAGTAGGCACTGAGAGAGTGGATCAAAGGACAGACAGACTGAAACTACAGTCACAAACAACTAGCCAATCTGATCACATGGACCACAGCCTTGTCTAACTCAATGAAACTAAGCCATGCCATATGGGGCCACCCAAGATGGATGGGTCATGGTGGAGAGGTCTGACAGAACGTGGTCCACTGTAGAAGGGAATGGCAAACCACTTCAGTATTCTTGCCTTGAGAACTCCATGAACAGTATGAAAAGGCAAAAAGATAGGGCACTGAAAGGTGAACTCCCTAGGTCGGTAGGTGCCCAATATGCTACTGGAGATCAGTGGAGAAATAACTCCAGAAAGAATGAAGTGATGGAACCAAAGCAAAAACAACACACAGTTGTGAATGGGACTGGTGATAGAAGCAAGGTTTGATGCTGGTAAGAGCAATATTGCATAGGAACTTGGAATGTTACGTCCATGAATCAAGACAAATTGGAAGTGGTCAAACAAGAGATGACAAGAGTGAACACTGACATTCTAGGAATCAGTGAACTAAGACGGACTGGAATGGGTGAGTTTAACTCAGATGACCATTATATCGATTACTGCGGGCAGGAATCCCTTAGAAGAAATGGAGTAGCCATCACAGTCAACCAAAGAATCTGAAATACAGTACTTGGATGCAACCTCAAAAATGACAGAATGATCTCTGTTCATTCCCAAAGCAAACCATTTAATATATATATTGACACCATACATCTAATATTACATGGTTGTATAAACAATATGTGTATGTGATACAATTGATGCTATAAACTTAGAATTTTCTTCCTCGTTCTGACTTTGGCCCATTCTCTTGAAATACTCTCATATAATTTTGTGTAAATGGAGACAGTGAATAGAAAAATGTTCTTTTTCTAATATGGACAGTGAATAAGTATTCAGTTAAGTAAAACACACTGTGATTGTGTGTGCACACACATTTACTATATTTTCCAATAAAGTTTTATAAGACAAATGACATCACATCTACAGTCCTGTGACCCTGTATCATTTTACTGTATTGCTATTTTGTTTTAGAGAACCACAAGCAATCTTAGAGCCTTCACGTCTAGGTAACACAAGTAGGTTCTAATGCTTCTGCCAGATTTGATCGCTACTGGTGGCTATTGGTTGTGTGAGGATTCTCAAAGCTGGTTCCTCAGGATTCTGTGTGGCAATTGCTTGGAAATAGTTGCTATGTGTGTGAGATTAGTAGTACCCTTACATCCAGTTTGATATTTCAGACCTAACACTTTTTTTTTTTTTTTTTACATCTGAGGAGAGAGGGTGGGAATAATGAATACCGTCTGTTGAATATGTACTATGTTCTGGATCAGGCACTCTACTAAGCATATTATGGCTTTTATTCCATTTACTCCTGATGGAAACTTCATGGTGGAATCATCTCCACTTTTATAGATGAGCTAGCTGAATGTTATAGAGGTTAAGTTATGTACCTAGGACACAAAGTCAAGTCAGGACTTACATTCAGCAAAGTAACTCCAGATCTCCCACTCAGAATCCTTTCACTGTGCTTCCATTACTTTTCCCAGGGCAATCTGCTAGATGTAGAATGCTATTTTTGGCTTAGGATCTATTAGGATTTTTTTCCCATATTAATTTTTAGTTATCACAAAAGATTTATAGATAAAATATGACGGGATACTTAGGTTTTTCATTAGAAGTGTAATTCCCTGAAAAAGAGGCATAATTTTTCCCACTGAAAAGGACTTCAAAATCCAACCCTCCTTTTTATGCTCAAGCTCTCCTTCCACTATCACTGCTAAAAATCTGTCGAGCCTACAATTAAACACCTGTACTAACTCCAAACCTACCAAAATTCAAAGAAACAGTATTTTATACACCTGTGTGTGCTTCTGTCTGCTGATTGTTTCAATCATGTCTGATTCTGTGTGACCCTATGGTTTAGCCTCTCAGGCTCCTCTGTCCATGGAATTCACCAGGCAAGAATACTGGAGAGGATTGCCGTGCCCTCCTCCAGGGGACCTTCTCTGCGCAGGGATCAAACCCAAGTCTCTTATGTCTCCCTCCTTATTGGCAGGCAGGTTCTTTACCACTAGCGCTACCTGGCAAATCTTTTATATACCTATACATTTTATTATTTTCAATTAAAGCCATTTGTTGTATTAGTTCTGCTAGTTACTTCTGATTCCTATGGATGTGTAAGTATATTATGTCAAAAATACTCAGAGATGCTGTTTCATGGAAAGAGCTTTACTTGGGGTATCAGGTAACTTCTATCCTAATTTTACTACTTCTCAATTCCAAACCTTGTAAGTAGGTTACACACTTAAAGTAAAATTCTAATTTCTGAGAGATATTTAATATTTACAATCACTTCTCTAGTCTGTTCAATTCAGTAAATGTTCCTTGTGGTGTTTTGTGTGATAGGTATTGTAGAGGGCTGTGAAACAAGAAAGAATAAACTGGAATCTTTGTTGACATGGAAACAAATATCTATCTATTTATCTATCTGGTTGATAGTTTTATTATTTATTATTATTTAATGTGATAAAGATGTTTACAATGGTAAGGGGACATAGAGGAGAAAGAGAATCTTTAATACATTTCTGGTCCTTTTCTAAGAATAAATGCATATGTACTTTAAGAACAAAATTGCAGAAAGACAAATAAAATGCTATAATTATCATTACACTGTGTATACTTCTTAGTCTCTTAGCCCCAGAAAACAGCAGAAATTCAATAGACCTTAAAAACAAGAG
Source organism: Nanger dama (assembly GCA_917880005.1). NCBI lineage: Eukaryota > Metazoa > Chordata > Mammalia > Artiodactyla > Bovidae > Nanger > Nanger dama. The sequence continues at coordinate 23,959,211 of CAKJTW010000022.1, forward strand.
ATTAATTAAGATTTTAGTAAGAATCACAATGATCATAATTACATTTTAAAATAGCTCTAAAATGATTACTTGTGCCTGATGAAATTGTGGGGCTTTGACTTGTGACTGCTATAGAGCCATCACTCTAGACTGAAAAATTCATACCTTCTAGAAAGTGGCACGTTTAACATCCTGATACCAAATTGTTTCCCTGTAATATGAAACAAACAACACATAAATGAAACAGAAAGTGAACTGTTAAATGGAGAAATTTGTACAAATTCTGTTATTTCCTGAAAACACATTTAAGTGCAAAGTAGGAACCAAGAGTTATACTCTGAATCTCTGGGTGAAAGGGACTTCCAAAGGTCAGAAGTAATATTTACTGTTGGGGTGTGAGGGCAACCTAGTGTCAAATGTATTTGATTTTTTTGAACAAAAACTTTGATGTTTGTATAGAATTTATAAATTTTACTTGTATAGAACTCTGCATTTCCACAGTGTTAATTCCTATTTAAGCCAGCACCTATTTGTCATCTAGCAAGTGTTTCTGTAACCTAGAATTAAAATAGACATATCTGAACACTCATTACAAAGTGTTAGATTGATAATCAACTTGTGTTTACTTAACTGAATCTCTCTGACAATATGTATGACAAAGTATCCCATCTCTGGTGAGGAAACTGGCTATGAACTCACATATGTGTTTTTTCATGCACTATCTTTAGTTTTGTTGTTATTCCATCACTAAATTTTGTCCAACTCTTTGTGATCCCATGGACTACAGCACACCAGGCTACTCTGTCCTTCACTCTGTGCTGGAGTTTGCTCAAACTCATGTCCATTGAATCAGTGATGCCATTCAATCGTCTCATTTTTGTTGTCCTCTTCTTTTCCTGCACTCACTCTTTCCCAGCATCTGGGTCTTTTCAAATGAGTCAGCTCTTTGCATCAGGTGGCCAAAGTATTGGCCTTCCAATGAACACCCAGGACTGATTTCCTTTAGGATTGACTGGTTTGATCTCCTTGAAGTCCAAGGAACTTTCAAGAGTCTTCTCCAACACCACAGTTCAAAAGCCTCAGTTCTTCGGTGCTCAGCTTTCTTTTTAATCCAAATCTCACATCCATACATGACTACTGGAAAACCATAGCTTTGACCAGATGAGCTTTGTCAGGAATGTGATGTCTATCTTTTTAATATGGTACCTAAGTCTGTCATAGCTTTTCTTCAAAGGAGCAAGCATCATTTAATTTCATGGTGTCAGTCACTGTCTACAGTGATTTTGGAGCCCCCCAAAAAAAAATCTGCCATTGTTTCCTTTTATTCCCCATCTGTTAGCCATGAAGTGATGGGACTGGATACCATGATCTTTGTTGAATGTTTAGTTTTAACTCAGCTTTTTTCACTCTCCTCTTTCATCCTCATTAAGAAGCTCTTAAGTTCCTCTTTGTTTTTGTGCCTTTAGGGTAGTGTCATCTGCACATCTGAGGTTATTGATATTTATCCCAGCAATTTTGATTCCAGCTTGTGCTTCATCCAGTCTGGCACTTTGCATGATGTACTCTCAACCATATAAAAATTTTTTTGAGCACTGACATTGTGTATGGCTCTTGTACAGGGGAACAAGAGGGGGTAAGAAAATTGACATGGCATCTTTCTAGAATTTAATTCCAGTGGGAGGAATCTAAATTTAGATGATAAATAGGCATATCATTACAAGTTGTTCTATATAGTAAAAGAATATGAGCCATGAAAGAGCATAATAATAGGGGATCTGCTCTTAATAGGGTGGTCATAGAAGGCTTTTATGAAAACTGGTACTTAATGTGAGATAGAAAGAAGCTTCCACTGTGGAATGGAAGGTGAAAATGGATTTGGCCAATATAGGTTGTATAATGGGCAGAGGCATTTGCAAAACTCCTAAGACAAGAAAATAGTTAGTATGGCTGGGAATGAGTGCAAGGAAGCAGGGGCAAGAGTGATGTGTCTGGATCCAAGTGATACAGGGTCTTGTTAGCCATGATCGGGTATTGAGATTTTGCTGCCACAGAACATATTGAAATCTATAAGTCCCCCCTCCAAATTGAACTCATTACATCATTTGTATGCTTTATACCATACTTTAGAAACTTATAGTTTTTCATTCATTCTTTGATTCATTCATTTTCTTTTTTTTGTAATTGAAATTCATGATATATTTATGTGTATTCATGAAAACTAATGCATACTTTTGCCCTATCCAACCCATCCTTTATTATTATCATTTTTATTTTTACTTTACAATACTATATTGGTTTTGCCATACATCAACATGAATCTGCCATGGGTGTACATGAGTTCCCAATCCTGAATCCCCTCCAACCTCTCTCCCCATCCCGTCTCTCTGGGTCATCCCAGTGCACCAGACCCAAGCATCCTGTATCCTGCATCGAACCTAGACTGGCAATTCGTTTCTTACATGATAGTATACATATTTCAGTGCCATTCTCCCAAATCATCCCATCCTCTCCCTCAGAGGCCAAAAGTCCGTTCTATACATGTGTCTCTTTTACTGTCTCGCATACAGGTTTATCGTTACCATCTTTCTAAATTCCATATATGTGTGTTAGTATAGTGTATTGGTGTTTTTCTTTCTGGCTTACTTCACTCTGTATAATTGGCTCCAGTTTCATCCATCTCATTAGAACTGATTCAAATGTATTCTTTTTAATGGCTGAATAATACTCCATTGTGTATATGCACCACAGCTTTCTTATGAATTCATCTGCTGATGGACATCTAGGTTGCTTCCATGTCCTGGCTATTATAAACAGTGCTACGATGAACACTGGGGTACATGTGTCTCTTTCAGTTCTGGTTTCCTTGGTGTGTGTGCCTAGCAGTGGGATTGCTGGGTCATAAGGCAGTTCTATTTCCAGTTTTTAAAGGAATCTCCACACTGTTCTCCATAGTGGCTGTACTAGTTTGAATTCCCACCAACAGTGTAAGGGTTCCCTTTTCTCCACATCCTCTCCAGCATTTATTGCTTGTAGATTTTTGGATCGCAGCCATTTTGACTGGTATGAAATTGTACCTCATTGTGGTCTTGATTTGCATTTCTCTGATAATGAGTGATGCTGAGCATCTTTTCATGTGCTTGTTAGCCATCTGTATGTCTTCTTTGGAGAAATGTCTATTTAGTTCTTTGGCCCATTTTTTTGATTGAGTCGTTTATTTTTCTGGAATTGAGCTGCATAAGTTGCTTGTATATTTTTGAGATTAGTTGTTTGTCAGTTGCTTCATTTGCTATTATTTTCTCCCATTCAGAAGGCTGTCTTTTCACCTTGCTTATAGTTTCCTTTGTTGTGCAGAAGCTTTTAATTTTAATTTGATCCCATTTGTTTATTTTTGATTTTATTTCCAGTATTCTGGGAGGTGGATCATAGAGGATCCTGCTGTGATTTATGTCAGAGAGTGTTTTGCCTATGTTTTCTTCTAGGAGTTTTATAGTTTCTGGTCTTACATTTAGATCTTTAATCCATTTTGAGTTTGTTTTTGTGTATGGTGTTAGAAAGTGTTCTAGTTTCATTCTTTTACAAGTGGTTGATCAGTTTTCCCAGCACTACTTGTTAAAGAGATTGTCTTTAATCCATTGTATATTTTTGCCTCCTTTGTTGAAGATAAGGTGTCCATAGGTGTGTGGATTTATCTCTGGGCTTTCTATTTTGTTCCATTGATCTATATTTCTGACTTTGTGCCAGTACCATACTGTCTTGATGACTGTGGCTTTGTAGTAGAGCCTGAAGTCAGGCAAGTTGATTCCTCCAGTTCCATTATTCTTTCTCAAGATTGCTTTGGTTATTCGAGGCTTTTTGCATTTCCATACAAACTGTGAAATTATTTGTTCTAGCTCTGTGAAAAATACCACTGGTAGCTTGATAGGGATTGCACTGAATCTGTAGATTGCTTTGGGTAGTATACTCATTTTCACTATATTGATTCTTCCTATCCATGAACATGGTATATTTCTCCATCTATTAGTGTCCTCTTTGATTTCTTTCACCAGTGTTTTATGGTTTTCTATATATAGGTCTTTAGTTTCTTTAGGTAGATATATTCCTAAGTATTTTATTCTTTTCATCGCAATGGTGAATGGAATTGTCCAGATGGCTTCATAGCTTAACTCTACCAAAAATTTAGAGAAGAGCTAACACCTACCCTACTCAAACTCTTCCAGAAAATTGCAGAGAAGGTAAACTTCCAAACTCATTCTATGAGGCTACCATCACCCTGATACCAAAACCTGATGAAAATGCCACAGAAAAAGAAAACTGCAGGCCAATATCACTGATGAACATAGATGCAAAAATCCTTAACAAAATTCTAGCAATCAGAATCCAACAACACATTAAAAGATCATATACGATGACCAAGTGGGCTCTGTCCCAGGGATGCAAGGATTCTTCAACAATGTATGGCAAAACAAATACAGTATTGTAATTTAAAAATAAATAAATTTAATAAAAAAATCCACAAATCAATCAATGTAATTCACCACATTAACAAATTGAAAAATAAAAGCCATATGATTATCTCAATAGATGCAGAGAAAGCCTTTGACAAAATTCAACATCCATTTATGATAAAAACTCTCCAGAAAGCAGGAATAGAAGGAATGTACCTCAGCATAATAAAAACTATACATGACAAACCCACAGCAAACATTATCCTCAATGGTGAAAAATTGAAAGCATTTCCCCTAAAGTTAGGAACAAGACAAGGGTGCCCACTTTCACCACTACTATTCAACACAGTTCTGGGAGTTTTGGCCACAGCAATCAGAGCAGAAAAAGAGATAAAAGGAATCCAAACTGGAAAAGAAGAGGTAAAACTCTCACTGTTTGCAGATGATGTGGTCCTCTATATAGAAAACCCTAAAGATTCCACCAGAAAATTACTAGAGCTAATTAATGAATATAGTAAAGTTGCAGGATATAAAATCAACACACAGAAATCTCTTTCATTCCTATACACTAATAATGAGAAAGTAGAAAAAGAAATTAAGGAAACAATGATTCATTCATTTTCTGAGTGCCAATCTTAAATATCAAGAGTCAAAGAATTCATAAGATAAATCTCTCCTCATCCTGATCTCATAAACAAATGGGGATAGGCAGGTTTATAGAAAGGCAAATTATATCATACTATAAATTATATTAATAATAAAACTGAAAGTACAATAACATCTTGTTAAACAAAGGATTTAGGCCTTCGGTGATGGAATCCAGAGAGTTAGGAAAGGCTTTTAGAAAAGATGTTGTATACCTGGATACTTTGAACTAGTAGACATATACTGAATAAGTCAAGCATTCTAATCAGAGGGCCCAGGACCAGGGAGTTTGTTCCAGGGATGCATCTGTCATGTGCTAGGCAAGGAGATGAGGCCCAAGAGATAAACTGGAAAAAAATTACTAACATGTTTTAATACCATGCTCAGTGTTTTAACAAGTAATCTACTAGACCAAAGTCATTTCAAGTGGGAATGTGACTCAATAAGGAAGTGGATTTCAGGATAACAATTTTAAGTTTTCAGAATAATTGCTCTGGCCTCTATCCCAGGCCACCATTTAGCTCCTATCAGTCTCTATACTGTTCTTTTCTTGTGTCTTTGAAAATTTTAGTGGCACTCATTTTTTATCATAATATCATCCTTATGATATCCCTAAGCAGTTAGAAACCTAAATTCATTATGGACACTTATATGCTAATCAGTTCTTGTATTAGTTCCTTATGCTTGCTGCAACAAGTTACCACAAACTTACTGACATTAAAAAAATCATATTCTGACCGTTCCAAAGTTCAGAAGTCTAAAATCAAGGAGTTGGTGGGGCTGTGTTCTTTCTGGAAGCTTCAAGGGAGAATCACTTTCCTTGCCTTTATCAGTTTCTAGGGGCCACCTGCATACATTGGCTTGTGGCCCCTTCCTTTGTCTTCAGAACTCAGCACTCCAGCAGTTGGTCCTGTGGTCACATCTCCTTTTTCTGACTTTGATCACTTTTAATTACTTTGGCCCTCCCAAATATTCCAGGGTAATCTTTCTATCTCAAGGTGCTTAACTTAAGCACATCTACAAAGTCACCTTTCCCAAGTAAGGCAGTATATCGATAGGTTCCAGAAATCAGAATGTGGTTATCTTTGGGGGCATTATTTAGCTGACTAGAGTTCTGCAAATGTCATTGCCAAATTGTGAGTTCTGAACTCTTTGAGTCCCCAAAACTTGACTGAACATTTTTATCTTCACAGCAAAGCAGGGGATGACAGAACTTTAGAGGTGCTGAGTAGGTGACAAAAAGCTGCGTGATTTCGCTTTACCTTTTTACCTGGTCGCGTTTTACTAAAGTGACATTGTCCCACTAAAGCGAATAAGGGAGACTTTGAAATTCTGCCATGTGCAGGACCCTGTGATGCTGAGATCCAGCAGAGCTTTCATTCCCATCTTTCTTCCTCAGAAGGGAGTCTGTCACTCTGCAGGAAGCCTCTTTGAAGCAGCCACAGCTTTGGGATTGCTGAGTACAGGGACTTCTCAAAGAAAATAGTGTTCTTTTCATTTCCTATCAACAAGGAGTTCAGGTTCAAAAGGATATGCTCTCTTTTTTGCTTTCTCATATGTCTATTAATAGGACCGTGCCAAGGTTCTGACCAGGAGTTTATAGTAGATTCATGAGACTAGTGAGAATGGAATTAGGTTATTAGATTTTTCATATCTTTGGGCAGTTATGAAACAACACAATGGAGACATTAATGACCCCTTGCCTATTAGTGAGATCTTACTCTTGAGGACAGCAAAAGTTTTTAAAGACATGAAGTTACTGATCTTCACACTCTAATTAGCAAGAATGTAAAAAAAAAAACTATGGCCTATTTCAAAAAATGTAGGCTACATCTGTACAAGTAACCAAAGCAGCCTGAGGATTTGGTCCCTTTTTCATGTTCATATGAGTGATCATACAGTATCATGTCTGGAAAATATTTGCAACATAAGGAGTCATTGAGGAGGTTCAGCCTAGTTATCAAGTCATTATGGCATGATCTATGGGAGCCCAGGTACCTGAGCAAAGCAGTGGATGTATTTGAAATAAATGAAGACTGCCAAACTTGCTGAGATTTTAAAGAGTTAAGGTCCAGAATCTAGGAAGTGCTCCGGAACATAGACGTTTACCTTTTTATAAATATAGTTGTTTAATACAGGAGGTTCTGAATATATATACATATACATACATACATACATACATACATACATACATACATACATACATATATATATATATATAAAGTTGGTTCTGGATTTACTAGCTAATGATTGAACAAGGGCCAGAAGCTGAAGTGAATTTTTCAGGGTTTACTAGGAGGTAAGTCAACTGATTTCCCAAGTCTGTAGTCATCTTAACTCACTGCATTTTCCTAGTTAGCTTAATTTAGAATTTTACTACCAGCTTGTTAAAATTTGATCCATTGTTCTTTATAATTTGGTGGGCTATTATTATCAATTTAAAGTGATGTTTATTGATTTAGGCCAGATCAGTGTTTAGAAATTTCAGATTTTGAGTGTCCATGGCAAATGTCCTTCAGTTGTCAGAATTTAATCATGCTGCTCACTGAGGAATAAAGTCTAATAGTTCATTAGTTAAAATTTTTTTTTCTGTTTTTAACACTGTAATATGTTTGGAAATCAGAATGCTTTTTTCAGAGGAAACAGTAAATGATGGTTAAAGTGACTGATTACCTTTTTAAACTCACACTTGGCTTATCTATAAGCCTTCTGAGTTTCTTTGAGATTTTTAATGAATGTAGAGATGAGGTAAGAGGTTTTGGGTTCTGGTGAAAGTGACAGTGGAGAGGGCCCTGGGATGTGGAGGGTTTACAAGTCAAGAGGAACCTAGAAATAATTTTCCATTCAATACTACTTTTATTTCTTCAAGTATAACCCCTGGGAGTCCAACACAAGCTGTGATAAGTGGGTTTACTCACCTTTGGTAGTAGTTTTGTAGGCTCTGGCAATGCTCTTGGGCACTCTCAGTGTGTTTCTTTCTCCATAAACCATGCACATTATAAGGTAATGGGACTTGGGCATTCTACACTTTCCTAGAAGTATACTTTTATTACATCCTTTCTGGAAGGTAATTTGGACTTTATATCAAGGTCTCAAAAATGTCTATAACTTTTGAAATAGAAATTCTTCTCCTAGGAATTTTGTTTAAGGAAATAATCACAGACATTTTCAAAGATTTATGATTAAAGATGTTGGGCTTCCCTGGTGGCTCAGACAGTAAAGTGTCTGCCTGGAATGCAGGAGACCCGGGTTTGATCCCTGGGTCAGAAAGATCCCCTGGAGAAGGAAATGGCAACCCACTCCAGTACTCTTGCCTGGAAAATTCCATAGATAGAGGAGCCTTGTAGGTTACAGTCCATGGGGTTGCAAAGAGTCAGACATGACTGAACAACTTCACTTCACTTCGGGTTGTTTTATTAATGATAGTGAAATTATGAACAGCAAAGAGGTTCAATTTGAACTGGTCAGTTGTATTGTATCCATCTGGATCTGATCAGGAGATAGAAACATACAGGGGAGGTTTACAATAGTATTAAACTCTGATAAAGAAAATAACTAATGCACACACACACACACACACACACACACACACACACACCTGACTAACGTAACAAATACAGTTGAAGAAGGGATGATTGAGCTTACTGGATAGTAGAGACAAGCTGGGCCATCACTGGGCAACCCTCTAGAATGCAGGCAAGGAATGGTAGAATTCAGCAAGTGATAGCCAAAGTATACAGAGAGTTGAGAATACTTTGGGCTAAAGGAGAGCTGTAAGAGTTAGTAGAGGCTCAGTGAGACTCCCTGGGGTGTGGGTGGGCAGCATAAGGAAGTGAAGAGAGGACAGCAAGGGCACAGGATCCTCAGGTTGCAGGCATGCTGCTCAGGGAACTGTAGAGGACATCAGGGTGCTGATGTGGGTGAGACACTTTAGGGCAACAGTTGTCTGGGTCAGGTGAGCACAGGAAGTTTATTTCTAGGCCAGGGCTGTAAGGCTGCCAAAGACTCTTGCATTCTGGGGCAGTGGCTAGAGCAGAGCTCTACCCATTGTCTTCACAGCCATAATGCTGACACCTCTACCTTGTGCTACAGCTCGAAGATAGCGAAGGGCCCCTTCTACCTGTTTCCCTCCAGCACTCGGTATGAAGAGAGCTTAAAGTCCTGCTTAATAGTCCTGTTCTATTATCACAGAACATACATCAAATGGTAAATTCCAAGGTAAGAGGTGATAAATGAATAAGTAGCATATACATGATGGTGAAACATGAGATAGCATTCTGTAAAGTGAACAATTCTGCAAACATATAACATATATATAGTATATTCCTTTGAAGCAGAGGTTTGCTTAAATCCAGTATAAGAATTTTGAGTTTCTTAGGGTTAGAATTTCTCACCTATAACAACTCATTCTATGTTCACATTTCTGACTCTTTGAGTCACTCTAAGGGAACTGGACTTTGAGTAGACAAACGCTACTGCTGTGAGTACTAACAGAAGTCGCCTTTGATCCAGGAGTCTCTTGTCTTTTTCAAGCAACCATAAACATATGATAGACTCATGTATTAAGTTGCAAGTAAAGTAAACTTTCAGATCCACCTCTATTCTTGACTCACTTGAACTAACTAGCTAACTAAAGTGACCAGGAAATTTTCTAAACCTGTCAGGTGCTTTTAAATAGATACAATGAGAAAATAGCTTTAGGGGCACTGCTTTAGTAATGGGGGTAAAGAAGGCTACTTTGAAGAGCCAACTAAAAGTTGAGACATGAATAATAATAAAGAAAACATCACAGTAAAATTTCATTGAAAAGAGGTATGCAATGGAAGGAGCAAATGCAAAGTTCCTGAGGTAGTGTCAGGGTTGGCCTGTTTGAGGGACAGCTAGAAGGTCAACGTGACAGCAGTGAATGAGGGAGCCACAGGGGTGAAAGAGTGAAGTCAACAGCAGGATAAAATCTTTTAGCATCTATAGGCTTTAGCAACAAAACAGAAGCCAGGGGCAGGATGATCTAATTGTTTTACAAAGATTATTCTGCCTCTATAAACAGGTGGCTCACATGGTAAAAATCTGCCTGCAGTGTAGGAGACCCAGGTTTGATCCCAGGTCTAAAAGAGCCCCTGGAGAAGGGAATGGCTATCCATTCCAGTATTCTTGCTTGGAAAATCCCATGGACAGAGGATCCTGGCAGGCTACAGTTCATGGGGCCACAAAGAGTTTCGGACATGACTGAGTGACTAAGCACTCAGTCACTCATAAACAGGTTGGAACAGAAGGATTAATGGTAGAGAAAACCATTAGGAGAGGACCAACATAAGAAGTTTGATGATCATGGCTTGGATCAGCATTCTAACTAAGAAAACAAAAATCTAGTTTAAAAAAATCAGCATTTAAACATAATAACGAAAAACTTTTTAATATAAGCTCTGACATGTGATGTCCAAAGAGAAACAAAAGCTTTTATCATAGAATGTTGAAAGGTGTTTGAATTCATGCTTAGAGATCAGAAGTGCTTTGTAAAAGATAATCAGAAATTTTAGTTGAGTCTTATGATGTTCATCTGGCATGGAAAATAGGTATGAAATATCTTTAAGAGCCTAAACGTTTGTAGACAATCTCAACAAGACTTGCTACCTTAGGACCAGATAAAGAAAAAATGTTACAACTGATAGTACAGAAATACAAAAATCAGAAGAAATCTTTGGGGGTGATCAAAACCATCTCAAGAAAAAGAAATACAAAAAGGCAAATGGTTGTCTTAGCAGGCCTTACAAATAGTTGAGAAAAAGAGGTGCCAAAGGCAATGGAGAAAGGGAAAGATATACACACCTGAATGCAGAGTTCCAGAGGCTAGCAAGGAGAGATAAGAAAGCCTTTTTAAGTGAACAATGCAAAGAAACAGAGGAAAACAACAGAATGGGAAAGATTAGAGATGTCTTCAAGAAAATTAGTGATATCAAGGGAATATTTCATGCAAAGATGGGCACAATACAGGACATAAATAGTGTGGACCAAACAGAAGAAGAAGATATTAAGAGGTGGCAAGAATACACATAAGAATTATACAAAAATATCTTATTAACACAGATAACCATGAGAGTGTGATCACTCACCTAGAGCCAGACATCCTAGAATATGAAGTCAAGTGGGCCTTAGGAAGCATAAATATGAACACAGCTAGTGGAGGTGACAGAATTCTAATGAACTATTTCAAATCCTAAAAGATGATACTCTTAAAGTGTGGCACTCAGTATGCCCGCAAATTTGGAAAACTCAGCAGTGGCCACAGAATTGGAAAAGGTCAATTTTCATTCCAATCCCAAAGAAAGCCAATGCCAAAGAGTGTTCAGATCACTGCACAACTGCAGTCATCTCACACGTTGGCAAAGGAATGCTCAAAGTCCTTCAAGCTAGGAGGCTTCAACAGTATGTGAACCACAAACTTACAGGTATACAGCTGGATTTAGAAAAGGCAGAGGAACCAGAGATCAAATAGCCAACAACTGCTAGGTCATAGAAAAAGCAAGAGAATTCCAGAAAAAACATCCTCCTTCTGCTTCACTGACTATGCTAAAGCCTTTGACTGTGTGGATCACATTAAACTGTGGAAAATTCTTAAAGAGATGGGAATACCAGACCACCTGACCTGCCTCCTGAGAAATCTGTATGCAGGTCAAGAAGCCACAGTTAGAACTGGACATGGAACAACAGACTGGTTCCAAATAGGAAAAAGAGTACATCAAGGCTGTATTTTGTCACCTTGCTTATTTAACTTCTATGCAGAATTCATCATGTGAAATTCTGGACTGGATGAAGCACAAGCTGCAATCAAGATTGCTGGGAGAAATATCAATAACCTCAGATATGCAGATGATACCACTCTTATGGCAGAAAGTGGACAACTAAAGAGCCTCTTGATGAAAGTGAAAGAGGAGAGTGAAAAAGTTGGTGTAAAACTCAACATTCAGAAAATAAGATCATGGCATCTGATCCCATCACTTCATGACAAATAGGTGGGGAAACAATGGAAATAGATAATTTATTTTTAGGGCTCCAAAATCACAACAGATGGTGATTGCAGCCATGAAATTAAAAGGTCCTTGCTCCTTGGAAGAAAAGCTATGACCAACCTAGACAGCATATTAAAATGCAGAGACATTGCTGACAAAGGTCCATGTAGTCAAAGCTATAGTTTTTCCAGTAGTCATGTATGGATGTGAGAATTGGACTATAAGAAAGCTGAGCACCAAAGAATTGATGCTTTTGAACTGTGGTATTGGAGAAGACTCTTGAGAGTGCCTTAGACCGCAAGGAGACCCAACCAGTCCTTCCTAAAGGAAGTCAATCCTAAATATTCATTGGTGGGACTGATGCTAAAGCTAAAGCTCCAATACTTTGGCCACCTGATTCAAAGAACTGACTCATTTGAAAAGACCCTGAGGCTGGGAAAGGTTGAAGGCTGGAGAAGGGGGTGACAGAGAATGAGATGGTTGGATGGCATCACTAACTCAATGTGCATGAGTTTGAGTAGGCTCTTGGGAGTTGGTGATGGACTGGGAAGCCTGGTGTGCTGCAGTCCATGGGGTCACAGAGTCCGACATGACTAAGCGACTGAACTGAACTGAAAATTCAGTACTAGGCCTGACAGTCCCCTGACAAGATGGAGAACCAAACATTTTTAATAGCTCTTTCATTTTTGTTGCAACTCTTAATTATGATTGTATAGATAGATGCCAGGTATGCACGTCAGGGTGTGTAGTTATTTGAAAGTGAAATGTGAAAGTGAAGTCGCTCAGTCATGTCTGACTCTTTGCGACCCTATGTACTGTAGCCTACCAGGATCCTCAGTCCATGGGATTTTCCAGGCAAGAATTCTGGAGTGGGTTGCTATTTTCTTCTCCAGGGAATCTTCCCAACCCAGGGATCGAACCTGTGTCTCCTGCATTGTAGGCAGATGCTTTACCATCTGAGCCACCAGGGAAGCCCATGCTAATCAGAGGTGCATATTCTCTGTTCTTTTCTCTGTGGCTGTAGGTGCTAGGGTGAATTGTTTAGGCATCAATATAAGAAAATAAAATGACTCTTCTGTTTGAAGGATTCATTGCCATGCCATAAAAGCATTTTTAATATATTATTGTTCTCTCTCATCACAAATGTTTGCACCACAGAGATAATCACCTTGACTTATAAGGAAAGTATGATCACAAGAATAAGAATTTGTCATTTAAACATTTCATAGTCACTGTATGTAGCACTGCTTGTCTTTTGAAAGAATAAAGCACAATAACAGGTTTTACATTCATTAAAAATAACATGTTTTTTTAATAAAGGGAGATGAAATAAAATGTTGCACTTGTTTTAACTTTTAAAACTTTAACAATGATACTTCTAAAGTTAGTATCTTACCTAGTATCACATTTTAGTTTTTTTTTTTTTTACATTAATCTTTCCTCCAACTATCTGATGCCCTTTGATTTATAAACTTTAAGAAAGATTATAAATCAGAAAAGGGTCAAATCACAAGGGCTATGAAAGTTACAGATCTGAAATGTATTCATGAACACCAAAAAAAAAAAAAAAGTTAAAAACAAGTTTGTAATTTACAGCTTCCCTGAGGCAGTGATAACTAATACACTGAAAATTTACCCATTTTATGCATCTATTTTGCTTGTTTTACTACTTTGCTTTTCATAAAAACACATTTATTTCAGCAACCGTCACTTCTTTTGGCATTTATGTGATCTCTGAGCTATGTGTGAAAATACACATATTTCTACTTTACAATTTTCATAGAAAAATTATTTCTTTTACAAATTTATATCAATGCTGTTTTGTTCTACGCTAGAATTATTTTCATTGTTCTTTTTCTATCAGTTACTTCAGAACGTCAATGTTACAGCTTATTTATTTTAACATCTGCTTTAAATCTTTTTTCAATTGCCATTTGAATAATGTTTTATCATTAACTATAAATAGGAAGAAGTGGAAATTTTCAGAATCACAGGTCATACCAATTATTTAATAAGAATAACATTGTAGATTACACTTAAATGACACTGCCCTCATAAATACTCAATGCGATTCACAGCTGTAACCTAATGAGTTTTCATATTGTTCCTGGGAGTCAGTGGAAAAGTGTGAACAAATGATTATTTTCATATATATGATAGTAGTATACGCTTGAGCAGAGTAAACAGAAGCAGGTGGCATCTCAGTACTTGCTTCCCAAAAGAATAGCCATGAAGATGCTGAGGCTTGGATTTCATATTTTATTGAATAAAACTAGATAATAAGGCAAGGACCTGGTAGCGGGTACCTCCTGCTTTTGCCTGCTTTAGTGTTCATTCTAACATTTTCTGGTAAGAGCATCTGTATTTTTTCACTCTTGCATGTGTATTTAAAATGTGGCTGTCTGAATCCTGCTTTGATGATGATGCCTTGATGTAGGCCTGGTCCTTTAGGACCTTACTTCCTCTTGAGTGCAGTAATTGATTCAATAATTTACAAGTAACTGATTCAGTAATTTACAAGCAACCACTCAGTTTACTGTTCTGTCTACCAGATCCCTCTCAGTCTTCCTTTGTGGCATAGTCCTTGTTGCCACAATTTGAGAACTGCAGAGGTTACTAGGAGTCTCTGAAGAGATCTAGGTTTGGGGTAAGGGAGAGAACCTAACTACACATCCTAGGCTACTATGCTTTAAACTTCCTTAGAAACCAAGACTGAAGACATTAAGACGAGTTCTTGATTGGGGAGACAAGTAGGATGGTGAGTTGGCAAGAACACCAAAGCCTGTTGCTAACAGTAACAATATCAGAGTAAGCTACAGATTAAAAATTCCTGATTCAATAAGGCCTGTCTGGTGGACCAAATGCAACCACCCCAAGTTCTACTCAACTCTGAAGGGAGTGGTATTGATGATAAATTAACATAAAAAGGTTAATTATTGTTCCTGCCTGATAACAATACCTATAAAGTAATCTTCCTATCCTTATCCCACATGAGACAAGGAATTATCTGTTAACTACAATGAGTGATTTGATTCCAGAAATTGTATTTTTAAAACATTTTTTAGATAGTGTCATCACCCATACTAGGAATCTCTGATTTATCCGAAGTTTGCCCACACACACACACACACACACACACACACACACACACACACACAAATAAGTTAGCTCTAAAATCCTTCAGTTCAGTACCCCTAGTCATGTCTAACTCTGTGCTACCCCTTGGACTGCAGCATACGAGGCTTCCCTGTCCATCACCAACTCCCAGAGCTTGCTCAGACTCAAGCCCATTGAGTCAGTGATCCTTATGTATTATAATTGTGGTGTAACATTTGATTGTCTGCCTTTTGAAGTAAGAACATACATTTTTAACTAAATGTAAAACTGAAATAGGAGGGAAGTGGGCAGGTGGGCACAACCTTTAAAAGAAAGACAGGGCCATAGGACATGACAAAAACTAGTTACAGACAATGAAGTCCAAGATGGCAGATGTGACATCCAGTAGACCTTGAACTTCATCATATGCTCATTGTAATATATTTGCATGCTAAATGAAACACTCATCAGCACTATGACAGCTCTGAGGCTAAGCATAAAAGGTCAAAAAGTGGGTGGTGGCTCAATTCCTGGAAACCATGCCTCTTTCCCCAAATAATCAGAATAATCCTCCCATTCATTAGCCTATGAAATTACTCAGCCCATAAAAACTAACCATGCTGTATTTAGAGACTCTCTCTCACCTTCTGAGATGGTTCACACTCTGTCTGTGGAGTTTCTCTTTACATAAGTCTTCTTACCTATTACTTCATCTCCGAATTGTTTCACAAAAAGAAAGAACCTTAAATCCACCAGCAACAGAACCATTGTAAAAGTTTGATAAACATGTGCTTTTTGATCCATACAACAAACGTATTTCAGAATAGGTGTGTATTTATAAAAAGTTGTGAAGGTAATAGAGTCCAGATAAACACATGGCCAGTTGCTCTTCTCATTAAAATGTTATGACACATTTTCTCAGTTAATGAAACAGTAGCTTTACATTATCCTAAAGTCCATACCTTAGTCAGATTTCCTTAGCTATTACCTAGTTTGGTTCCAATATAATCCCATCCAGGATATTGCATTACATTTAATTGTGTCTCCTTAGGCCCCACTTGACTATGACAGTTTCTCCGACATTCCTCAATTTTGATGCCCTTGATAGTTTTGGTGAGTACTGGTCAGATATTTTGTAGAATGTCTCTTAATTGGGATTTGTCTGATGTGTTTCTCATGATTAGACTTGGGTTATGGGTTTTGGGGACTAGGAACCACAGAGGTTAAATACCATTCTTGTCACATCACATCAAAGATAAAGACTACCAACATGATTTATGAATGTTGATGTTGGTCCTTTATCACCAAGGCTGAAGTGGTGCTTGTCAGGTTTCACTACTGTAAAGTTACACTTTTTCTGCTCCATTTACTCTTTGGAAGGATTTCACTATTGTGCAACACAAATTTACATACTGGAGAGTTATGCTCTACCTCCTTAAAAATGGATTATCTACATTAATTATGTAGTATTCTTCTGCAAGGCAGATTTCTTTGCTCTCTGTTTATGTAGTCAACCTATCTGTATCAGGATAGACTCTAATTATTTTATACTTCAAGTTGAGTTATAATCCGATGTCACTTTTTTGATTGTCACATTGTTCCAGCTTTGACAGTAGTAAGCTTTCTAAAGTGGCCCTGTGTCTCTTGACATACCCCCAATCACTGTGGGTTTTTTTCTAGAGTACTTTCTGGCATTAGAAGGTGCACCATGCTCATCTTGTATATTTCTTGCCCCAGCAGAAAAATGAGCCATTTTCCCATTCAGAGGATAATATTAGAAATAAAGATGAGATGAGTGCTAGGTATGATTGTTACTAGTAGTGTTAGCTGCTCAGTCGTGTCTGAGTGTTTGCGATCCCACCAGCCTCCTCTGTCCATGGAATTCTCCAGGCAAAAATATTGGAGTGGGTTGCCATTTCCTTCTCTAGGCGATCTTCCTGACTCAGGGGTCAAACCTGTGTCTCCTGCCTTGCAGGCAGATTCTTTACTGTCTGAGTCACCAGGGAAGCCCAAATATAATGTAAGTATTATGTAAATAGTTGAAGATGAGTGGCAATTCAAGTTTTGATTGTTACTACTGGGGTGTCATTATTTCTAGGCCATCTCAGCTGACAGATCAAATAAATATATTTGTATATATTAACTGGTATATATACACATACTGCTACTGCTAAGTCGCTTTAGTTGTGTCTAACTCTGTGCGACCCCATAGACAGCAGCCCACTAGGCTCCTCTGTCTCTGGGATTCTCCAGGCAAGAATACTGGAGTGGGGTGCCATTGCCATCTCCGATATATATACATACCTTTAAATATTAAGGTATTTATTAAATATCAAGATACACACAAACCTATAGTTATTAAGCTAAACTTGATTCTGTATTGGTGTTTCCTTTATCACAAGGATCATTCTGGCCTTCTTCTCTAGCTTTGCTGTAACCATGAATGTCGACAGTGTGAAACTCAGCTCCCATCATGCGTTATTCATTTGCTTAATTATTTAATTATAGTACAAATGTGTAGTGATTTCAGAATTTTTACTCATACCCCTTTGGTAAACAGCTATATCAGTGACAGCACAATGTTTACGTGTAGTTCCTTTGGCCTTTAGTCTTACAGAAGCCACATATTTCTGAAGTTATTTCGCTTAGCCTCCTTGCCTATTTAGGTTGTTTCATGTATTTGTACTATAGTTAGGTTTTTGTGTCACAGCCTATATTTCATCCTGGGGTCCTCAGCTCCCTAAATATTTTCATATTTAAGGCTCATTCTTAAATGAGGGTGTAAAGTTTTAATTGTTTTGACAAAAACATAGTTTATATATCTACCATTTAAGTAGCACATAAAAATAACCACCCTAAAAATTCCTTATACCTTGTCTATCTCACCCTCCAGATCTCTCCTACCCTTAAACCTTTGGCAAACACGGATCTATTTACTGGGTTTCCCTGGTGGCTCAGTCAATAAAGAATCTATCTGCAATGCAAGATACCTGGGTCCTATCCCTGGGTTCGGAAGAACCCCTGGAGGAGGGCATGGCAACCCACTCCAGTATTCTTGCCTGGGCCTGGCTACAATCTATTTACTGTCTCTATAATTACTTCTTGCAAATACCATATAAATGAAATCATGTAGTATGTAGCCTTACTTCACTTTTCAGTAAGTAACAAAGATTCATGTGTCTTTATATGGCTTGAGAGCTCATGCCTTCTTATTGCTGAATAGTATTACATTTTATAAATGTGCAACATTTCATATATCTATTTACTTCATTGTTTCCTATTTTTGGTGCTTATGAGTAAAGGTGCTGTAAGTGTTCACATGCAGGTTTTTGACTGAACTGAAGTTTTCAAGTCATATGGGTATATACCTTAGAATGTGTATGATAAGATCATACGATCATATGATAAGACTACATTTACTTTTGTAAGAACCGCCAAACTGTCTTCCTAAGTGACAACATTTTGCATTCTCACCTAGCACTGAAAGTTAACATCTATTGTTATTGTTAGGTTTGGGGATTTTGGATATTCTAATAGGTATGTTGTGGTATTTCATGGTATTTTTATGCAGCCTTTTCCTAATGACAAATGATCACTTCAGTCACTCAGCTGTGTCCAACTCTTTGTGACTGCAGCACACCAGGCTTTCCTGTCCATCACCAACTCTCAGAGCTTGCTCAGACTTCTGTCCATTGAGCTGATGATGCCATTCAACCATCTCATCCTCTGTCGTCTCCTTCTCCTCCTGCCTTCAATCTTTCGCAGCATTGGGGTCTTTTCCAATGAGTCAGTTCTTCACATCAGGTGGCCAAAGTATTGGAGCTTCCGCTTTAGCATCAGTCCTTCCAATGAATATTCAGGACTGATTTTCTTTAGGATTGACTGCTTTGATCTCCTTACAGTCCAAGGGACTCTCAAGAGTCTTCTCCAACACCACAGTTCAAAAGCGTGAATACTTTGGCACTTAGGTTTGACAAATGATATTATGTATATTTTCATATGTTTATTATTTCTATATATTCTTTGGTGACATGTCTATGTTCTTATCTTTTGCCTATTTTTAAAATGGGCTGCTTTAAGTGCTCTTGGTATATTTTCGATACAAATTCATTATCACACATGTATTGTGCAATATTTTCTCCCAGTCTGTGGCATATCTTTACATTCTCTTATCAATGATTTTCACAGAGATTTTAAATTTTAAAAAGTCCAAACTATCAATATTTTCATTCATGGATTGCGTTTTTGGTGTTGTATCTAAAAACATTTTTACCAAGGTCACATAGATTTCTCCTATTTTCTTCTAAGATTTTGATACTTTTGCATTTTGTATTTGTATATAATAAGTTCAGAAACATTCCCCCTCTTCTGTGTTTTGGAAGATTCTGAAAAGAACTGGTGCTAATTCTTTTGCACATGTCTGAAGACACTGTGTCCTGGGCTTTTGTTGGAGTTTTTAAAATTACTGATTCAGTTCCTTACTGGGAATCACTATATTTGGATTTTTATTTCTTCATGATTCAGTCTTGGTAGGTTGTATATTTCTAGGAATTTATCCATTCCTTCTAGGTTGTTCAGTTTGTTGGATGTATAATTGTCTCATGATTCTCTGTATTTCTGTGGTATCGGTTGTAACTTCTCTTTCATTCCGGATTTATTCGAGTATTATTTTTTTCTTGATTTCCTTTAGGATTTACTGGTTTGATCTCTTTGCTCTGCAAGAGACTCTAAAGAGCCTTTTCCAGCATCACAATTCAAAAGCATTGATTCTTTGGCATTCAGCCTTCTTTATGGTCTAGCTATCACATCTGTACACGACTAATGAGAAAACTATAGCTTTGACTATGTGGACCTTTGTTGGCAAATGGCTCTCTGCTTTTTCCATATGCTCTCTAGGTTTGTCATAGCTTTTCTTCCAAGGAACAGTTGTGTCTGACTCTTTGCAACCCCATGGTCTGCCCGTGGAATTCTCCAGGCAAGAATACTGGAGTGGGTTGCCATTCCTTCTCCAGGGGATCTTCCTAACCTAGGGATTGAACCCAGGTCTCCTGCATTGCAGGCAGATTCTTTACCATCTGATCTACCAAGGAATCCCACCAAGGAACAAGTGTCTTTTCATTTCATGACTGCAGTCTCTGCAGTGATTTTGGAGCCCAAGAAAATAAAATCTGTCCACTGTTTCCACTTTTTGTCCATCTATTTGCCATGAAGTGAAGGGACCAGATGGCATTATCTTAGTTTTTTGAATGTTGTTGTAAGCAAGATGCATCACTCTCCTTTTTCACCCTCATCAAGAGGTTCTTTGGTTCTTCTTGGCTTTGTGCCATTAGTACATCTGCATATGTACTCTGCATTGACATTAATTAAGCAGGGTGACACAATATACAGCCTTGAAGCACTCCTTTCTCAATTCTGAATCACTTTCTTGTTCCATGTCCATTTCTAACTGTTGCTTCTTGTCTTGCATACAGGTTTCTCAGAAGATAGGTAAGGTGGTCTGGTATTCCTATCTCTTTAAGGAATTTTCACAACAGTTTGTTGTGATCCACACAGTCAAAGGCTTTATCATAGTCAACGAAGCAGAGGTAGATTTTCTTTTTAATTCCCTTGCTTTTCCTATGATCCAACAGATATTGGTAATTTAATCTCTGGTTCCTCTGCCTTTTCTAAATCCAGCTTGTATGTTTGGAAATTCTTGGTTCATGTACTGTTGAAACCTAGCTTAAAAGATTTTCAGCATTACCTTGCTTGCATGTGAAATGAGCATGATTGTATGGTAGTCTGAACATTCTTTGGCATTGCCTTTCTTTGGAATTGGAATGAAACCTGACCTTTTCCAGTCCTGTGGCCACTGCCGAGTTCTCCAAATATGCTGGCACATTGAGTGAAGCACTTTAACAGCATCATCTTTTAGAATCTGAAATAGCTCAGTGGAATTCCATCTCTTCTACTAGCTTTGTTCATAATAATGCTTCCTAAGGCCCATGTAGCTTCCCATTTTAGGATGTCTGGCTGTAAGTGAGTGACCACACCACTGTGGTTATCTGGGTCATTAAGACCTTTTTGTGCAATTCTTCTGTATCTTCTTAGCGCCCCTTCCTAATCTCTCCTGCTTCTGGTTGGATGCTTGTGAATGTACTCTCCCCTCACTTCTCCAGGAACCATCTTTTTCTTTAGTTGTTATTCTCTATTGTTTTCATTGGTTTCTATTCTAATTTTTGTTTTAATTTTTCTTGTGTATGCTTCAGGTTTATTTTCTGTTTTCTAGTTTTATATAGTAAAAGCTCGTATTATTACTTTTAGAGTTTGTATTATTAGTTTTTCTAGTTTTATATGGTAAAAACTTGTGTTATTCTTTCAATATATGCCTTTACAGCTATTAACCTTCTCTAAGCATTGCTTAAGTTACAGCTCACAAATTATGAAAATATTTTTATTTTTACTGAGTTAAAAACATTTTCTATCTGTAACTTGCCTCAGTTTTGTATTTATTTTGCTAGTAAAAGTGAAGTGTAGAAAAAGTTCTTCACATTAACTTTTTAATGCTTCTCCATTTATAATAAATTGCCATAGCCTTTTATCTACATTTAGAAGTGGTACATTTAGGGCCACTTCAGAATGTGTTATAATTTTGCTTCAACTGTAAAACAATTTAGAAAATAGAGGAGAGTCTATTGTATGTACCGTATTTTTACTTGCCACCTTTTTTTTTTTTTTTTTTTAATGTTCTAAAGTTCCTTCTTTTATCATTTTCTTTTTGTTTATGAAATGTCCTTTAGCTGTTCTTTTAGGGTAAGTCTGCTGGTGAAAAATCTCTTAGTGTTCTTTCATTCTAGAATGCCTTAATTTCTCTTTCCTTTCTATAGGGTATTTTTATTGGAGCTAAGATTTTTGGTTAATGGATCTTTTCTTGTATTATTTGCAAAACATGGTGCCATTTCCCTTTTATTTTCATAGTTTTTGATGTTAAATCCACCGCTATTTGATTTTTCTTTTACCTGTAGATATGATTTCTTTTCTCTCTGGTGCCTTGTAACATTTTATATTTAGCTGGCAGAATTTTAATTTTTGTGTCTTTGCATTGATTTATCTCATTTATGCCTTGTTAGCTTCTTTAAGCTGTAGTTTTATATTTCCTGCCATATTTGAAAAGTTTTTAGTCATTTCTTCAGTACTTCTTCATTCCTCCCCTCTGTCTTCTTCAATGACATAAATGTTAGGAATTTTATTATAAATCTCCATGTCACTGTACTTTTTTTAAAAGTCTAATTCTCTGTTTAAATTGAAGAACTTCTATTTCTTAATCTTTCAATTTCAAATTTTTCCTCTGTCTCCTCTACTCTGCTTCAGAATCTATCCACTGAGCATCTTATGTAGTATTACACTTTAATCTTCTAAAATTTCCATTTATCTCTACTTCTTTTTCTTTCCTAAAACTTTCTATTTCTTTACTGAGGCTTTTAATTCTGTCATCATTCTCAAAAATGTGCATAATTGATTTTGGAGCTTCTTTATGACAGCTGCTTTAAAACCTTTGTGACATTATTCTAACAAATTGTTGTGTTCATATTGAAATCTTTATTTTCCTTATGGCTGTTATAACAAATTACCACAACTGTAATGGCCTAAAGCAATATAACTTTGTTATCTTATATTTTTATTGGTCTCTCTAGTTGAATGTCACTATACTGGCAAGGCTGTATTTCTTTCTAGAAGCTCTAGGGGAAACTTTTTTTCCTTATCTTTTTAAGCTTATAGACATTTCCTGCATTGTTGAATTGTAGCTCCCTTCCATTTTCAAGGGGCTTCCCTGGTGGCTCAGAGGTTAAAGCATCTGCCTACAATGCAGGAGACCCGGGGTTTAATCCCTGGGTCAGGAAGATCCCTTGGAGAAGGAAATGGTAACCCACTCCAGTATTCTTGCCTGGAGAATCCCATGGACGGAGAAGCCTGATAGGCCACAGTCCAGGGGGTTGCAAAGAGTCAGACACGACTGAGCGACTGAACTGAACTGAGCGACTTCACTTTCACTTTCCATTTTCAAAGCTAATAATGTCTGGTCAAATCTTCAGTTGTATCTCTCTGTCACTGATGCTTGTGTATTTGTCTTATATATTTAAAGAAACCTGTGATTACATTGAGCCAATCTAGCTTAAAGTCAGGTAATTAGCAATCCTAATTCTATCTGTTAATTTTTTTTTTTTTTTTTCATTTAACCAAACATATCCACAAGTTCTGAATGTAGACATCTTTGGCAAGGGACATTATTCTATTACATTATAGCCCCCAAAGATTTACCACCCTATCACACACAAAATGCCTTTATCCTATTCAAATATTCTCCTAAATCTCAACTTACTGCAGCATCAACTCAATTTTAAAATCTTTATTATCTAAATCATAGAATCTGAAGAGTCCCAAATCTCATTATCTAAATAATAAATATAAGGATAGAGTGAGTCTCTGAGTATAATCTATCCTGAAAGTGAAAGTTGCTCAGTCATGTTTGACTCTTTGCAACCCCATTTACTATACAGTTCATGGAATTCTCTAGGCCAAAATACTGGAGTGGGTAGCCATTCCCTTCTCCAGAGGATCTTCCCAACCCAGGGACTGAACCCAGGTCTCCCTCTTTGCAGGCAGATTCTTTACCATCTGAACCACCAGGGAAGCACAATTCATCTTCATTTGTGAACCTTTGAAACTCAAAAACCAAATTCTCTGTTCAAAAATATAGTGAGAGGCATAGGATAGTAGTTATAAATATTCACATTCAAAAAGAGGAAAAATAAAGGGAAAACACAGTTACTGGCCCCAGACAATTTTCAGATGTAGTTGGGCAAACACTTTTTGTCATCAGGACCTGGGAATAATCTTATGAGGTTCACAGATTCACTCTTTGAAATCACAACTCTGTCATGGGCTTTTGACTTCATCTTCTGAGTCATTTGTCCCTTTTCATGGATAGTAGACTATGTCTATAGCTGAATAGTGTTATCAATCTATTATCCTGTGTATAACATATTGCAGGTTCAGTAGCCAACCATCATTTTCCTTCCTTCTCTTTCAAGCCAAATTGTTCGAGTTTCTACTCTTAAAACATTCTGAGGCACCTTGTAGATCTCCCACATATGCCCAAGGGATTTACTACATTATCATGAGATTTGTGCACAGGTTTTTCTTGAAACGATCTTCTCTATTTTTATTTTTACTGACATAGAATTAAGTCAACATTTATTGAAGTATAGTTGATTTTACAATATTGTATTGCTGCTGCTGCTAAGTCACTTCAGTCGTGTCCGACTCTGCGACCCCATAGATGGCAGCCCATCAAGCTCTGCCATCCCTGGGATTCTCCAGGCAAGAACACTGGAGTGGGTTGCCATTTCCTTCTCCAATGCAGGAAAGTGAAAAGTAAAAGTGAAGTCAATCAGTCGTGTCCAACTCTTTGCGACCCTATGGACTGCAGCCCACCAGGCTACTCTGTCCATGGAATTTTCCAGGCAAGAGTACTGGAGTGGGTTGCCATTGCTAGTTTCTTATAAAAAGTGAAGTGATAGTTATACATACATATTTTTTCTAATTCTTTTCCATTATAGATTAGTATAAGATACTGAATATAGTTCTATGAGCTACTTAGTAAATCCTTATTTAATCCCTAATTTCTTTAAAAATACTTCTCTAATGGCATGCTGTGAACTTTTGATCCTTTGAAAGTATTAGAAAAACCTAAAAGCCTAAATCTCAGATTTTTCTCTATAGGATACTTTGACAGTAAATCTCTTAATTTCAGCATCTTTTGCCATCATTGCCTCATTTGGAAAGATGAGGGTTTCCAAAATCATCATGCCTTGGTTCCTTTATGTTTAAAAATTTGTCTCTTAATTTATCTATTTCTTGTTGCATTTTACTAAAAGCTCAAGAAAAAATAAGGCCAATATTATCCTTCAGCACTGTTTGGAAATTTGCTTAAATATCTACTTTTTTCAATCCTAAAATTTTGTTTCTTCTTTACATTTTTTTTTTTTGGGGGGTTATATTTTCTGTATTTTTGCTGAGTCATTATATTTTGCTGTTTGATTTAAGCATGTTAACAGGTACTTGTTGAACATTTATTTAAATGATGTCAGGTTAATGTCCTTGTCAGATAATTCAAACATGTCTGTCACCTTTGTTGTCTTCTTCTGAGATATTTGTTGTTCTTTGAGATCTTTGTGTTCTTGATATGATGAGTGATAGATTTTTTAAAATTGGAACTTGGACATTTGGTGTACTTTTTAATGAGACTCTGAATCTTATTTAATCCTGCTGCTGCTGCTGCTGCTGCTGCTAAGTCACTTCAGTCGTGTCTGACTCTGTGTGACCCCATAGACGGCAGCTCACCAGGTTCCGCCGTCCCTGGGATTCTCCAGGCAGGAACACTGGAGTGGGTTGCCATTTCCTTCTCCAATGCATGAAAGTGAAAGTGAAGTTGCTGAGTCGTATCCGATTCCCAGCGACCCCATGGACTGCAGCCCACCAGGGTCCTCCGTCCATGGGGTTTTCCAGGCAAGAGTGCTGGAGTGGGGGGCCATTGCCTTCTCCATTATTTAATCCTATGTAGTTGTTTTTCTCTGGTACTGTTCCTGCCAGGGATGAGAGGTGTTGTCTCATCACTGGCAGGTGAACATAGAACATGCTTTCACCATTTGGCCCTTACTGATCTAAGGGAAACAAGGGAACGGTCTCATTACTGCTGGGTAGGAGTGGGAGTTCCAACTATTCACATAGTCATCACTGACACCACAAATAGGGACATCTTATTATTGGATGAAAAAAAGAAAGGTCTGGTTTTCTACTTGGCCCTGATCAAAGTTTGTTCCTAGTGTCTATTAACTGGAGGCATAGGAAGAGGTGATCAGAGATTTTAGTGATAGCATAATAATTTTGATGAGCTCAAATATTTCCTTATGACCAAAGATGACTGAGATGTTGATGTAGGCTATAAGGAGGTCATGCTCCAGTTTCTTTATGTTTAAAAATTTGTCCCTTTGGAGAAGGGAATGGCTACCCACTCTAGTATTCTTGCCTGGAAAATCCTATGGACAGAGGAGCGTGGCGGGCTACAATTCATGGGGATGCAAATAGTTGGACATGACTGAGTGAGTATTACTTTCAAATTCTTTAACCACATCTTTCCTATCCAACTGTGAAACAGGAGAAGAGTAATTTCCTTCCTTTCTTTTTTCTCTTAGTTATCTAAATTCTGAAAGTGTTTACACCTACTTTGAATTTCAACTTTACAAATAAAAAATACATGTTATGATTTAAAAAATTATCCCTTAATTTATCTCTTTAAAATTGCAGTTTACTAAAAGTGCAAGAAGAAATTAGGCCATAGTATATTTCAACACTTTGCTTGGAAATCTCCTTAACTAAGTTTAAAGAAGTGAAGGCAGAGATACTATAAAATAACACATGTAGGTGTTGATATTTCCATGAAATTTTGGTGTATTCATGGAGAGGAAGGCTGAAATATTCAACAAATAAATACAGATGACGCAATCTAAAAGAGCTTCAGTAGAATAGTATTTTTGAGGAGATATACAAGAAACATCAACTGTGAGTGTCAAAAGGGCAACTATCCACTCACTCTGATATCTGTCAAGAATAGAGAAGAATAAAGAATGCTTTTTTTTTAAATCAGAGAAAATTTCTTTACAATATTGTGCTGGTTTCTGCCATACAGCAAAGCAAATTAATCATAATTTTAAATATATATATATATAAATAATACATATCAGTTCAGTTCAATCACTCAGTCGTGTCTGACTCTTTGTGACCCCATGAATCGCAGCATTCCAGGCCTCCCTGTCCATCACCAACTCCCGGAGTTCACTCAGACCCATGTCCATCGAGTCAATGATGCCATCCAGCCATCTCATCCTCTGTCGTCCCCTTCTCCTCCTCCCCCAATCCCTCTCAGCGTCAGACTCTTTTCCAATGAGTCAACTCTTCACATGAGGTGGACACAGTACTGGAGTTTCAGCTTCAGCATCATTCCTTCCAAAGAAATCCCAGGGCTGATCTCCTTCAGAATGGACTGGTTGGATTCTCCTTGCAGTCCAAGGGACTCTAACCCTGTATGCGAGATAGCAAAAAAGACATAGATGTATAGATTCTGTGGGAGAAGGAGAGGGTGGGATGATTTGGGAGAATGACATTGAAACATGTATACTATCATGTAAGAAACGAATTGCCAGTCTAGGTTCAATACAGGATACAAGATGCTTGGGGCTGGTGCACTGGGATGACCCAGAGAGATGCTATGGGGAGGGTGGTGGGAGGGGGCTTCAGGATTGGGAACTTATATGCACCAGTGGCAGATTAATGTCAACGTATGGCAAAACCAATACAGTATTTTAATGTAAAAATAAACTAAACAAACAGAGTCTTCTCCAACACTGCAGTTCAAAAGCATCATATATAAATCCCCTCCTTCTTAAGCCTCCCTCCCCCATCCCATCCCACCCCTCCAGGATGTCACAAAACACCAGACTGGGCCCCCTGTATTACATAAAACAGCTTCTCACTAGTTATCTATTTTACACATAATAGACTATATATGTCACCGCGGCTTTCACAGATTGTCCTATCCTTTCCTTCCCCCACTGTGTCCACACATCCTTAAGAAGAATGCTTCTGTTTAAACTCCTTAGGTTTTCAGTTCAGTTCAGTCACTCAGTCATGTCCAACTCTTTGGGACCCCATTGATTGCAGCATAACAGGCTTTGCTGTCCATCATGAACTCCTTGAGCTTGCTGAAACTCATGTCCATTGAGTTGGTGAAACAATCCAACTATCTCATCCTCTGTCATCTCCTTCTCCTCCTGCCTTCAATCTTTCCCCAAATCAGGGTCTTTTCCAATGAGTCAGTTCTTTGCATCAGGTGACCAAAGCATTGGAGTTCCAGCTTCAACATCAGTCCTTCCAATGAGTATTCAGGACTGATTTCCTTTACAATGGACTGGTTTAATCTCCTTAAGGACCAAGGGACTCTCAAGAGTCTTCTCCAACACCACAGTTCAAAAGTATAAATTATTTGGTGCTCAGTTTTCTTTATTGTCCAATTCTGACATCCATACATGACTACTGGAAAAACCATAGCTTTGATTAGACAGACTTTCATTGGCAAAGTAATGTCTCTGCTTTTTAATATGCTGTCTAGGTTTGTCATAACTTTTCTTCCAAGGAGCAAGTGTCTTTTAATTTCATGGCTGCAGTCACCATCTGCAGTGACTTTGGAGCCAAAAAATAAACTCTCTCACTGTTTCCATCGTTTCCTCACCTATTTGCCATGAAGTGATGGGACCAGATGCCATGATCTTAGTTTTTCTGAATGTGGAGTTTTCAACCACCTTTTTCACTCTCTTTTTCATTTTCATCAAGAGGCTCTTCAGTTCTTCTTCATTTTCTGCCATAAGGGTGGTGTCATCTGCGTATCTGAGATTATTGATATTTCTCCTGGAAATCTTGATTCCAGCTTGTGCTTCATACAGTCCTCAATTGCATGATGTACTCTGCATATAAGTTAAACAAGCAGGGTAACAATATACAGCCTTGACATACTCCTTTCCCAATTTGGAACCAGTCTGTTGTTCCATGTCCAATTCTAACAGTTGCTTCTTGACCTGCATACAGAATACTCAGGAGACACTTTAAGGTGGTCTGGTATTGCCATTTCATAGTGAGTAAAGCAGAAATAGATGTTTTTCTGGAACTTTTTGCTTTTTCAGTGATCCAACAAATGTTGGCAAGTTGATCTCTGGTTCCTCCACCTTTTCTAAACCCAGCTTGAGCATCTGGAAGTTCAAGGTTCACAGACTACTAAAGCCTAGCTTGGAGAATTTTGAGCATTAATTTGCTAGTGTGTGAGAGGAGTGCATTTGTGCAGTAGTTTGAATATTCTTTGGCATTGCCTTTTGGGGGATTGGAATGAAACCTGACATTTTCCAATCCTGTGCCCACTGCTGAGTTTTCCAAAGTTGTTGGCATGTTGAGTGCAGCACTTTCACAGCATCATCTTTTAGGATTTGAACTGGCTCAACTGGAATTCCATCATCTCCACTAGCTTTGCTTATAGTGATGCTTCCTAAGGCCCGCTTGATTTCACATTCTAGGATGTCTGGCACAAGATTACACCATTGCAATTATCTGGATCTTGAAAAACTTTTTGTATAGTTCTTCTGTGTATTCTCGCTGTGTCTTAATATATTCTGCTTCTGTTAGGCGCATACTGTTTGTGTTCCTTTATTGTCCCATTTTTGCTTGAAATGTTCCCTTGGTGTCTCTAATTTTCTTGAAGATGTTTCTAATCTTTCACATTCCATTGTCATTGTTTTTCTCTATTTCTTTGCATTGATCACTGAGGAAGGCTTTCTTATCTCTCCTTTTTATTCTTTGGAGCTCTGCATTCAAATGAGTATATCTTTCCTTTTCTCCTTTGCTTTTAGCTTCTCTTCTTTTCTCAGCTATTTGTAAGGCCTCCTCAGACAACCATTTTGCCTTTTTGCATTTCTTTTTCTCAGGGATGGTCTCGATCATTGCTTCCTGCACAATGTCATGAACCTCCATCCATAGTTCATCAGGCACTCTATCTGTCAGATCTAGGCGCTTGAATCTATTTCTCACTTCCACTGTATAATCATAAGGGATATGATTTAGGTCATACCTGAATGATCTAGCGGTTTTCCCTACTTTCTTTAATTTAATTCTGAATTTGGCAATAAGGAGTTCATGATCTGAGCTACAGTCAGCTCCTGGTCTTGTTTTTGTTGACTGTATAGAGCTTCTCCATCTTTGGCTGCAAAGAATATAATCAATCTGATTTTGGTGTTGACCATCTGGTGATGTCCATGTGTAGAGTCTTCTCTTGTGTTGTTGGAAGAGGATGTTTGCTATGGCCAGTGCATTTTCTTGGAAAAACTCTATTAGTCTTTGCCCTGCTTCTTTCCACATTCCAAGGCCAAATTTGACTGTTACTCCAGGTGTTTCTTGACTTCCTACTTTAGCATTCCAGTCCCCTATAATGAAAAGGACATGTTTTTGGGTGTTAGTTCTAAAAGATCTTGTAGGTCTTCATAAAACCGTTCAACTTCAGCTTCTTCAGTGTTACTGGTTGGGGCATAGACTTGCATCAACATGTATCCGCCACATGTATGCACGTGTTCCCCATCATGAACATTCCCTCCCTCCTCCCTCCCCGTACCATCCCTCTGGGTTGTCTCAGTGCACCAACCCCAAACATCCAGTATCATGCATTGAACTTGGAGTGGCAACTAGTTTCACATATGATATTATACATGTTTTTTGACCACTTCCAGTTTTCCTCAATTCATGGACCTAACATTCTGGGTTGCTACACAATATTGTTCTTTACAGCATCGGTAACTACTTCAGTCATCAGTCACAGCCACAGCTGGGCATGCTTTTGCTTTGGCTCCATCTCTTCATTCTTTCTGAAGTTTTTTCTTCACTCATCTCCAGTAGTATTTTGGGCACTTACTGACCTGAGAAGTTCATCTTTCACTGTCCTTCCTTTGCCTTTTCATACCATTCATGGGATTCTCAAGGCAAGAATACTGAAGTGGTTTGCCCTTCCCTTCTCCAATGGGCCACATTTTGTCAGAGCTCTCCACCATGACTCATCTGTCTTGGGTGGCCCTACAAGGCATGGCTCATAGTTTCATTGAGTTAGACAAGGCTGTGGTCCATGTGATCAGTTTTCTGTGATTGTGGTTTTCATTCTGTCTGCCCTCTGATGGATAAGAGGCTTATGGAAACTTCCTGATGGGACAGACTGACTGTGGAAGAAAGTGGGTCTTGTTCTGATGGGTGGCCATGCTCAGGAAATCTTTAATCCAATTTTCTGTTGATAGGCAGGGCTGTGTTTCCTCTATGTTGTTTACCCTGGAGGCCTCACTCAATGCCCCAACCCTGCAATAGCCTACCACTGACCCACACCTCTTCCAGAGACTCCTGGACGCTCATGGCCAAATGTGGGCTAGTCTCTTGTGAGGTCACTGCTCCTTTCTCCTGGGTCCTGGTGTGCACAAGGTTTTATTTGTGCCCTCCAAGAGTCTGTTTCCCCAGTCCTCTGTGAGTTCTGGCAACTCTACAGTGGGGTTAATGGTGACCTCCACCAAGAAAGCTTATGCCACACATAGGTCTGCTGCACCCAGAGCCCTTGCCCCTGTGGCAGGTCACTGCTGACCTGTACCTCTGCAGGAGACACTCAAACACTCAAAGCAAGTCTGATTCAGTCTCCATGAGGTCTCCTGGTGTGCAGAAGGTTTTGTTTGAGCCCTCTCAGTGTTTCTGGCAGGTATGGGGTTTGATGCTAAATGCAGTTTTGCCCCTCCTACCATCTTGCTGAGGCTTCTCCTTTGCCCTTGGGTGTGGGGTATCTTTTTTAGTATGATCCAACATTCTTCTGTCCATAGTTGTTCAGTGAGTTGTAATTTTGGAGTTCTTGCAGGAGAAGATGAGCGCATGTCCTTTTACTCTGCCATCTTGTTTTAACAAGGTCTTTGGGTTACAGCAAGGTTTTAATTAGAGCAAATAATATGAGTAGCTTTCAGAGAAGAGAGAGATGACTAAATTGTACTCATATCAGAATGTGAATTACAAAGGAAATGGTGGTTAGGGAATCACAGCCAGGTGGGGAATGGTGCTGATGATAGATGAACAGACATATGCTCTGTTTTATATCTAGATTATGATAACCTTTCTTGGAGGCTTGAGTTTTTGGCAGTGACTGATATGTGCAGCAATGTAATATAATGAAGTTAGTTTGGTTGGTCTTTCAGGAGACAGAAAAACAATATTCTCTGGAGACTTCACTTAGGCAGTTAGTTAGATATTTGATGTCACAGCTAGGGAAGGACCACTTTGCATAGACTGTGGAAGTGGACAGGCTTTCTTTAAAAACTTCAGCAGGTGATGTCTCATTTGGAGTAGGGTGTTCATAAGCCAGGGCAGCTCACCAGCTTCCTTTGGAACTTGTTAAAGGGTGTGTTTCAGTTAATACTTGGGTAGGATTTACTAAGAGCATGTTGGCCTTTAGGAACTTCATTTAAATCCCTCCAATAATTTAAAATCTAATAAGAAAAAATGTAGCAATGCAAGATTTGTGGAAACTCTGATATGAGAGTTGCAAAAGTGACTTATCAGTGACTTCTTTGAGAAAGGGTCATTGAAATGATAACTTTTTTATCTAGCTCTAATACCAACACATAAAGCAGAAGGCCATTCTTGACAGGAGTTTCGAGACCAAAGTTGGGAAAGCGGTATTAGAAACTTAATGAAGAAATATCATCTCAAGATGTAATGGAAAGAGAGCAAAAGCACATCACATAAAGAATGTGATGAAGATATTCAAGAAAAATAGAGATGAGAAGGGAGAAAAATAAAATAATGGAGAAAAGGTTTAAATTTATAAATAAAATTTGAGAAGGAATTTTATGAATTATCTGGGGAATTTTGTAAAACTGCAGAATTTAGTATCTGAGGAGAGACTAAAGATTTTGAATTTCTAACAAGCTCCCAAGGTGATGTCAGAGCTGCTTGGTTTTGGAAAAAAAAGTTTGAGTAAAATGGGAAACGTGAGATAGAAAACAGAAGAAAGGAGAGACAAAAATAATAGAGTTCTTTTCAGGTCGTTGCTCTATATCTATTTTGCTGTATCTCGGTTAGTTCTTAAATGGCATAAAATTTCTGATTCACTTACAGTCTTTTTAGTGATGATTTTTAGAGGGAACTTGAAGTTGCTATTGGTAGGGAAAAATAAAAGTAGGAAAAATCAGACATGTACAACATTTTGAAGGACCCAATGTTATTTTTCCATTTGCATCCCCATGTGGCTTCCAGAATCCTAGCTGTTTCCCCAGTGTGGTTATCCAGCCTGGCACATACTTCTTCCTCATTAGCTAAGTTCCTTGTATTTTTGATGGAAACTCTGGCCTTATAGAAAGCATTTATTCCAGTGAATTCATATGAATTTTTAATAGCTATTATGCATTTAATCCTGTTGGGGAACTTGCATTTCAGAGAAAAGTTTGCTTACTCAAGAGTAATAAATCTTAAATAGCACATCATATTTGAGTGAGGCGAACTTTTCTCATCCTCATAAATGATCTCATGGACCACTATTCTTCTAGGAATAGGAGATGTAACACTCTCCTGGTGTTCTTACATAGTTTTCTCAAAGGATTTTAAAACATTCTGAATTTTTACTTTTTTATAGCAGTACAAAGAAGTTAAGATTTTATTTACTCTTAATATATATTATGAATAGATTCAACTCAACCTAGGTTTTTTAAAAACATGGCTATTTTTCTTTTAAAAATTTATGTATTATTCTGTTTTATTACAAGTCTCTTCCAAAATCTATTTTGGTAACAGAATGAGGTCTGCCATCAACCACTACTTCTGATAATAATAGTGACTTCCATGCTGCACATTTTTTGGTTTTTGTTGTACTTCTGCCACCGCTCCATAGTGAGAAGAGCAGGTGATTTCTAGCTATTGTGTGGCTCTTTCTTCCCTTGGACTTTCTGGTGTGCTCAGTTACAGCTCTGTGTCAGATGTTTTCCAACTAAACAACAATTACATTGATTTTTTTCTTCAGTTCTGTGGTGGCTATCTTTGTCACTGACATACAACCAAGCTGGAATGAAGTCTCAGAGATATATTTCAGCTTGCAAGGTGATCATGAAGGTTGACCTTGTATTTGCATAAGGCAGTTCATATTTTCTTATCCTCTGCCTACATGGCTTTACTTGCCTCATGGAAATCATCTGCCTCTTAATGTGTGTGACTTCACCCAAATATTATTTTCAGTTTTGGTATTTTCCAGGCAAAAACTATATTATATTTTGGCATAGAAAGTATATGAGCCTACTTTTGAGCCACCTATCAGGGACTTTGTTTAAAAAAAAGTGATAAGGGAAGAAAACAAAGCTGAAATCCATATCATACATGACTACTTGGGTATAGATAGTAAGCAATCTAGACATCCTGGTTCACGTTTAAACATATTATGGGTATACAGTGCCTGCTTTAAATCTGAACAAGTTGGAAATAGCTTTTAAAATCTCCATACCCATATAATCCCCACCAATATTGTTGTATCATTGGGCTATGTTGTCTGAAGGGCTTCCCTGGTGGCTCAGAGGTTAAAGCATCTGCCTGCAATGTGGGAGACCTGGGTTCGATCCCTGGGTCAGGAAGATCTCCTGGAGAAGGAAATGGCAACCCACTCCAGTATTCTTGCCTGGAGAATCCCACGGATGGAAGGAACCTGGAGGGCTACAGTCCACGGGGTCGCAAAGAGTCAGACACGACTGAGAGACTTCACTTTCACTTTCATGTTGTCTGAAAGAATTTAGACTATTCTTTCAATTATTTCTTTTAAAGCTTATATCTTTTCTCATTAGTTTTACCAAGATTATGCAATATAATTGAAAGTAATCACCAGATCTTATTTACTTGATAGTTACTCTCAAAACATATATAATGCATATAAGTCCTAGAAACATGGACTACCTTTATAAAAAAATCTTAGTGAATTCACTGTAAAGTTTACTTATGCTATGAAGCTCTGGCCCAAAGTAAAGCAGCGTAGCTAATATATTTATTCTTGCCTGAACTGTAGAATTTTATGACTAGGTGAAATGTTTTCAATTTTTGCTTTCTTTCTCTTCCTGTTTGCATAATTGCTTACTTGCTCTGTTTTGTAATTTCATCTCTTTCATCTGTACATAGTTGAGAGAAATAGCTGCAAAAAGGGGTTATTTTCTATTTTCCCCAACAATCCACTTTTCAATGATTCAGGTTTCCAAAAAGAAGAGCATGCAGTAAGATATACATACTAATTTTATTCAGTGAGTGTGTGGGGTGCCATTTTACAGAAACAAATATGAGGATAAAAGGCAAACAGGG
Organism: Nanger dama; assembly: GCA_917880005.1. Lineage (NCBI taxonomy): Eukaryota > Metazoa > Chordata > Mammalia > Artiodactyla > Bovidae > Nanger > Nanger dama. The sequence continues at coordinate 23,994,363 of CAKJTW010000022.1, forward strand.
CAGAGGAAGCAGTACCCTGAAGAGCTGACAATTTTCCTGAAAGTACAGCTGGTTACAAGGGCGATGAATCTGCTAGGGGAGAAGAAAAGAGTTTATCTGGCTTCTTTCCATTTCCTATCCATTGTTGGTGAAAATTCATTCTACAGGGCACTAACCTTTTCACATGGTGTCATCTGGCTCTTCCAAACAGTAATTGCAGAAGTCAGCTTGTCTATGATTATAGCAACCATGGCGGGTAGCAAACAGGCATGAACGAGCAGCTCTGTCTGCTTGTAGGTTGGGTATGAAGAGGGTTCTGCACATCTCATCATCGGAGACGACAGGAAAGCTCCAGAGGTGCAAGCTGGCAGTGTGCACAATTAATAGTGAGGAAAGGCTGTGTTTTGTTTGGCTTGAGAGAAATGGATGGGGAGAAGCCAGCTGAGCTGCAGAATGGTCCCCTATCACTTGTGATGACAAACTCATGCTTTTCTCCATTGAAGACTGAACCAACCTGCCTCTCTATGTGGGGTCTGAGAGTGTCTTCCATTTTTTATTGGTTTTTATCTACTCAAAACACTTTCCTGAGGGTTAGTTTTATATTCTGGAGTAGTTCAAAGCATTGTGATGCTACTTCTCACTCCTTTCTAGAGGTGCCTCACATTCAGATTTTCCTGTCTAATCATTAAATTCTTCAGTGGAACTTTCCCTCCTTATGTGTTCATTAACACCTTCTCACCTTGCAGAGTCCAAGCAGAGAGTTCCTGGATAGGGTCAAATAGTATCTTAATCAGTTCTGGCTGCTTTAACAAAATACCATAGACTTGTATGTGTGGTGAGGTCTTATATACAGAAATTACTTCTTAAAGTTCAGGGACTGGAATTCAGATCAGGTTGTCAGTATGGCTGGGTTATGGTGAGGGCCCTCTTCATTGCTGCAGACTGTTGAGGTCTTGTGTTCATGTGGCAGAAAGTGATCGACCTATATGTGTGGCCTCTTCTTGTAAGATCACCTGATCACCTAAAAATAACATCATAATGAGAATTAGGTTTCAACATATGAATTTTAAGGAGACACAAGCATTCAGTCTGTAACAAACACCCAGTTTGAGCTAATTGATCTTTTCAGTTACCCCCACATTGGAAAGTCTAAAAATGGAAATGGTATACTGCATTTTTACATAGTGCTTACCAAATATATAAAGGCTTATGATTTGAAACTCAGTAGAATTTCAAAATATATATTTCCAGTTAAAATCACTTCTGTCTTTATTGAAGGACTGACTAGAGTGCATTATTATAGAAAATTTGAAGAAGAATAATAAGATATTTCCTTATTCTTCTATTTCCTCCCCCCTCTCCCCTCAACCTAGAGTCAAAGTAAACCTTATGCTTCCTTGTATTAAGGAGAAAGGAATTTATTTCCAGTTTTACCTGTAGCAGTCTGTGGAATCTATTGATATGCTAAGCCATGGTTCTTTTGGACTTTCAAACCACACAATGTATACATCAAATCATCTTATCTTTTTGAGATGTCTTTTTGTAGATAGTTGGGTTAGCTTGTGCTTTAACTGACTCCCACATGTTGCATGCACAGTTTGGCTTCCTTGGCGTGCTCTGATGATAGAAGGAAAGTTGATAGGAGTGGCGATCACAGACTCACTCAACCTGTCCCTTTCAGAGAATGCTGCTAGACCTTTTCCTTTTACTGAGCAAATCCTCTTATGTCTTTGAAGAAAGAAGGTGGTTCTCCCTGCCTGTTGAGCAAGTTCAATTTAAAACCTTGTGGGGAGAATTTCACAGCATGCAAGCAGAAACAGTTTTATTGCCTCTATTTTCAGAATCTCTTTTCAAATTACAATAATATGCCCAAGAAGAATATGAGCAAAGACAATCTTTGGGGGCTAAAACAGAGCTTTTATCTTTTAAACCCAAAATATAACTGAAGAAATCACTTGGCTTATAGCAGTTTATTTTCCAATTTTAAATTCCATATTTCAGGAAATGTTACAGTCTTGTTGGTGTGAAGAAAGAAATACTTGTACTAAACAACTCTTTTGTATAAAGATTGAAACTCTATAATCTTTTATCCAGATTGAAAATCCTCTCAATTTACCATCTGTGTAAGTATATAAATTTTCATTTTCATAAGAAAGATTTTTAAAAAGATATTGGAGAAAGATTTTTAAAAGATATTGTATTAATGTGCACTTAAATTTTCTTAATTTCAAATGTATTATATAGTACTCATTTTTATTATTCATCATGCTTCAGAAAAGCTTCATTTAGCTCTTGTGTTTCATAATCCCCTAAGAAGTTTTCATTCATATTCTTAGGGGAAATTAAAGCATTTATATTTTGATCAGCATGACTGTGGATTATTGTAACTCAAATAAGGATATGATGCCAAATATTGTTTTACATAGAATAGCTTACTTTTAGTTACATGTTTCTTACTGTAAAATTAAAATTTGTTGCTTCTAATATTTACCATGAGAGGTGGGCCTAGCAATTGAAGTTAGATCAATCTCTGTAGAACTCAAAAATTGTTATCAAAAACTCACGATGAATTAAGCAACATGGAAGATAACTACTTTTGCATGTTTTAGAACTGATGCATTGATTAATGCCTCAACTAATTTCATGCATAATCTACTTCCTAAATGGAATTCTTTGAGGATTCTGGATAATGTTTACATATACACAATTAATTATGAATTTATGTAGGGGAAATCAGGTATTAATGTATCTGGTTATGAGAGCAATTTCTAAGTACATAGTCACTTCCTTTGTTGGTACATTCTATAGTACTTGCTAGGGTTGCAAAACTGTAGCATAAAGATAAAAATCTGTATTTAGAACTCTGGCCAGTTCTCTGCTATTTTACTGCTAACACTTTAATAACTCACTCTGAAATGATTCCTCTTCCATGTTTAGGATAGATGAAACAAACTTATTTCCATTTAAGTACTTGCCCTTTTCAAAAATAAGAACAGGCATATTACAAATGCTAAAAGAAAGCTCACTGATACCTTAGCAAGAATGTAAAAGTAAATAGTTTTGGCTTTTTGAAGAAAAAGGAGCACATAAGATATAATCAAAATAGTATTTTTAATTAGTCATGAAAAAGGTGTTTTTTTAATGCATTAATTTTTAAGCAATTCTCTCAGAGTTGAGTCACTAATAACTAAGATCTATAAGAGATATTTTAAAGTCTGAAATAAGATGAGAGAAACATCTCCAGGAAACTAAAATAGTTATCTTAGAGCGCAAGAGAACTGATACTCACCCATAAAGAGAAATCCAGGAACTTAATAATTAGAAGGAGGAAGCATAATAACTACAAGGCAAATATCTTCATCCATCTATCCATATTTTAAAGTGAGATTGGTTTTTTGTTCCCCAGTTGATTGCCTATTAGAAACCACCACTAAGAGGGTGCTGGCACCACTAGGGGCAAGTGATATGATACAAAGAGAGGGAAAACCTGAGTAGATGCTATCAGGAGAGGAGGAAAAAGTGTTTCAGGTAGCTGGAGACTGTGTAGTATAAGCATAAACAATGTATGGATGGGCTCAAAAGTTCTATGGGGTTTTCCCATCACATCCTATGGAAAAGCCACAGCAAACTTTCTGGTAAGCCCAGTAATAGTGCCTGGCACCCCTGAGAACATCACTGAATTGTGTCACGGTAATAGGAAAGTGAAGGTGTTAGTTTCTCAGTTGTGTCCAGCTCTGCGACCCCATGGACTGGGGCCCACCAGGCTTCTCTAGAATTCTCCAGGCATGAATACTGGAGTGAATTGCCATTACCTTCAGAGGATCTTCCCAACCCAGGGATCAAACCTAGATCTCCTGCATCACAGGCAAATTCTTTACCATCTGAGCTAATAGGCAAGTGCATAATAGTAAAAACTTTGTTTTAAACAAAAGAGGGTTAATCTATTTATTTTGGTAAATTTACTTTTAAATACAGTATTCTCTGATAGTGCCAACCATTTTTTCCAGTATTAGATAATGCCTTTTAATTCTTTTAGCATATAAGAAACTTGATTAATTAGATAGATATCATCACTCAAGGAGATCCTGCTAACCTGGAGATTTCAAATCCTCCAGGTTAGCAAAAGTTAAAGTCTGAAAATACTAAGTGCTTAGGCAATATAGTGTAATGCAAACTCATAACATGCTAATGGGAGTCCTGAAAAACAAGAACAAACTAGTAAACTGGAATGTGTATGTGCAGAATTACAACCACCCATAAAGAAAAATCACTCATGTATGAATGCATATGGAAAAGACTGTTCTTAGCAGCATTGCTGTAATTGAAAAGAAAAAGTGGAGAAAAAAATAGTCATCAAAAATAAGGTTGATTATTAATAAATTATAGTATAATCACTCAATTGTATACTTTGAAGCACTGGAAATAAATGAGTCATATATAAAAAATATGTATCTTAAATAATATTGAACAGAAAAAAGCTTATAGAAGATTAATTGCAATCTGATTTCATTTTTATAAAGTTCACTGCAAGCCGAACTAAATAATATGATGGAGTTAGTGTTGTGGCAAGATATAGCCACTTCTCCCTTGAACGATGTAATGTGGCTTTGTCCCTTCAACGATGTGACGTGGCTTTGAACCATATGGTTCACTTACATGCAGCTTTTTTCAATAGTAAGTAGTACTGCTGCTAAGTCGCTTCAGTCGAGCCCACCAGGCTCCCCCGTCCCTGGGATTCTCCAGGCAAGAACTCTGGAGTGGGTTGCCATTGCCTTCCCCGGTAAGTAGTACAGTACTACATAATTAGCAAATACAGAGCCACAGTTACAGAGGGTGGTCATCCCTAACACCTGTGTTGTTCAAGGGTTATCTATAGTTGAAACATACTCCGTGAGAAGAGACCTAATTTCTGTGTATAGGAAGTTTATTCCAAGTAAAATCTCAGATATGGTTTGCAGGTGAATTTTTACTTTTATATGAAAACATTGTTTTACTCCACCATCTTTAGTGTTCTCTGTTCTACTATTCAGTTGGTAATGTGTGCCTGAGTACATGTTCGGTCACTAACTCATATTTGACTCTTTGCAACCCCACAGACCGTAGGTCACCAGGCTCCTCTGTCCATGGGATTTCCCAGGCAAGAATACTGGAGTTGGTTGCCATTTCCTTCCTGATGGGATCTTCCCAACCCAGGGATCGAACCACACGTCTCCATCTCCTGCATTACCACTGGTGCCACCTGGGAAGCCCACAGGTGTGCAGGGACCTGTGCAATTAGACACCAAGAGTTATTAGAAAGGGAGATGAATATTATTTGTGTTTATTTTAAAAATAAAGTTAAAAGTTGAAATCTTTTATATAGATTAACAAGGGTATCCTCCTTTATTCCACAGATGAGATTTTCCTATGCCTAATGTAGCTCCTGAGCTGTTGTAAGGAAAAGCTGGGTTTCTCATTATACAGAAGAGCAGCTTTCACTACAGTGCTTTGTAGTTTCTATCATCTCATCCATGATTTCATTAACAACTAAATTCACCCTCATATTACATGTGATATGAATAATGTAAACATCAGTGATGTACCAAACCTTGACTGAAATGTCGATTCATTTCTACATGTGAACTGTAATAGTTTACATAATAGACTATTCTACAAGTAAAATAGTCTCTTTCTTGGGTATATGATGAGGTTAAAATAGTACATGTAACAGGAAACCTGTTTAAATTTTAAATTAACAAGATTCTTTAGCAGTCCACTCCCAGGTGGCTCAGTGGTAAAGAATCTGGCGCCAAGCAGGAGATGTGGTTTCAATGCCTGGGTCGGGAAGATCTCCTGGGAAAGGAAGTGGAAACTTACCCAAATATTCTTGCCCGGGAAGTGTCATGGACAGAGGAGCCTGGCAGGCTACAGTTCATGGGGTCACAAAGAGTCAGCCATGACTTAGTGACTAAAAACAAAATTACTGATGAAACTTGTCTACATTTATACAGTATTGAGCTAATGACAACATGAAGCCCTCGTGATTAGGGAAATTTTCAAAATCTTAGCACCAAAACTATAAGTAAAAACTTTTATTTATTTCATTTGGAATATCTGAAATTCAGTACAAAAATGTGTGTTTTAGAATGTTTTCACTAAACTTGATAAATGTCCAGCAGGTGATTCTGAAGTTTCTACTTAGTAGTAAAAGTTAAAACATCAAATACCATTGTAGAAAAAACAGTATAATATTTACTAGTCATGTACCTTGGTCAGGATCTCGTGTTGAAAAACAATTCCTGAAATTAAAAAAAAAGTGTATTGAATGTATTTGAGAATAATGTATTGAGTTTAGAAGTTTTGCTATATGGTAGGTTACAAACAGATTTTGAAAACCAGTCTCAGATTGCTTGACACAGACTTTCTAGTAATGAAACTTATAATTTCTGGTACATTAGCATTCTATGAAAAAACAGTAAGTTATTGACAATACAGGTTTTCTTTCATAACAAAAATATTTTAAGGTAAAGTTGCAAAAGTCATTATCAGTGTTGGAACTAGTTTATTTGAGATTTAAAAAGAATTTAATGTAGGTTTCCAGCTGTAACTACATACCTGTAAGGCATCCCTTACATCATTCAGAGAAACAGTTCAGAAACAAAGACATGGAAACCCAAAGTAAACAAAATACTATGAGGTATCATCAGTGTGGTTATTTTTTATAAAAATAGGACCTTTAATAGCAAAATCCCTGAATATTAAGTAATGACATGGTTATGGCTTTTATATTTCTATATTAAAAAGATTACCTGGATATTAGGGTAAAGAACAAAAATAACTAACAGAGTTAGACATAAATTGAATATTTTATTTTCACCAAGCCAGCAGTTTTATAGTACTTGACACTTTCTGTGATATAGTTGTCAGTCATGTGCTATCTACCAGTTTGTTCTAAACTTAAAAACAAAACAATTTGTCCCTTAAAAATGTATCTAACAGAACTTCTGAAGAGGAAATACATTTATGTAGTTCGAAATGTGAGAATAAAAAGTACTATATAGTGAATAGTCTACTCTTTCTGGCCAGTCTCTTAGATATTCTTGCAGACTTTATGCCTCTCTCTTTTCACACAGAATTTAGCATATTACACAAGCTACTCGAAACTTAAATTTCTTTTAAAAATATTAGTCTGGGAGGTCTTTCCATATTTATACATATAATGTCATCATTCTTATTTTTAAAACAACAGCTTGTGAGTCTTTATATGGATTTTACACAGTTAATTTACAACCCCCACCACTGGTGAATATTTGTGGTAGGCTGTATCATTGTTCACTCCAATATCCATTTCCTGACTTCTGAGATCACATTTCTCTATTCCTTTCCAGCCACATGTCTTGTTTTGACCAGTGAAATATGAGTGACAATGATGTATCACTTACGGTAAAAAACTTTAAGGGACAATGAATATTTTTGTAGTATTCTGTCTTCTTCCCCTTCTCCCTCAACCAGACAAGAGAAACCAGCACAATTCCTTTTCAGCCTGGAAACAGGTACTCCTTCCATGTGAGTATAATAATTAGGACCTGTGCTAAACGCTATGTCTGAATGAGAAACACAATTGCTAAAATGCACAGAGCATATATTTTTTCATTTGTTGCCATAGCATTACCTAGATAATCATAATTGATATGAAAATGATACCAGAATTTGTGCACTACCATAACATAGACCCATGTGTCATCATCATCCTGGTTAGGAAATAAATTGCAAGAATTTTTTAAGTTGGAAGGATAGAGGTCTACATTAAGTTTTGGAGAAACAGTGATAAAATGGTAGTCTGCAATAACTTGACGAGTCACTAACATCCTTCACAGTTTGGTGAAAAGGTTGGGAATCAGAATACGAGTAGTGTGGGTTGTCTGTTAACTAGAAGAAGAAAAAAGCCCAGAGCAGAAATTGCCAGTTTGAAAGGGAAAATGGAAAGGAAGATAGTCCTGAAAGTGAGGACTTGTGGTTTGTAAGTGGAAATTGTGTCTTGATTTCTAACAATAAAAGGCAAAATTAAGAGAAAAAGCCTGTGAAATCAGCCTTGTAGCAAAGATCATATAAAACCTATGGACCATAAAATAAGTACTGGGAATAGATTAAGTGGCTAGCAGTAGATTCAGCATGTTAGAAAGACAGTTTATTTTTTAAAAAAGAAAGAAAAGACAGAAAAGAGAAAGACTAAGGGTACTTTTCTTTAAAACTCTGAAAGCTCAAGGTATGCACAGTTATGTATACATAGAGGGGCATGTCTTAGGAAGAGTTGTGAGTTTGGCTATTTGTATTTACATGATGCTGGTTGAAATCAAATCAAATAAGAGGTCAAAAATTATTTCATTCCCACCAGCAGTGTAAGAGGGTTCCCTTTTCTCCACATCCTCTCCAGCATTTATTGCTTGTAGACTTTTGGATCGCAGCCATTCTGACTGGTGTGAAATGGTACTTCATTGTGGTCTTGATTTGCATTTCTCTGATAATGAGTGATGTTGAACATCTTTTCATGTGTTTGTTGGCCATCCGTATGTCTTCTTTGGAGAAATGCCTATTTAGTTCTTTGGCCCATTTTTTTATTGGATCATTTATTTTTCTGGAGTTGAGCTGTATAAGTTGCTTATATATCTTTGAGATTAGTTGTTTGTCAGTTGTTTCATTTGCTATTGTTTTCTCCCATTCAGAAGGCTGTCTTTTCACCTTGCTTGTAGTTTCCTTTGTTGTGCAGAAGCTTTTAATTTTAATTAGATCCCATTTGCTTATCTTTGCCTTTATTTCCAGTATACTGGGAGTTGGATCATAGAGGATCCTGCTGTGATCTATGTCGGAGAGTGTTTTGCCTATGTTTTCCTCTAGGAGTTTTATAGTTTCTGGTCTTACATTTAGATCTTTAATCCATTTTGAGTTTATTTTTGTGTACGGTGCACCAATCTATGTTCAATGTAGGATGCAGGATGCATGGGGCTGATGCACAGGATGATTCAAATAGAGGATGTGGGGTGGGAGGTGGGAGGGGGCTTCGGCATTGGAAGACTGTGTTCACCTATGGCTGATTCGTGTCAATGTATGGCAAAACAAATACAGTATTGTAATTAAAATAAATAAATTAATTAAAAAATTTATTTCAGTTATCCTATCAAGACAAATGTTAACCTGAACTGAAGTAGACTATTGTGTTTCTAACACTCTGTAGGTAGAAAATGGGCTGAGAAAGCTTTTTACCACTTAAAAAGTTGTCACATATCTTCTTCAGTTGTAGCCCAGGAAGATAATGGGAAAAGAATTGCCTCCCAGAGGGTGTACTTAAGGATCATGGGTAACTGTGGCATGGGGACTGCTCTTAGGAAGACAAATCAAAGGCTTATTCCCCAGTTTCAGGACAAATGCTCTTTTCTGTATATGACCAATGTGAATTGGCCTTGCTAAATATGAATAATTGTTGTATGTTCCTCGATATTTCTCCATCTAAATGGAGGTGTTCATAGCAGAATTGCTGTCCTTATTTCACTACTGTGCTTCTGGTAGAGAGTGTCCATGGTAAATTGGAACAACTGAGACCTAGGGCTTTAATAGCAAAGGAGTAAATTGATGATGTGTTCTAGTAGTTGCCATTGGAGGGGGAGCAGTGAGTGTCTGAGAAAGGAAACCAAAGGTTTGTGATCTGAAAAGAAGACTGGTCAGTCTAATTATAGTTCATAAATATTTAATTTCCTACCATGGAAGAGGATCGTAATCACATTCCTTCTCACATTGGCCAAAATTGGCCAAGTGCTTTGCTTCCCACCCCCCCACCAAAAAAAGAAACAAACCTAGAACTTCTGTGGTCAGAATTTTTATAGCATGGGGTATATTTTGTCATTTACTTTTCCATTACCGCAGCCCTCACCATTTCCAGACAGTTCCTGTTCCATAAAAATTCTTTAAGCAGAATCCACTTAAAACTTTACTGCTTTAAACCATTAAAATCCTGGTGTTGTCTGTTACTTCAGCCTAATGTAGCCTACTCTGATATGTAAGCTTTCTCCAGCCTTTTGCTCTAACAAATAAAACTACAATGACTTAACATACATCATTCCGAAAATGTGTCAAGGGACCTGAAATTTAACTTCTCAAAAGTGGAATTATCACTTTTTGTTTACTAGGCGTTTATGAGTTGCTCATTTATTAACACTTGACAGGAAAGTTTTGGTAGTACATTTAAGATGGTGAATCTGGAAAGCAAACATTTTGAAAATGAGCAAACATATTAATGTTTGTGAAAGAAACTCATACCTTGGAGAAAGCATTGTGTAAACTATTGTTTAAAATAGTTCTATGTGATTCTGAAGCAAATATAAATATGTATTATAAAAATTTATCTTCTATAAAGTTATAAATATAGATACATAGAAATAGAATTTTCCAGCAAAGATTAAAATCTTCCATACAAAGAGATTCAGTGGGTTTTGAATCTAATTAAAATATTTGTAACATCCGATTATTTGAAAAAAACTTATTTATGTAAGAGAAGGTATATATGAATTCACTAAACAAGTTAAGGAACTAAAGGGGGAAAATCATATGATAACATTGCTATATGTGTAAATAATATTTGATAAAGTTCAGCACTCTGTAGCAGAAGAAACTCAACTAGGGATATAGGTAATTTCCTTTACCTAATAGATGGTATCTAAGAAAATATTTCAGATGGTCAACACCGAAATCAGATTGATTATATTCTTTGCAGCCAAAGATGCAAGAGAGTTCCAGAAAAACATCTATTTCTGCTTTATTGACTATGCCGAAGCCTTTGACTGTGTGGATCACAACAAACTGTGGAAAATTCTGAAAGGGATGGGAATACCAGACCACCTGACCTGCCTCCTTAGAAATCTTTATGCAGGTCAGGAAGCAACAGTTAGAACTGGACATGGAACAACAGACTGGTTCCAAATAGGAAAAGGAGTACGTCAAGGCTGTATATTGTCACCCTGCTTATTTAACTTCTATGCAGAGTACATCATGAGAAACACTGGGCTGGAAGAAACACAAACTGGAATCAAGATTGCCAGGAGAAATATCAGTGACCTCAGATATGCAGATGACACCACCCTTATGGCAGAAAGTGAAGAGGAACTCAAAAGCCTCTTGATGAAAGTGAAAGAGGAGAGTGAAAAAGTTGGCTTAAAGCTCAACATTCAGAAAACAAAGATCATGGCATCTGGTCCCATCACTTCATGGGAAATAGATGGGGAAACAGTCGAAACAGTGTCAGACATTTTTTGGGGGGCTCCAAAGTCACTGCAGATGGTGACTGCAGCCATGAAATTAAAAGACACTTACTCCTTGGAAGGAAAGTTATGACCAATCTAGATAGCATATTCAAAAGCAGAGACATTACTTTGCCAACTAAATTCCGTCTAGTCAAGGCTATGGTTTTTCCAGTGGTCATGTATGGATGTGAGAGTTGGGCTGTGAAGAAATGGGGGAATGATTTGGGAGAATGGCATTGAAACATGTATACTATCTTGTAAGAACGAAGTGGCAATGTTCAATACAGGATGCAGGATGCATGGGGCTGGTGCATGGGATGATTCAGGGAGATGATATGGGGTGGGAGGTGGGAGGGGGCTTTGGCATTGGGAGATCGTGGACACCTGTGGCTGATTCATGTCAATGTATGGCAAAACAAATACAGTATTGTAATGTAGAATAAAGTATTAAAAAAATAAAAAAAGAAAAAAAGAAAAAGAAAAATTGACAAGTCCTTCCCAGTTTTAGCAAGCAAAAAAAAAAAAAAAGAAAGCTGAGCGCCGAAGAATTGATGCTTTTGAACTGTGGTGTTGGAGGAGACTCTTGAGAGTCCCTTGGACTGCAAGGAGATCCAACCAGTCCATTCTAAAGGAGATCAGCCCTGGGTGTTCATTGGAAGGAATGATGCTGAAGCTGAAACTCCAGTATTTTGGCCACCTCACACAAAGAGTTGACTCATTGGAAAAGACTCTGATGCTGGCAGAGACTAGGGGCAGGAGGAGAAGGAGATGACAGAGGATGAGATGACTTGATGGCATCAGAGACTTGATGGACTTGAGTCTGAGTGAACTCCGGGAGTTGGTGTTGGACAGGGAGACCTGGTGCTGCAATTCATGGGGTCGCAAAGAATTGGACACAACTGAGCGACTGAACTGAACTGAAGAAAATATTTGGTAGAGGACTTCCTGGTGGCCCAGATGGTAAAGCGTCTGTCTGCAATGTGAGAGACCTGGGTTTGATCCCTGGGTTGGGAAGATTCCCTGGAGAAGAAAATGGCAACCCACTCCAGTACTCTTGCCTTGAAAATCCCATGGATAGAGGAGCTTGGTGCAGGCTACTCTCCATGGGGTCGCAAAGAGTTGGGCACAACTGAGCGACTTCACTTATTATTAATGAAATACTGAAAACTTTCTGCTTGAGATTAGGAATAAGAGGATGATGCAAGTTTATGACATTTCCATTAAACATTTTATTAAATATCTTAACAGTGTTGTAAGTCATGGAGAGGAATAAGAGACAGATCTGCCATTATTAAGATGATATGACTGTGATTAGAGAAAATCCAAAGAATGAACAAATGACTTAATTTAGCATGGTCACTGACCATAAGATCAGTATATAAAATCAACTGTCCACCTACATCAGCAATAAACAACTAGAAATAACATTTCTAAAAGTTATCAACTAAGTAGGGAAAATATTACCACTTTATAATAGATAAAAGCCAGCAAATTTCTAGGAATAAATCTAATAAAATGTATATGATATCTCCACATCATAATTTTTCAACAGCAGCATTACAGAACTGCAAGTGCTACTACTTGATCCAAAAAGAAGTGGCATACCATCAAGAAGAAAAATTAAAGTAGGCCGAAATATAGAGATTTATGATGTTTACTGATTACAATGTTCAGTACTATAAAGATGTCAGTCCTATATAAATTGATATGTAGCTTTACAGTCATGCCAATAAAATTTCCACCTATTTTGCCTTTTTGGAAATGAACTAGTTGGTTTTAAAATTTATATGAAATGCAAAAGAGAATCATTTAGGTAACAGAAGATGAATTTGGTCTATGCTGTTATTCTCACACTCCCAAGGAAGTGCTTTTCCTCCTCTGACAAAATGAGGGAAAATCCAATTTTCTTTGTCATCACAATTTGTCAAAATACCTTTACCTGCCCTTCTCTGTTGACAGTCTCTGCAGTCCCCTTACTGTAATGCTAAGAAACCTTTCTTTTCTTGGTCTAGAGACTTTTAGTTGCTTCAAAATGTAGTGTAGAAGGCATGGGTAGCTGAATTAAAGCTTGCTTAATGATTTTTCACATCATTAAAGCCTACATGTATTAAATAAAGACCTTATTTTAATCCAGTAGACAAAAGAACCTTCTTAGAGTTATACTTTTAACAAAATAACCTTTAATAGAACTAATATCGATACATCTCAGTAAGACCAATTAATTGATATCTCTGCTTCCAAGAATCCAAATGGCAATAAACAAAATTTACAAAGTCTGGACTTTAATCTTCTATTCATATACGACTCTTTCTTACTCTCAGTATGACTTTCCCAATAATTTTCTATCTCATCAAACTCCTGGTCTCAAGATAACTTTATGCAAAGCTTTTTAGCCTTCTCATTCTTAATCAGGTGCTTCTCCTGTGTGTAATCTAGGGATGATGCTTATTTATCTCTCATGGATCATTGTAGTGTAAATGTTGTGTTACAGAAATTTCAAATGCAATACATTTGTATTCAGTTCAGCTAAGTTTCAGAATAAAACAGACCCCAGTGTCTCAAAACCAACACAATGTCTCAAAAACAACAGCAGTTTACTGATCACTCAAGTTAACAGTTCAAGGAAAGTGTGTCTAGTTCCTAGGTATCTCATCCATGAACTGAGGCATTATCTACTTTTTCTAGGACAGGACAGTCACGCATTCAGTGGCAGGAGGCAATAAAACAAGAAATATGTACAGAGGAATTTCTTGTCTAGGTGTGGAAGTGCTACATATCACTCTTGCTATATTCTCTTGTGCAGAGCTCAGAGCTCAGTTAAGTGGTTCATTTAACTACGCTGTATCTGGGAAATATAGATTGGTTATGCAGCTAGCCAGGTGGTTTATGTTCAGTTCAGTCACTCAGTCGTTCCAACTCTCTGTGACCACATGGACTGCAGCACTCCAGGCTTCAAGATCCGACAAGAATAGAAAAGAATGCCTTTTTTTTTTTTTTTTAAATGGAGAATTTCTTTACAATGTTTTTCTGGTTTCAGCCACATAACAAAGCAAATGAGTCACTATATATAATCCCCTCATTCTTGAGTCTTCCTCCACCATCCCATCCCACCCCTCCAGGATGTCACAAAACACTAGGCTGGGCTCCCTGTATTATATTATAGCAGCTTCCCACTAGTTATCTATTTTACACATGATAGACTATATATACACACTGCTTTCTCAGCTTGTCCTATCCTTGCTTTCCCCCACTGTGTTATATGTCTTGAGAGAAGAATGCTTCTATTTGAGATTACTATGGCAATGTCTATGGGTTACAGCAAAGTGTTCAGTTTGTCACTCAGTCATGTCCAACTCTTGGCAACTCCATGGACTGCACAATGCTTGGCTTCCCTGTACATCACCAACTCACAGAGATTGCTCAAACTCATGTCCATTGAGTTAATGATGCCATCCAACCATCTCATCTCTGTAGTCCCAGTTTCCTCCTACCTAAAATCTTTCCCAAAATCAGAGTCTTTTCATTGAGTCAGTTCTTCACATTAGATAGCCAAAGTATTGGAGTTTCAGCTTCAACATCAGTCCTTCCAATGAATATTCAAGACTGATTTCCTTTAGGATGGACTGGTTGGATCTCAGTGCAGTCCAAGGGACTCTCAAGAGTGTTCTCCAACACCAAAGTTCAAAAGCATCAATTCTTCTGAGCTCAGCTTTATAGTCCAAATTTCACATCCATACATGACTAATGGAAAAAAAAAATAGCTTTGACTAAGACGGACTTTTTGGCAAAGTAATGCCTCTGCTTTTTGATATGCTGTCTAGGTTGGTCATAGCTTTTCTTCCAAGAAACAAACGTCTTTTAATTCCATGGCTGCAGTTACTATCTGCAGTGATTTGGAGACCCCCAAAATAAATTCTCTCACTGTTTCCATTCCTTCCCAATCTATTTGCCATGATCTTAGTTTTGTAAAGTGAGTTTTAAGCCAACTTTTTCATTCTCCTCTTTCACTTTCATCAAGAGGTTCTTTAGTTCTTATTTGCTTTCTGCCATAAGGTGGTGTCGTCTGCATATCTGAGGTTATTGATATTTCCTTGGAAATCTTGATTCCAGCTTGATGTGCTCTGCATATAAGTTAAATAAACAGAGTGAGAATATACAGCCTTGACATACTCCTTTCCCGATTTGGAACCAAGCTGTTGTTCCATATCCAGTTCTGTTACTTCTTGACCTGTATACAGCTTGGTGGTCTGGTATTCCCATCTCTTTAAGAATTTTCCACAGTTTGTTGTGACCCACACAAAAGCTTTGGCATAGTCAATAAAACAGAAGTAGATATTTTTCTGGAACTTGCTTGCTCTTTCGATGATCCTACGGATGTTGGCAATTTGATCTCTGGTTCCTCTGCCTTTTCTAGAACCAGCTTGTGCATCTGGAAGTTCACAATTCACGTGCTGTTGAAGCCTGGCCTAGAGAATTTTGAGCGTTACTTTGCTAGTGTGTGAGATTAGTGCAATTGTGTGGTAGATTAAGCATTCTTTGGCATTGCCTTTCTTTGGGATTGGAGTGAAAACTGACCATTTCAAATCTTGTGGCTACTGCTGGGTTTTCCAAACTTGGCAGCATCACCTCCATTAGCTTTGTTTGTAATGATGCTTCCCAAGGCCCACTTGATTTTGCATTCCAGGATATCTGGCTCTAGATGAGTGATCACACCATCGTGGATATCTGGTTCATGAAAATCTTTTCTATATAGTTTTTCTGTGTATTTTTGCCATCTCTTAATATTTTCTGCTTCTGTTAGGTCCATACCATTTCTGTACTTTATTGTTCCCATCTTTGTTTGAAATGTTCCCTTGGTATCTCTAATTTTCTTGAATAGATCTCTAGTTTTTCCCATTCTGCTGTTGTCCTCTATTTCTTTGCATTGATCATGGAGGATAGCTTTCTTATTTCTCCTTGCTATTCTTTGGAATTCTGCATTCAATGAGTAAATCTTTCCTTTTCTCCTTTGCCTTTTGCTTCTCTTCTTTTCTCAGCTATTTGTAAGGCCTCCTCAGACAACCATTTTGCCTTTTGTCATTTCTTTTTCTTGGGGGTGGTCTTGATCATTGCCTCCTATACAATGTTATGAACCTGCATTCATAGTTCTTCAGGCACTCTGTCTATCCAATCTATCCCTTGAATCTATTTGTCACTTCCATAGTATAATCTAGTCATAAGGGATTTGATTTAGGTCATACCTGAATGTTCTTGTGGTTTTCCCTACTTTCTTCAACTTCAGTCTGTATTTGTCAATAAGGAGTTCATGATGTGAGCCACAGTCAGCTCCTGGTCTTGTTTTTGCTGATTATATAGAGCTTCTCCATCTTTGGCTTCAGAGAATATAGTCAATCTGATTTCAGTATTGACTGTCGGTGATGTCCATGTGTAGAGTCTTATTTTGTGTTGTTGGATGAGGGTGTTTTTATAACCAGTGTGTTCTCTTGGCAAAACTCTGTTAGCCTTTGCTCTGCTTCATTCTGTACTCCAAGGACAAATTTACCTGCTACTCCAGGTATCTCTTGACTTCCTACTTTTGCACTCCAGTCCCCTATAATGAAAAGAACCTCTTTTTGGGTGTTAGTTCCAGAAGGTCTTGTAGGTCTTCATAGAACCATTCATCTTTAGCTTCTTCAGCAATAT
Source organism: Nanger dama (assembly GCA_917880005.1). Lineage (NCBI taxonomy): Eukaryota > Metazoa > Chordata > Mammalia > Artiodactyla > Bovidae > Nanger > Nanger dama. Next base: position 24,011,294 of record CAKJTW010000022.1, read on the forward strand.
TGGCTGGGGCATAGACTCGGATTACTGTTTACTGAATGGTTTGCCTTGGAAAGAGACAGATCTTTCTGTCATTTTTGAAACTGCAACCAAGTATTTACTTTTGGACTCTTTTTTGACTATGAGGGCTAGTCCATTTCTTCTTAGGGATTCTTGCCCACAGTAGTAGATAATGGTCATGTGAGTTAGATTCACCCATTCCAGTCCATTTTAGTTCACTGGTTCCTAAAATGTTGATGTTCATGCTTGTCATCTTCTGTTTGATCACATGCAATCTACCTTGATTCATGGACTTAACATTCCAGGTTCCTATGCAATATTGTTTTTCATAGCATTGCACACTGCTTCCTTCACCAGTCACATCCACAACTGGACATTTGCTTTGGCTCCATCTCTTTCTTCTTTCTGAAGTTATTTCTCCACTCTAGTAGCATTTTGAGCACTTACCGACCTGGTGAGTTCATCTTTCATGTCCTATCTTTTTGCCTTTGCATACTGTTCATGGGATTCTCAAGGCAAGAATACTGAAATGGTTTGCCCTTCCCTTCTCCAGTGGACCATATTTTGTCAGAATTCTCCACTGTGACCCATCCTTCCTGGGTAGCCCTACATGGCATGGCTTATAATTTCATTGAATTAGATAAGGCTATGGTCCATGTGATCAGATTGGTTAGTGTTCTGTGATTGTGGTTTTCATTCTATCTGCCCTCTGATTGAGAAGGATAAGAGGCTTATGGAAACTACCTGAAAGGAGAGACCGACTGAAAGGGAAACTGGGTCTGGTTCTGATGGGTGGCCATGCTCAGGAAACCTTTAATCCAATTTTCTGTTGATGGTCAGGGCTGTGTTTTCTCCCTGTTGTTTAACCTGGAGGCCTCACTCAGTGCCCCCAACCCTGCGGCAGGCCACTGCTGACCCACATCTCTGCTAGAGATTCCTGGACACTCATGAGCAAGTCTGGGTTAGTGTCTTGTGGGGTCACTGCTCCTTTCTCCTGGGTCCCAGTACACACCGGGTTTTGTTTGTGCCCTCCAAGAGTCTGTTTCCCCAGTCCTGTGTAAGTTCTGGTGGCTCTACAGTGGGGTTAATGGTGATCTCCTCCAAGAGGCTTATGCCATACCAAGGCATATTAAAAGCCTCTAACATAAAGTTCAAACAAATTCATTGTTTCCTGATGACAATGAATAATCCGAAATGTGCTTAATTATATGTCATTATAGTCCTAATGTGTATCATTATATTTCATTTCATTCATTCTCTGAATCTGTAACATGTAGAATCTTCATTTTACTCATTTGATTATGGAGTCAAAGGAAGATCATTCAGCTCTTTGAAGGTACTAGCTCAGCAATATGCAAATTGACCTTTCTCCACTCAACTGCATTTTTAAAATCATTGCCCTCCTCTAGATAACAGTATCTTTTACATAACTGATTTTGAAAGTCACACTTACCACCACATTATACTTCTTTATTAAAACACTTTCCAAAATCCAAGCAATGAGTTTTCAAAATTTATAAATATGCTATTGATATTCTCTTAATTGAGTCTCCAATATGAGTCTTTTTTAGAGGCTCCCATTTCCTAGGGGTTGAAAATGAAATCCCAATATGGTGTTCAATGCCTTTCATAATGGGGATTGCTATCTCCAGTAGCCTTCCCTCTTCTCTTTACCCCTCTCCTCAGTACTTCAGACACAAGATACTGTTCCCTGCCCCTAAATAATGCAAGCAATTTTCAGTGTAATTCTTTCCTTCCTCTCCCCAAAAATAGCCTTTTCCCTTACCCCTTCTCTCATTTTCCTTCTCTGCCTTCTTGATATAGCTGTTCTTAAAGGTATAACTCAAATGTTATACATTCCCTTTCTTAATACCCATAAACTCAATCAATCACCATTTCCTTTTGCTCCCACAGGAAATGTTTATATTTGTTTTATAGCATTTATCACTGCAGACTTGCATTGTAGTTACTTGTGAATGTATCTCTTTCCCTTCACTCAGGATACATTGAAATTCTTGATAGTAGTTAGAACATCTTATCCACCTTTTTGTCTCCAGTGTATGTACACAAATAAAATAGTTGTGGGATTGAATTCTAACAATCTGGGTGCTTATTTTATTAATGTTTTAAGAAAAGCAAAAACCCAAAAATCTCTTATGTGTTTTTCTTTCATTCTTACAGAGAGACCTTAGAAATAGTCATTAGGAAGTTTGAGAACATTTTGTAAACAGATATAAAAATCCACTTGTGAAAAGGGAAAAGAAAAATATGTGTTAATGTTAACAACCTAAATGAATCTTTTAGAATAGCATTAATCAAGTGTTGTAAATGGATATTTCTTATATACTTTTATAAAACCATATAACCTAAGCCACATGGGCTCCACTAAGAATATGCAATGAGTATTTTAAAATTCTATGTAGATATACTTCAGGATGTGAGTGATCTATATACCAAGAATATATTTTCTATGGTTATGAAGGAGAGTGAAAGAACTTACTAGAAAATATATGGATGAATACAAATTTGCCTTTGACGGGCTTATGCAAGAAAGACAGCTAAGGTAGTTTATCAGTGACTGACAAGTACTTTGCAAGTCAGAAGACTGTTTTTTTTTACTCCAGAATTAGAGGTCAGAACAACCTTTATTCAATAGAGAAGGCCAACTTTTGCCTTTTTCCAGACCCTTTCATCTCCTATATAGAATAATCTCTGCTTTAATCAAAGAGTATTTTACAAAGAGCTCCAGGTCTACCAGATGGTGAGTATAAAATACATCTTCCTGCCAAAGATGTATTATATATTGTCTGTTATATAACAGTGTGAGCTGTGAATAGCCCCTTGTCCCCTGAGAATCAAACTTGTACCACCCACTGCCTTGGCCTGGGGTTCTTCCTCTGTGACTCTGCCTGACGCTACAGTTGTCTGCTATAGCTGAAGTCTTACCTAGAACTTCAGCTCTATTGTTTGCAGCTCGGATACTTTAACACTGTGTGAAGCCCTGTCCTCTGGGTGATGAATCCTTTTCTGCATCTTCAGTACTAACTAAAAGCTTACAGAGATAAGCTTTCAACATGTTTTCTCCTATAACCTATTTTCTGGGCTCTGTGCCTATGATATAGGTTTTGGTTTGGACTTCAAATTCTGACTTGATCAAATTAGGGAAGGCCTTGTCTCTTAAGCCACTAAGCATTGAATAGCAGGACTCTCCCTTCCCATCTTGTTTTCCAAAAAGCTAATCCTACAAATTGGGTCCATTTTCCCAGCTTGCTCTTATTTGCCTGTTTCTGCCCAAGTGAAAGTGATCTTAGTTTAAGTTTTTTACCCAGTTTTGGCCTACATAAATGGTTATTTCAAAATGTTCCAATTTTTGTTTGCAGCAGCCACTCTTTTATCTGCAAAAGAACATAATTTGTCCCTTGATTCCTCTTATGCTAGTGACCTAAGCCATATGACCTATGCCATAATCACATGTGTTTTTGTGCATAATCACAGTGCATATTGCAAGTCTCTACACAGCATATGTAGACATATTTAGTAGCGTTTATTCCTGTTTCTGTAGCAGATGTGAGTTTGTCTGTTATTCTGACACATTTAATACCTATTAAACTTGTAGCTACTTTCTTTTCTCCTCCCTTCTCCACACAGTCAGGGTAAGGGTATTAAGGCAGCTGGCACAAAGGAAATATCACAGTAGGTCAGAGGGCAGATTATGATATTTTAACATTGAATTTTGAAAAAACTAGCTGTGTTTCCTTAGGCAAATCATCTACCCTTTCACTGCAGTCATTTCCCTTATCTGTAAAGTGGAATAATTATATATTTTATTCTGAGAATTTAGAATTGGACTCAATGTAAAGGACTTGTTATAATAGCATATTAAAGGCTTAGTGGATGTTAGCTATGATTATGGTAAACATTTTAAATGTTTCTTAAATAAATTAGACCAAATAAGAGATCATTAGGAAAACAAAGGGAAATTATTGTTTATGGACTACAAACTAACACTACCTGTGCACATAGAATCCAGGAGGATATTTTGATGTAATGATACTTGAAGATTGAAGAGTTATCAGGAAAAAATTGTATTATTTGTTTCTGCTAGAAAGACATTAGAAACATAACTAAAAAAACATGTATAGAAGAAAGTTTCAGTAGTATAATATGTTGTCAAGTTGGCAAATTAAAGGTAATAATTATAGAATGGTGATATTTGCATGGTTCCTCTTTTAGTTCCTCCTTTTCAACAAAAAATTAGACATTTATGCATGAACAAAAGTACTTGTGTGGAAGTTGTGGGATCCAGCACCATATGCCAAGGGATCTATGAGGAGTCATATGAGGAGTCTTGCCCATGTGGGCATTAGCAATAAGTAGACTGATCTTATTGTGGAACTGTGGAACCAAAAGAGAAGCAAACTTACAACCTCTTTTTTTACAGTTGGGAAAAACCTGAACTGCTGACCTGGGCAGATTCCTACGGATGAGAGAGAGATTTTGAAGTCCAGCCTTTCTGAAGGCTGATTCCAGCATGCAATTGGTGCTATGGAGATGGTAAGAGCAACTTCGACAGTGCTGCCCCTCCCAAAGAAAGACTATACAATGATGACCTATCAGGGGGTGGTGACCTCCCTCACAGGAGGAGAGCAGTGAATGATTGCCCAGCTACCCTGTTTCTCTCTAGCAGCACTCAGAGTCCTGGGGAGTCCAGTCTATGACTGGAGGATGGAGGAGATCAGGAAGAGAAAAGTTTAAATAACATTAAAGGGAAATAGGCCTTGATGCCTGTGCTCAGCAGTAAGCCCCCTCATGAGCATGGGGAGTACCACACCTGTCACACAGAAGGAGTGCTCCCTATTGGGGTCAGCAGTCACCCTGGGCACCCTGAGCACTCTGCACACCTCCTACCACTCTGTAGTCAGCCCCTGGGGTAGTCATGAGACCAAGCTCCAGTAGACAATGTATTCAGATAAACTAAGGAAAAAGAGAAGGCCCAAATATCACAAAGAGGAGACATCATGACTGACCCCACAGAAATACAAAATATAATGAGACTACTGGAAACAGCATTATGTCAATAAATTGAATAACTTAAAAGAAATAGAATCCTAGAAACACACAACCCACTCATCTGAATTGGGAAGAAACAGAAAATGTGAGTACACAGGTAATAAGTAAAGGGATTGAATCAATAATCAAAAGCTACCTGCACAGAGGAGCCCTAGATCAGAGGTTTCACTGGCAAATTCTATCAAACTTTTAAAGAATTTTTTCTCATCCTTCTCAAAGTCCTCTATACTTGCAAACTTAAGGCTGCTGCTGCTAAGTCGCTTCAGTCGTGGCCGACTCTGTGCGACCCCATAGACGGCAGCCCACCAGGCCCCCCTGGGATTCTCCAGGCAAGAACACTGGAGTGGGTTGCCATTTCCTTCTCCAATGCATAAAAGTAAAAAGTGAAAGTGAAATAGCTCAGTCGTGTCCGACTCAGTGATCCCGTGGACTGCAGCCCACCAGGCTCCTCCGTCCAAGGATTTTCCAGTCAAGAGTACTGGAGTGGAGTGCCATTGCCTTCTCCAAAACATAAAGCTAGGGTTACTCTTTTACCAAATCCAGGAAAGTACACTACAAAAAAAAGAAAACTAGAAATTATCCCTGATGAACACAGATGTAAAATTCTCAAGAAAGTATTAAGGAAGCAAATTCAACAGCACAGTAAAAGGGTCCTTCACTAAGATCAAGTGGGATTGATCCCACAACCATCTTAAGGATGATTCATCAAAAACAAGTCAATAAATGTGACACCACAATAATAGAACTCAAGATAAAAATCATGATCATATAAACTGATGCAGAAAAAAATGTTTAACAATTTTCTTAATAAAACTGAATATAAGGAGAATATAATATAAAAGGACATATATGCAAACCGACAGCTTAAAATAATACTCAATGGTGAAAAACTGAAAGCTTTTTATTTAAGATGAGAAATAAGACAGGGTGCCCACTCTCACATCTTATCCATCACAATACTGATAGTCCTAGCTATAGAGATTAAGCTAGAAAAGACCATAAAAGGCATTCAGACTGAAATGAAAGAAGTAACACTGTCATTTTCAGATAATATGATTTGAACTCCTAAAGACACAACCAAATAACTGTTGAAACTAGTCAGTTAATTCAGCAAAGTTGCAAGATACAAAGTCAACAAACAAAAATTAGTTGCATTTATATATCCTGAAACAAAATATCTGAAAAAGAATTAGAGAAAACTATCTCATTCAATATAGCATCAATAACTAGGAATAAATGTAACCAAAGAAATACAAGATCTATACTCAAAACTATGAGACTTTTGTGAAGAAATTAAAGACACAAAAAGATATCCTTTGTTCTTGGGCTAGAACGGTTATTTTTAAAATGTATTTACTATCCAAAGCCATCTATGAATCAAGTGTAATCCCTATCAAAATTCCAACAGTACTGGATGAATCATAATTTTTAAAAATCCTAGCTACTTAAGAAAACACAGAAATCAATAGAACACAGCAGGAGGTATTACACTTCCTGATTTCAAAACATACTATGAAGATACAATGATCAAAACAGTAATGTGCTGACAGAAAAATACATATATAAACATGGGAAACAAAATGAGAGTCCAGAAATACCCTCTAGTCAACTAATATTTGACAAGAAAGCCAAGACTACTCAATTAGAAAAATAATAATCTCTTCAACAAATGGTGCTGGAAAAAGTGAACAGCTTCATGCAGAAAAATGAAATTAGTCTGGATTTTACCCACTCACAAAAATGAACTAAAATATATGCAAGGTTTTAACATAAGACCTGTTACCATAAATGTATTAGAAAAATTCATAGGCAAAAATGTCCTTGATATTAATCAGGCAATGATTTTTTAGATATGACACTAAAAGTATAGGTAGCAAAAGCAAGAATGAACAAGTAGGGATACATCAAACTAAAAAGCAAAATAAACAGCCAAAAAAGGCAAATTATGTGATGGAAGAAAATATTTGTTACATATATATACACATATGTATATGTATATATATAGGATGGAGGCTAATATCTAAAATATACAAGGGCCCTATACAGTTGGATGGGGTGGGGGACCAATACAATAAAAGGGCAGGGGAATTAGACATTTTTTTCAGTAACAACATCCAAGTGATTAACAGCTACATGAAGAGGTGCTCAACATTACAAATAATCAGGGAAAGAGAAATCAAACCCACAGTGAGCTGTAACCAAACACCTCTTAGAAGGCTATCAAGGAGACAAGAGATAACTAATATTGGCGAGGATGTGGAGAAAAAGGAACCCTTCTACAGTCTCGGTGGGAATGTAAAATGGTTCAAACACTATGGAAAATCTAGAAGTTCCTTAAAAAATTGAAAATGGAATTACTATATGATCCAGCAATTTAATTTCAGAGCATATACTGAAAGGAAGTGAAAATAGACATTGAAGAGATATGTAAGGTGAAGTTGCTTAGTTGTGTCCGACTCTTTGCGACCCTGTGGACTGTAACCTACTAGGCTTCTCCATTCATGGGATTCTCCAGGCAAGAATACTGGAGTGGATTGCCATTTCCTTCTCCAGGGGATCTTCCCAACCCAGGTATGGAACCCAGGTCTCCCGCATTGGAGGCAGATGCTTTAACCTCTGAGCCACCAGGGAAGCCTGAAGAGATATATGCACTCCGTTTATTGTAGCATTATTCTCAATTTCTAAGATATGGAAACAACATGAGTGTTCATCAATACATGAAAGGATAAATAAAATGTGGAATACAAACATACAGATATTATTCAGCCATGAGAAAGAACATCCTGCCATTTGCAACAGGAACGGACCTTGAGCACATTATGCTAAGTGAGATAAGTCAGAAAATCAAACACTGTGATCTCAATTATGTGTGGACTCTGAAAAAGCCAAACTCATAAACACAGTAGAAATGTGATTGCTAGGTGCTGGGGGTGAAGAATTGGGGAGATACTGTTTAAGATAAAAAATTTGCCACCAATAGATAAAGTCCTGGATATCTAATGCACAACATAGTGATTATAGAAATAATACTGTCTTCCAGTTGCTAAGAGACTAAATCTTAATTATTCCCAACACACAACAAAATGATAATTATGTGATCTTATAGAGGTGTTAATCATCTTGCAATATGTTTCAATGAACACAATGTACACCTTAAACTTACAGGCTGTAGTACTTCAGTTTTGTCTCAATTCCAAAAATAAAACCACATTAAAAAAGTAATAAATGATACAAACACTGTGTATTCTAGACCAGCCTGCTTAACATAAATTTCTATGTGGACAGAAATGGTCTTATCTGCAAGACCTGCAATGGTAGCCAAGAATTACACCCCAATACTCATAGCAGCACTATTTACAATAGCCAAGATATGGAAGCAATCTAAGTGTTCATCAATACTTGAATAGATAAAGAAGAAGTTATGTGCATATATAATGAAATTTTAGCCATAAAAAAGCAATCAAATTCTGCCATTTGCAACAATATGGATGGACCTGGAGATTATTATGCTTAATGAAATATGCAAGACAGTCATAAAAAGTGTATGTACTTAGTTGTTCAGTCATGTCCTAGTCTGTACCCCCATGGACTGTAACCTGCTAGGCACTTCTGCCCCTGGGGATTCTCCAGGCAAGAATACTGGAGTGTGTTGCCATGCCCTCCTCCAAGTGATCTTCCCAACCCAGAGATCAAACCCAGGTCTCTCACATTGCAGGTGGATTCTTTACTGTCTGAGCCACCAGGGAAGTCCTAAAAAGTGTATATTATCACTTATATGTGGAATCTAAACAAGGAATAAAGCAAAATGGACTCACAGTTATAGAGAACAAACTAGGGGTTACCAGTGGGGAGGGGGCAAAGGGGAAGGTCAAGATGGGGGACAGAGGGTGAAGAGATGCAAACTACTATGTATAAAATAAACTATAAAAACATACATCAGAGGGAAACATCGATAATTTTGAGTTGAGTATAATCTATAAAAGTATCGAATCACTATGTTGTACATCTGAAACACATAAAATGTAAATCAACTATACTTCAACTTAAAAAATGAATTCACTAGTGAATTTTGGCTAATGAAACTAAGGATAATATTTTAATTTTAGATTTTAGGTATTTAGTAAAGAGAAGTAGAGAGCAATAAATAGTTAGTTTCTCTTATTCCCACAATTTAGGTAGCTGACAGATATAAAAATATGTAGAATCTCTTAATATAAAATTTGGATGAAAACAGCATGGTTTCTGAAGGAGAAAACATAACATGAGTAACTTTTGCAGTTTTAGAATAGAATCAATACATATGGTAAGAGACAGGTTAATTTATATTTTGCTTTCATTTTTGTTACAAATGCTAACATTTTTGATATCCAAAGACCCAAGAATTTTGTATTATCATGCAGTTACAATAATTAATCAATGATCTAGGGAAAAATGATATTCTGAATAGCCACTATTTTTTACCCCAGGCATATGTATATATTTCATTGATATGTTTATGGTGTTTGTTTTCACAAGATTTTTAAAAATTAACTTTATCCATGAGCTTCACTATTAATAATCACAAATTCTATCCTGTCTATAAAACCTGAATTAATTATTTATGTTTCCACCAGCCAGCCTTAAACCTATTTCTTTCTTGTTTCCTCCTCTACTACTTTCTATTGTGAATTTTAAAACTACTTAATAAGCTCTTTACTTACATAATTTGGTATCTATATTCTGCTAATCTGTAGGGATTTAAGCTGCTCTTTGAGTTACATTCTTAGAATGATCTGTTAATACATAATTGTTTTATTACACTCTTAATCACAATAAGAATTAATAAAAACAATTCTTAATTATATTAACGGGCTTCCCTGGTGGCTCAGACAGTAAAGAATCTGCCTGAAATGCAGGAGACCGGGTTCGTTCCTGGGTTGGGAAGATCCCCTGAACAAGAGAATGGCTACCCATGCCAGTTTCCTTGTCTGGAGAATTTCATGGACAGAGGAGTCTGGTGGGCTACAGTCCATGGACTCGCAAAGAGCTGGACATGACTGAGGTGACTGACAGTAACCATCATATTAATGTCGTGAAAGAGTTTTGTATCTCCAAAGACTTTATTTCTTTAGTGCATCAATAGTTTATAAAATAGATTCTAACAGAAGGATTTTCTTAAATTCGTCAAAATTGGGAGTTAACAAAGTACTTCAATTCTCTGTTGACATTGTAGCACAGAACCCTTACACTTGTCATTGAAAATTCCATTTGATTTCTCACAAAAGCGTTGTGTTGATATTTAGATTGTACCAACAGACTTGAAAATGTTAGATCTATAATACATATGTGGTTTATGACATTTCTATAATTCATTTATTTTTCCATTAAATCATTTTTCTTTAGGCTTCTTATATTTTTCAAAGGAATATGTTCTTTTGACTTTTCAATCATAATTTATAAACTTTTCATATCTCATGATTCAGAATGTGAGAGTTCATTTTTATTTCACAAGTCTGTATAGTTCTAGTTATTCTGAAAATAACTAATTAAGAGTGAAATCTAATTAGATGAAAATAATATTGGCAGTTAAAATGAAGTGTCTGTTCAGATTTGCCATACATATAATTCTTTTTAATATCAAGTTCACCAACTGAGTTTTCTGTGAGTTCATCATAAATATAAAAATTTTACTCTGACTTTTGGTTAAAAAATCAAACTATATGCATGTCTATGTCTTCAATGTTTTAAAAGACTGAGAATGATTTTCCCTAAAACATGTATTGTTTCTGAGGAGCTACATATACTTTTTTTCCTTCCAGTTTTATTGAAATATAATTGATATACAGTACTATATAAGTTTAAGATATACAGCATAATTATTTGACTTACTATATCATGAAATATTTACCACAATATGTTCAGCAAATATCTGTCATCTCATATAGATTCAAAATTCAAGAAATAGAAAAAATATTTTCACTTGTGAGAACTCATGATTTACTCTCAGTAACTTTCACATATAACTCATAGCAGTGTAATTATATTTATCATATTGTACATTATATCCCTAGTACTTACTTATAACTGGGAGTTATTACCTTTAGACTACCTTCACCCAATTCCCAAACCCCTGCTTCTGGTAGTCATAAACCTGATCTCTCTTTCTATGACTTTATTCTTAAAGTATAATTGACCTTCAGCACTATGTCAGTTGCTAGTACACTACATGGTACTTCAATATTTCTATGCATTTCAAAATGGTCATCATGTTAAGTCTTGTCACCGTGGCATGTCATTTCTCTAAAGAACTTAAATACTGACCCAGTCCAGAGAGACACAGATTTATTCAGCCTGTACTGCATAACCTCATCTATTTATTCTGATCTATTGTTATACAAAAAGTATTTTTGCAAAACATATTAGCAGATCACATTTTTTTCACACTTTTTTATTATTTTCTTGATATCTCTGAAATGATTGGTTGTTTCAAGTTTACTGACTGGTTATTGTACACATATGACTCTGGAGACATCCACCCTTACTCCTCTCCAGACTCACATGCACTTGGATAATAGCTCTGGGAAGTTATCATGTTCATCTAATTATACAGAAATTTATCCATGAACTTTCATCCTAGTGAAATAAGTGAGAACCTATGGAAACACAGGTGTTTTATTCTTCATGACTGAATTAAACCTACATCATGTATTAATTGTACAAGGAAACTTCTACATCATACTAGGAAAGACGTATAAAGCTTGTATGAAATCAGATGATTCTTTTTATCTACAAGAATTATTTTCACTGTAAAAATAGGAAGATAATTTGTAGGGTGGACATTGTAACAAATATGCAAAATTTCCATGAAACATGAATGAATGTGTAAGTGTTCAAGTCATGGTTCTTTTTATTACAGGGTAATATATAATAGTTTCATCAAGATACCAAAGAAATTGGTTGCACACACACACACACACACACAAATAGCAATATACAAGAACCCAGCTTCCCCATCCTCCCACAAAGATCAATGACTGGACAGCTATTCACAGAAAAGGCTCTGGTAGATCACTTAGGAAATTTTAGCAATACCATGGAACAAAAGTCAGATAATCACACAAGAGAAGAAGCTTCATTTCACCTGTATTATCACATCTGGCAAATCAGCATTGTTCTGTGGCAAGAAGGAATTTCCCAACTAGAAATTTTCTCTCACCAGGAAAAGAAGCATAGTGTAAGAAACCAGCCTCTCCAAGCACTGTGCAAAGTCCTACTAGGGTTTTACTTTACCCAGACTGTCAAAGCTGAGAAATACAGAGTTGGCAGGAATGAGGAAAACAAGCAGAGACTACTATTAGCTGTCACACATGGGGCATGATTGTGGTTCAGGGAGACATTCTAGCCAAACCCAGCAGCTTCTCTATGATAGCACAACCACTGCAAACCCCCTGCAGGTTATCACCACAGAAATGTTTGCATTTACCACCTCACTCCCCTCTCTGCCCTGTCAGCTGTATACTATAACCAGCCTCCATAGCGGTGTGCACACCACAGAAGAACACACCAACATCAGGGCCCCTTCTCATGGGTCCAGATCACACTCAGGCCGGCCACCAACATGTCTACAGGGCGACAGCCTCTCCAGCAGTGCACCTGCATGTTCCCAGCTAAACCCCTGTCTCTGGCCTCAAGTGCAGTGTATAGGCTCAGGGGAGACTGTGGGGCTACATGTGACTGCTCTGATCCCAGGGTCCATACAATTGCTTGCAGGCCCAGCCTTCTGTCACAGCTGACACCACTCTTCCAACCTGTAACTAGCCCTTCCAGATGTGTACCTGGAAGGGCTTCCAGATGTGTACCTGCATGCCCACCCACCTGATCCCTGTCACCAGTCTCCACTGCATTGTGCACACATAGACATAGAACATGCAGCCACAGGAGGGCACTCTGACAGCCAAGGCCTTGGCAGCTGCAAGTAAGCCTATAGTTGGTTCTGGCCTTGCTACCTTCCTCAACCCCCAATCACCATCAGTGTGTCTGCCCCTGCTTCTGCCACTATATAGGCAACTGCAGTTGACCCACAGAGCCAAGTGTGTGAAGACCACTGTCTTTAGCCATCACCACTTCCCAGTTCTTAGCTACTGAAGAAGAGCCACTACTGAGAAGAGCCACTTAAAGACCCTGTGGCCCCATCACAGTGCTCACCAAGGACAACACAGTTGTTGACACTGTGGACACTAGTGAACTCAGAGACATAATACTCTGCCCAGACTGGGTGTTTCCTTGTGCTCTTGAGCTTGACACCCTATAATAATAGACCTAAGGTCACAGCTTGATGTAGTGAGCTCCTATTCACAGGTAAAAGTTTTTCATTTTTGAAATCAATCCATTAACTCTCGAAGAGGTGGCTGCTTCTTCAAATGTGCAGACGTCTACACAGGACTACAGGGATCACAAAGCATCAGGGAAATGTATCTACAAAAGAAATATAGCAAACCTCTAGTAACTGACCACAAAGAAATGGAGATCAAAGAAATCAGCTGTTCATATACTTGAAGAGCTGAGAAAGAACACAGACAAACAACATCAGAATACAATACAGGAATAAAACAGCAGTTCACAGAGAGAGAAAACATAAACGAACCCAATACAAACTTTGGAGATGAAGAATACAATAACTGAACTGAAGAAATCAATAGCAAGCTTCAATAGCAGTCTTGAACAGGCAGAAGAGAGAAATCAGTGAGCAAGAAGTCTGAAATGATCCAACCTGAGGAGAGAAAAGAATGAAGAAACCTATGAGAATTAAGGACAGGACATCAAACTGATAGTGTATGAACTACTGGAGTCTCAAAGGAGGGGGGAAAAATGAAGAAAGCTTTTTAAAAATTTTTTATTTTCACTTTATTTTACTTTACAATACTGTATTGGTTTTGCCATACATTGACATGAATCAACCACAGCTGTACATGGGTTCCCAATCCTGAAACCCCCTCGCACCTCCCACCCCATATCATCTCTCTGGATTATCCCTGTGCACCAGCCCCAAGCATCCTGTATCCTGTATTGAACCTAGACTAGCGATTCATTTCTTACATGATAGTATACATGTTTCAATGCCATTCTCCCAAATCATCCCACCCTCTCCCTCTCCCTCAGAGTCAAAAGTCCACTCTATTCCTCTGTGTCTCTTTTGCTGTCTCGCATACAGGGTTATCATTACCATCTTTCTACATTCCATATATATATATGTTAGTATAGTGTATTGGTGTGTTTCTTTCTGGCTTACTTCACTCTGTATAATCGGCTCCAGTTTCATCCATCTCATTAGAACTGATTCAAATGTATTTTTTTTTTAATGGCTGAGTAATACTCCATTGTGTATATGTACCACAGCTTTCTGATCCATTCATCTGCTGATGGACATCTAGGTTGTTTCCATGTCCTGGCTATTTATAAACAGTGCTGCAGTGAACATTGGGGTACATATGTCTCTTTCAATTCTGGTTTCCTCAGTTTATATATCCAGCGGTGGGATTGCTGGGTCATAAGACAGTTCTATTTGCAATTTTTAAGGAATCTCCACACTGTTTTCCATAGTGGCTGTACTAGTTTGTATTCCCACCAACAGTGTAAGAGGGTTCCCTTTTCTCCACACCCTCTCCAGCATTTATTACTTGTAGACTTTTGGATTACAGCCATTCTGACTGGTATGAAATGGTACCTCATTGTGGTCTTGATTTGCATTTCTCTGATAATGAGTGATGTTGAGCATCTTTTCATGTGCTTGTTAGCCATCTGTATGTCTTCTTTGGAGAAATGTCTATTTAGTTCTTTGGCACAATTTTTGATTGGGTCATTTATTTTCTGGAATTGAGCTGCATAAGTTGCTTGTATATTTTTGAGATTAGTTGTTTGTCTGTTGCTTCATTTGCTATTATTTTCTCCCATTCAGAAGGCTATCTTTTCACCTTGCTTATAGTTTCCTTTGTGTGTAGCAAGTTTTAATTTTAATTAGACCCCATTTGTTTATTTTTGCTTTATTTCCAGTATTCTGGGAGGTGGATCATAGAGGATCCTGCTGTGATTTATGTCTGAGTGTTTTGCCTATGTTCTCCTCTAGGAGTTTTATAGTTTCTGGTCTTATATTTAGATCTTTAATCTGTTTTGAGTTTATTTTTGTGTGTGGTGTTAGAAAGTGATCTAGTTTCATTCCTTTACAAGTGGTTGATCAGTTTTCCCAGCACCACTTGTTAAAGAGATTGTCTTTACTCCATTGTATATTCTTGCCTCCATTGTGGAAGATAAGGTGTCCATAGGTGTGTGGATTTATCTGTGGGCTTTGAAGAAAGCTTTTTAAAGAAATAATAGCTGAGAACTTTTCAAACCTGGGGAGATATTTGGACATCTAAGTTTATGAACCGAGAGGTCACCTTAAAATTTCAATCCAAAAGGTTCTTCTCCAAGACATATAATAAAACTGTCTAAAGACAAAGAAAGAATTTTAAAATCTTCAAGAGAAACAAATGATTTTTCTCATACAAGGGCACTGCAATAATGCTGTCAGAAGATTCCTCGGACACTACAGGCCCAGAGAGAATGGGGTGATATATTCAAAATGATAGAAAAAAGAAACTACCAACCCCAAATACTTCAACCATGAAATCTGTCCTTCAGAAATAAAGGAGGAATAAAGACTTCCCCTAATTAAAAAAAAGCTGAGAAAACTCATCACTACTAAATATGACTTAACAACAACAACAAAAAGTTGAAAGGAGTTTTCAAGCTGAAGCAAAAGATCTCTGGTTAATTGGTGAAAATATACAATAATAGTTGAACTTTATTGTATTTTAACACAAACTGAGATGCTAATTTAACTCTAGAATAAAGAATAAAGGAGAAAAGTATTAAAAGTAGCTTTAGTATAAACAATATGCAATAAATACAAAATAAAATAAAGATATAAATGGTGACAGCAAAAACATAAAAGGTGGAGTAAAAAAATACTCATGTTATGAAAATTACAATTTTATGAGTGTAAAATACACCTTTTTGTGTATGTATGTGTATATGTGTATAGTTTTTATCTAAGCCTCATGAAAACCACAAAGCATAATCTACAATAGATAAGCAAAGGTAAATAGAAGTGGATCAAAACACACAACTGATGAAAATTAGTGCTTTACAAAGACAGGCAGCAAGAAAAAGAAGAAAAAAGGAAGTACAAATAGCCAGAAAACAGAATAAGGTGTCATTTGTAAGTCCTTAAATAACATTTATACTCTAAATGTAAATGGAATTGAGTTCTACGGTCAAAAGGTATAGACTGTCTCGAGATAAAACAATCAAATAATACCCGAATATATGCTGCTTAGTAAACTCATGTCAGCTTTAAGGACATGTATAGGAGTAGCCCTATGGTAAACAAAAGAGTACAAAATGCAGTACTTGGGGGCAACTTAAAAAATGACAGAATAACACCAATTTGTTTCCAAAACAAATCATTCAACATCACAGTAATCCAAGTCTATGTCCCAACCACAGATGCCAAAGAAGCTGAAGTTGACTGTTTCTATGAAGACCTACAACACCTAGTACTGACACCAAAAAAGAGATGTCCTTTTCATCATAGGAGATTGAAATGCAAAATTAGAAGGTAAGTTAGGCCTTAAAGTACCAAATGAAGCAAGGCAAAGGCTAACAGAGTTTTGTCATAGAACACACTGGTCATAGCAGACACCCCATTCCAACAACACAAGAGACAACTCTATTCATGGACATCACCTGATGGTCAATACTGAAATCAGATTGATTATTTGCAGCAAAGATGGACAAGCTCTATACAATGAGCAAAATTAAGACCCAGAGCTGACTGTGGCTGCATTCTTTATTGCAAAATTCAGACTTAAATTGAAGAAAGCAGGGAAGAACACTAGGGCATTCAGATATGACGTAAATCAAATCCCTAAGATTATACAGTTGAGGTGACAAATAGATTCAAGGGATTAGACCTGGTAGAACAGGGTTTCCTGAAGATCAATGGATAGAATTTCATAACACTGTACAGGAGGCAATGACCAAAATAATTCCAAAGAAAAAGTAATACAAGAAGGCAAAGTGATTTATCTGATGAGGTTTTACAAGTAGCTGAGGGAAAGAAGAGAAGAGAAATGCAAAGGAGAAAAGGGCTGATATAGTCAATTGAGTGCAAAGTTACACAGAATAGGAAGAAGAGATAAGGCCTTCTTCAATGAACAATGAAAAAATAAAGGAAAACAATAGAATAGGAAAGACTTAGATATCTCTTCAAGAAAATTGGAGATATCAAGGGAATATTTCATGCAAGGATGGGCACAATAAAGGACAGAAATGGTAAGGACCTAACAGATGCAGAAGAGATGTCAAGAAAACACAGAACTGTACCCAAAAAAAAAAAAAAAAATCTTATTGGTCCAGATAACCATGATGGTGTGGTGACCCTCTAGAGCCAGACTTCCTGGAGTTTGAAGTCAGGTGGGCCTTCAGAAGCACTGTTAAGAACAAAGCTAGTGGAGGTGATAGAATTCCAGCTGAGCTATTTAAAATCCTAAAAATGATGATTCTGTTAAAATTCTGTACTCAATATGCAGGCAAATTTGGAAAACACAGCAATTGTCACAGTACTGGAAAAGATCAGTTTTCATTCCAATTGCAAAGAAGGGCAATGCCAAAAAAATGTTCAAACTACCATACAAATGCACTCATTTCATTAGCTAGGAACATAATTCTCAAAATCCCTCAAGCTAGGCTACAGCAGCACATGAACCAAGAACTTCCAGATATACAAGCTGGATTTAGAAAAGACAGAGGAACCAGAGATCAAATTGCCAACATCCGCTGGATCATGGAAAAAGCAAGAGAGTTCCAGAAAAACATCTATTTCTGCTTTATTGACTATGCCAAAGCCTTTGCCTGTGTGGATCACAGTAAACTGTGGAAATTTCTTAAGGAGATAGGAATAACAAACCATCTAAACTGCCTCCTGAGAAACCTATATGCAGGTCAAGGAATGACAGTTAGAACCAGACATGGAACAGGGACTGGATCAAAACTGAGAAAGGAGTATGACAAGGCTGTATACTGTTATCTTTGTTTAACTTATATGTAGAACACATCATGCAAAATGTTGGACTGAATGGATCACAAGCTGGAATCAAGATTTCTGGAAGAAAAACCAACAGCCTCAGATGTGTGGATGATACCACTCTAATGACAGAAAGTGAAGAAGAAATAAAGAGCCTCTTGATGAAGGTAAAGAAGAGAGTGAAGAAGATGGCTTAAAATTCCACATTCACAGAACTAAAATCATGGCATCCACTCCCATCCCTTCATGGCAAATAGATGGGGGAAAAGTAGAAACAGTGATGACTTTTATTTATTTCCTTGAGCTCCAAACTCACTGTGGATGGTGTCTGCAGCCATGAAATTAATAGACACTTACTACTTGGAAGGAAAGCTATGACAAATCTAAACAGATTATTAAAAATCAGAAACAGTACTTGGACTAATGTCCATATATTCAAAACTGTGGTTGTTCTAGTAATCTTGTGTGGATGTGAGAGTTGGACCATAAAGAAGGCTGAGCACTGAAGTATTGATGCTTTTGAACTATAGTGTTGGAGAAGACTCTTGAGAGTCCCTTGGACTTCAAGGAGACCAAATCAGTCAATCCTAAAGGAAATCAACCCCGAATATTCATTAGAAGGACTGATGTTGAAGCTGAAACTCCATTACTTTGGCCACCTGGTGTGAAGAGCTGACTCACTGGTAAAGACCTTGATGCTGTGAAAGATTGAGGGCAAGAGAAGATGATGACAGAGGATAAGATAGTTAGGTGGCATCAATGACTTGATGGACATGAGTTTGAGTAAACTCAGGGAGATAGTGAAGGACAGGGAAGCCGGGCACACTGCAGTCCATGGGATCCCAAAGAGTCTGACATGACTTAGCCACTGAATAACAACTACAGTGATGGTCTATAAAAGGAGGGGTGATTCTGTTTCTGTGTGTAAATATTATATAACTCAGTTTCCACTTTTCTTTTAAACACAGTGTCCAGAATTTATTCCAAAATTTGAGGCATAAAAATGCATGGGGAAAAAGAAAGATCCATTGTCAAGAGACACTCAATCCACAAAACCAGGCCCAGAGATTATCCTGATACTTGAAATATCAGACACTACAATAATGTACCTTGGCTCAGTGGTAAAGAATCTGCCTGCAATGCAGGAGAGCCAGGTTTGATCCTTGGGTCAGGAAGATCCATTAGAGAAGCAAATGGCAACCCACTCCAGTATTCTAGCCTGTAAAATCCCAGGAGCCTGGCAGGCTACAGTCCAAGAGTCATAAGAGTCAGACAGGACTAAGCGACTCAATCACCATCGCCACATGATTCGTATATAAAAAGCTATAGTCAAGTGAAAATATAGAGAACATGTATGAAGAGATGAGGAATTTTATCAGAGAAATGAAAACTTGTAAAACTACAAGAAACTCAAGGAATCAAAAGGTTATCAGAGAAGAGGTGTCCTACTAGTAGGCTTTTAGCAATAAAATGAACATGTTCCAGGAAGAATCAGTGATCTTTAAGACAGTTTAATATAAATTATCCAAACTGAAAGACACAATGAAAAACATAAAAGAACATCCAAAACATTGGAATACTGTCAAACCATCTACCACGTGTAGAATTGGTATCTTAGTAACAAGAGAACAAGAGGGAACTATTTTAATACATTATTGACTGGAGACATTATAGCCATATGCATTAGTGTCTTCAAAAATCCCTCGGGCAATAATGTGTTAAGAGATAATAGTCCAGAATTTTTCAAATTAATGAATTTCAGCAAAACAAAAGTTAAATACCCTTTCCCAAATATAAAGAAAAATTCTATTTTGGCATATCATAGTCAAATTATGGAAAACAGAATGATAAAGAGAAATCTTGAGGGTATACTGTAAATAAAAAAACAAATGTAACAATTTCAACATAAGCAGTATGAGACAGTTTGAACCAGAAGACAAAAGATGTAAAAACATGGAGTGTTAACCACTGGTCAAGGAATTCTCTCTTTTTTCCCCCATTTTTAAAGACAGAGGTATGGCATCCTTAAAAATGGGGAAAAAGAGGAGTTCCTTGGTATTCCAGTGGTTAGTACTCCATGTTTTTACTCCAGGACCAAGTTTGATCCCTGGTTGAGAAACTAAGATCCCACAAGTTGTGTAGCATGGCCACAGACACATTAAAACAAAACAAAACCCTGTCAATCCAAGATTATATACAACGGCAAAATATCTTTCAAAAGTGAAAGAGAAATAAATGTATTTCCAGATGAATGACTGCAGAGACCTGAATTATATGAATCATTTCAATATTTGCACAAGAAGCACTTGATAAAATTCAACATCTATTCATGATAAAAACTCTCACCAATGTGAGAGGGGACATATCTTAACACAATAAAAACTATTTATGACAAACCTACATAATACTCAAAGGTTAAGAACTGAAAGACTTCCCATTAAAATCTTAAGCTAGAAAAGGATATCCACTTTCACCACTTCTATTCAACATACTGGTGTAAGTCTTAGCCACAGCAATCAGACAATAAAAAGAAATAAAATTATGAAAATGATAAGAGGGTAAAATGCAAATTACATGATACATATATAGAAACCCTAAAGACTCCTCACAAACACTATTAGAGCTGATTAAAACATTCAGCAAGGTAGCAGGATACCAGATCAACATACAGAAATTGGCTGCATTTTTACCCTAAAATGAAATATCAGAAAGTTAAAAAAAAATCAATCCCTTTCAAATTTTTGTCTAAAAAAAAATCTAGGAATAAACCTTATCAAGGAAGTGAAAGACTTATATGCTGGGAAATATAACATTGAAATTGAAGATGATTCAAAGACATGGAAAGATACCCTGTGCTCTTAAATGGAAAGAATTAATATTGTTAAAATGGCCATACTACATAAAGCAATTGACAGTTTTAATGCAATCCTTATCAAATTACCCATATTTTTCACAGAACTGGAACAAATCCTAATTTTTTTTTTTTTTTTTTGGAACCACAAAAGACCCACTATTGCCAAAGTAAACTGAGGAAAAGAACAAAGCTGAAGGCATAACCCTCCCAACTTCAGAAAATACTACAAAGCTACCATAATCAAAACAGCTTAGTATTGCCATAAAAATATACACATTGATCAATGGAACAGAAAAGAGAGTCCAGAAATAAACTCACATACCTACAGTAAATTATTCTTTGACAAAGGAGGTAAGAATATACAATGGAGAAAAGATATTCTCTTCTGTAAGTGGAACTGGGAAAATTGGACAATTTTTATAAATTGTTTTATAAAACAATTAAATTTAAACATTCACTAACACCACATATAAAAGTAAACTCAAAATGGATTAAAGAGCTAAATCTAAGTCTGAATAGTATAAAATGAGAGGAATACACGGGCAAAGCACTCTATGACATAAATTGCCCTAATAGTTATTTAGATCTGTCTTCCAGAGTACTGGAAATAAAAATGAAAATAAATGAAGGGGACCCAAATAAAGTTAAATGCTTTTGTACAGCAAAGGAAACCATAAACAAAATGAAAAACAACAACAACAACAACAACTTTATGGAATAGGAGAAAATATTTGCAAACAATCTGACCAGCAAAGTATTAATTTGAAAAATATATAAACAGCTCACATAGCTCAATATCTCACATACATAAAAATCTAACTATGTTCAGTTCAGTCGCTCAGTCATATCTGACTCTTTGTGACCCCATGAATCGCAGCACGCCAGGCCTCCCTGTCTATCACCAACTCCCGGAGTACACTCGGACTCGTGTCCATTGAGTCAGTGATGTCTTCCAGCCATCTCATCCTTTGTCGTCCCCTTTTCTTCTGATGAAGTATTAGCTCATACTGGTCAGAATGTCTATCATCAAAAAGTCTACCATGGATAAAAACTAAAAGGGTGTGGAGATAAGGGAACCCTCCTACACTCTTGATGGACATGCAAATTTGTGCAGCCACTATGCAGAACAATATGAAGGTTCCTTAAAAAACAAAACAAAACAAAACAATAGTTACCATATGATACCATAATCCCACTCCTGGACATATATCTAAAGAAAATCATAATTTGAAAAAATACATGCACTTCAGTGTTCATAGCTGCACTATTTACAATAGCCAAGACATGGAGCCAGCCTAAATGCCCATCAACAGATGAATGGATAATGAAGATGTGGGGGTGTGTGTGTGTGTGTGTGTGTGTGTGTGTGTGTATACACACATATATATATATAAAATGAAATGGAATATTGTGAAAAAAGAATGAAATAATGCCATCTGCAGCAACATGCATAGACCCAGAGATTATCATACTAAATGAAGTAAATCAGAGAAATAAGTGACATCATTTGATACATTTATGAGTAATCTAAAAAAAAAACAATATAAATTAACTTATTTACAAGACAGAAATAGACTCACAGACATAGAAAACAAACTTATAGTTACCAAAGGGGAATGGAGGAGATAGAGATAATTTAGAAGTTTGGGATTAAAAGATACCCAGTACTGTAAGTAAAATAGATAAATAACAGAGTCCTACCATATGGCATCAGATACTTCATTCAATATCTTATAATAACCTATGATGGAAAAGAACATGAAAAAATATATATGTATTCTTTTGTACTCAGTTGTGTCCAACTCTGTGACCTGATGGACTGTAGCCCACCAGGCTCCTCTGTCCATGGAATTTTTCAGACAAGACTACCAGAGCAGATTGCCATTTTCTACTCCAGGGAATCTTCCCAACCCAGGGCTGAATGTACATCTCTTGCATCTCCTGAATTGGCAGGTGGATTCTTTACCACTGTGCCACCTAGGAAGCCCATGGATGTGAATCAGTTTGCTATATATCTGAAAAACTAACACAAAATTATAAATCAATTTTACTTCAATAGAAAATAAAGATAAGGAAAAACTAGAAATGTTAAAATTCATCAAGTGGAAGCCATATCAGACAGAAATGTGAATCCACACAAAATAGAGAGATGGAAAATGGGTATATTTAAAATGCACTGTGTGTTAATTGCTCAGTTATATCTGACTCTTTGTGACCCCAGGGACTGTAGCCCACCAGGCTTCTCTGTCCATGGAATTCTCCAGGCAAGAATACTGGAGTGGACTGCCATTCTCTTTTCCAGAGGAACTTCCCAACACAAGTATCAAACCCTGATCTCCTACCTTGTAGGTAGATTCTTAACCATTTGAACTACAGGGAAGTCTTAAATGCATTACTTAACATGTACTACTTCTTGTAATTAAATAGTATAAAAGATTATTGTTTAAAATAAGATAGTTAACAATGTATTATAAGATTTGTAGCATATAGAGAGCTAAGACGCATAATAATACAAGATTAAGGGGAAGATGTAAAAAACATGGAGCTGTCAGGTTCTTCTACTGTATGTGAGTTGTAATAACCGTATTTGAAGTTGCACTGTGATGAACTAAGAGTGAATTTTATTATTTTTTGATTTATATTTTATTTTAATTTATATTATATTTTAATTTATATTTATATTTTATTTTAATTGTATTTATTATTATTTTTTAAAATTTTATGTTTATTCTACATTACAATACTGTATTGGTTTGCCATACATTGACATGAATCAGCCACAGGTGTACACGACCTTCCAATCCCGAAACCCCCTCCCACCTCCCACCCCATATCATCTCTCTGGATCATCCCCGTGTAAGAAACGAAGAGCCAGTCTATGTTCGACACAGGATACAGGATGCTTGGGGCTAAGAGTGAATTTTAGAAAATCTATAGCAACCAGCTTCCCTGATGGCTTCCCTGGTGGATCAGATGGTAAAGAATCCGCCTGTGATGCAGGAGACTTGGGTTCAGTCCCTGGGTTGGGAAGATTCCCTGGAGAAGGAAACAGTTACCAACTCCAGTATTCTGTCCTGGAGAAATCAGTGGACAGAGGAACCTGATAGGCTACAGTCCATCGGGTCACAGAGTTGGACACAACTGAGTGACTTTCACTTTCACAGCAACCAGTACAAATAAAACAAAAATAAAAGTTGGTGAGGAGACAAATTAGTAGAAAATCAGGATAGAGAATGAAGAAGTAAAAGTATGGGACAAATAGCAAATAGCAAGATAAATTTTAACCATACAATTTTTTAATTAAATGTAAACCAGCTAAAAACTCTAATTCAAAGCAGAATTACTATATTCCATAAAATATAATACCTAAAAGATGCTGTCTATAAGAAATTAAATATAAAAAAGTTTAAACTGATGGGAAAATATGTGTACTGTGCAAACACTAATCAAAAGCAAGCTGAAGTGGCTATGTTAACATCAGATAATGTTAAGCCACAGAACAAGAAATATGATAATCGAGGATGAGAGGGACATTACACAATGACAAAAGAAAACAATTAATGAAGAAAAGAAATGTCCTAGATTTATCTGCACCTAACAAAAGGATCTCAACCTATGAAGCAAAAAGCAGTATAATTAAAATTAGAAATATATACAACTACAGTTGTAATTGAAGAATTTAACATTTTGCTTTCAATAACTGATGTAACAAGTAGGTAGAAATCTATCAGGATACTGATGACCTGAACAACTTTTAAAATCTCATAACCAGTTGATTGGGGCTTCTCTAGTAGTGTAGAGAGAGAGAAGTCGCTCAGTCATGTTTGACTCTTTGTCACCCCATGGACTGTAGCCAGCCTACTAGGCTTCTCTGTCCATGGGATTTTCCAGGTAAGAGTACTGGAGTGGGTTGCCATTTCCTTCCCTAGCAGCTCAGCTAGTAAAGAATCCTCCTGCAATGCAGAAAACACCAGTCTCATTCCTGGGTTGGGAAGATCTGCTGGAGAAGGGATAGGCTACCCACTCCAGAATTCTTGGGCTCCCCTGGTGGCTCGGACAGTAAAGAATCTGCCTGCAATGTGTGGGACCTGGGTTCGATCCCCGGGTTGGGAAGATTCACTGGAGAAGGGGACTCCAGTATTCTTGCCTGGAGAATCCCCATGGACAAGAGGAGCCTGGTGGGCTACAGTCCTGCTTCTGCTGCTGCTTAGTCACTTCAGTTGACTCTGTGCAATGCTATGGGCTAAAGTCCACCAGCCTCCTCTGTCCATGGGATTTTCCAGGCAAGAATACTGGAGGGGGTTGCCATTTCGTTCTCCAGGGAATCATCCTGACCCAGGGATTAAACCTGCATGCTCTGAATCAGTAGGCAGATTCTTTACCACCAAGGCACCTGGGAAGGCCCCAGAAAGTATTAGTATATCAGTTCAGTTCAGTTCAGTCACTCAGTCGTGTCCCACTCTTTGCGACCCCATGAATTGCAGCACGCCAGGCCTCCCTGTTCATCACCATCTCCCGGAGTTCACTCAGACTTACGTCCATCGAGTCCGTGATGCCATCCAGCCATCTCATCCTCGGTCATCCCCTTCTCCTCCTGCCCCCAATCCCTCCCAGCATCAGAGTCTTTTCCAATGAGTCAACTCTTCACATGAGGTGGCCAAAGGACTGGAGTTTCAGCTTGAGCATCATTCCTTCCAAAGAAATCCCAGGGTTGATCTCATCAGAATGGACTGGTTGGATCTCCTTGCAGTCCAAGGAACTCTCAAGAGTCTTCTCCAACACCACAGTTCAAAAGCATCAATTCTTCGGCGCTCAGCCTTCTTCACAGTCCAACTCTCACATCCATACGTGACCACAGGAAAAACCATAGCCTTGACTAGACAGACCTTAGTCAGCAAAGTAATGTCTCTACTTTTGAATATACTATCTAGGTTGGTCATAACTTTTCTTCCAAGGAGTAAGCATCTTCTAATTTCATGGCTGCAGTCACCATCTGCAGTGATTTTGGAGCCCCCAAAATAAAGTCTGACACTGTTTCCCCATCTATTTCCCATGAAGCGATGGGACCAGATGCCATGATCTTCCTTTTCTGAATGTTGAGCTTTAAGCCAACTTTTGTGCTTTCCTCTTTCACTTTCATCAAGAGGCTTTTTAGTTCCTCTTCACTTTCTGGCATAAGGGTGGTGTCATCTGCATATCTGAGGTGATTGATGTTTCTCCCAGCAATCTTGATTCCAGCTTGTGTTTCTTCCAGTCCAGCGTTTCTCATGATGTACTGTGCATAGAAGTTAAATAAGCAGGGTGACAATATACAGCCTTGATGTACTCCTTTTCCTATTTGAAAGCAGTCTGTTATTCCATGTACAGTTCTAACTGTTGCTTCCTTCCTGACCTGCATACAGGTTTCGCAAGAGGCAGGTTAGGTGGTCTGGGATTCCATATCTTTCAGAATTTTCCACAGTTTGTTGTGATCCACATAGGCAAAGGCTTTGGCATAGTCAATAAAGCAGAAATAGATGTTTTTTTCTGGAACTCTGTTGCCTTTTCCATGAACCAGCAGATGTTGGCAATTTGATCTCTGGTTCCTCTGCTGTTTTCTAAAACCAGCTTGAACATCAGGTAGTTCACGGTTCACGTATTGCTTGAAGTATTTTGAGCATTACTTTACTGGCATGTGAGATGAGTGCAATTGTGCGGTAGTTTGAGCATTCTTTGGCATTGCCTTTCTTTGGGATTGGAATGAAAACTGACCATTTCCAGTCCTGTGGCCACTGCTGAGTTTTTCCAAATTTTCTGGCATATTGAGTGCAGCACTTTCACAGCATCCTCTATCAGGATTTGAAACAGCTCCTCTGGAATTCTATCACCTCCACTAGCTTTGTTCATAGTGATGCTTTCTAAGTCCCACTTGATGTCACATTCCAAGATGTCTGGCTCTAGATTAGTAATCACATCATCATGATTATTGGATCGTGAAGATCTTTTTGTACAGTTCTTCCATGTATTCTTGCCACCTCTTCTTAATATCTTCTGCTCTGTTAGGTTCATAACATTTCTGTCCTTTATTGAGCCCATCTTTGCATGGAATGTTTCCTTGGTATTTCTAATTTTCTTGAAGAGATCTCTAGTCTTTCCCATTCTGTTGTTTTCCTCTATTTCTTTGCACTGATTGCTGAAGAAAGCTTTCTTATCTCTTCTTGCTATTCTCTGGAACTGTGCATTCAGATGTTTATATCTTTCCTTTTCTCCTTTGCTTTTTGCCTCTCTTCTTTTCATAGCTATTTGTAAGGCCTCATCAGACAGCCATTTTGCTTTTTTTGCATTTCTTTTCCATGGGGATGGTCTTGATCCCTGTCTCCTGTACAATGTCACGAACCTCATTCTATAGTTCATCAGGCATTCTATCTGTCAGATGTAGGCCCTTAAATCTATTTCTCACTTCCACTGTATAATCATAAGGGATTTGATTCAGATCATACCTGAATGGTCTAGTGGTTTCCCTGCTTTCTTCAATTTAAGTCTGAATTTGGTAATAAGGAGTTCATGTCTGAGCCAGTCAGCTCCTGGTCTTGTTTTTGTTGACTGTATAGAGCTTCTCCATCTTTTGTGGCAAAGAATATAATCAATCTGATTTCGGTGTTGACCATCTGGTGATGTCCATGTGTAGAGTCTTCTCTTGTGTTGTTGGAAGAGAGTGTTTGCTATGACCAGTGCATTTTCTTGGCAAAACTCTATTAGTCTTTGCCCTGCTTCATTCTGCATTCCAAGGCCAAATTTGCCTGTTACTCCAGGTGTTTCTTGACTTCCTACTTTAGCATTCCAGTCCCCTATAATGAAAAGGACATCGTTTTGGGGTGTTAGTTCTAAAAGGTCTTGTAGGTCTTCATAAATCCATTCAACTTTGGCTTCTTCAGCATTACTGGTTGGGGCATAGACTTGGATAACTGTGATATTGAATGGTTTGCCTTGGAAACGAACAGAGATCATTCTGTCGTTTTGAGATTGCATCCAAGTACTGCATTTCAGACTCTTCTGTTGATCATGATGGCTACTCCATTTTTTTCTGAGGGATTCCTGCCCGCAGTAGTAGATATAATGGTCATCTGAGTTAAATTCACCCATTTCAGTCCATTTTAGTTCGCTGATTCCTAGAATGTCGACATTCATCCTTGCCATCTCTTGTTTTACCACTTCCAATATAGTAACCAAAATAAATGACTGACAATGAAAGAGAGGAGAAAAATAATGCCAGTATCAGAAAGAAGGGAATATTGGATTCTATAGACATAGAAAGTGAAATAAGAAAATATCTGGAATTATTTTATTTTCAATAAATTTAACAATTTATGGTGGACCAATGTCCTGAAAGGCACAAATACCAAAATTCATTCAAGGTAAAATATATGACCAAAATGTCCCTTTATCTGTTCAGGAGTTTAAGTCACAGTTAAAAAACTTCCCACAAATAAAACTCCAGGTCCAGGTAGCTTTATATATGAATTCTACCAAACAAATGAATAAATAATAGATATTATACACAGATTTTCAAGATAATAAATGAAGCAAAACATGTTTCAACTCATTTTATGAGGCCATCATTAAATTTGATACCAAAAGCAGACTAAAACCATCAGAAAGCTAGAGACCAATGTCCTTTGTGAAATGTCTCTGAAAAATATTTAGCAAATAAAATGCATCAATAGGGTGTTTTCAAAAAGACATAACCAAGCCATGTGTTAGGAGGCACAATTAAAAGAATAAAGGATATGAAACCAAATTGGTTTCTATTTAAATGGCATTATATACTTCCTAGTCATGTGACCTTGGGCAAACTGTGAAGGTGAAGGTGAAGTCGCTCAGTCGTGTCCGACTCTTTGCGACCCCGTGGACTGTAACCTATGCTTCTCCGTCCATGGGATTCTCCAGGCAAGAATACTGGACTGGATTGCCATTTCCTTCTCCAGGGGATCTTCCCGACCCAGGTATCGATCCTGGGTCTCCCACATTGGAGGCAGATGCTTTAACCTCTGAGCCACCACTGTGGAATCTCTCTAAACATTGGTTTCCCCATCTGTATGATAATAATGCACACTTTAGAGGATTATTGTGAGAACTAAATAAGCAAAATATAATGTATCTAACATCCAGAATATAGGTACATTTTTTTTTTCCAAATCTACAATTAGATATATTGAGGTCTATACTTTAAAAATTTACCTTGGAAGCTTATCACAACACTTTCTAGAACTAACTAACTATTGAAAAAATTGGTTCATTGAAATATAATTTTAAAAACTGCATTCGGCTGAACTTTTAGTTGTTCTTTAATTTGTGTAGAAAATGATAATTTTTAACCTATTGAAAAAATCAGTTTAGGTTGCTAAATATACAAAACAGAAGAAACAGAGAAAATGGGGGAAAGAGATGCTCAATTAAGGGACATAGATATATTATGGAAATTAGTTTTCCAAAAGTAGTTAGGGAAAAACAGAATTTAGGGTTAAATTTGTGTAGTGATATACTTCAGCATACTTGGATAGCATTTATTATGGGTTGTTATAAGAAAATACACCAACCTGACCATTAATAAAGCATTCATTCTTATCCTAAAGAGGAAAAAAAAATAGAAGTAGTAATTATTAGAGTAGTATAAAGAACTTTGACTATATTTTCTCCCTTAGGTATGTTTGAAGAGTTTGCCTTTCTTTTGAACCAAGAGATGAGAGAACCATTTCATTTGTTGGGGTGTTGTTTAAAACTTAAAATTGCTATTATAGAAAAAAATAGCCATTTTATATGTTTCCATAAGCAGAGTAACACTTAAATCCCTCAGCTATTCTCCAATGCCAATGCAGGAGATGTTAAAACAGGTTTGATCCCTGAGTCAGAAAGACTACCTGGAGATGGAAATGGCAACCCACTCTTGTATCTTGCCTGGAAAACCCCATGAACAGAGGAGCCTGGCAGGCTACAGTCCATAGCATCTCAAAGAGCTAGATACAATGGAAGCAACAGCATTTAGCATAAATTCTATAAAAGGAAATTATTATTATCAAAAATAATAAGGCTCAGAGAAATTTAGAAAATTTTTCAAGCTCAAATAATTAACAATTCTGGAGCTAAGGCTCAATTCATCTTTATTATTTCAACTTTTTGTTGATGCTGATACCATATAGTTATCTGTCACTTCATGGCAAATAGATGGATAAACAGTGGCAGACTTTATTTTTTGGCTCCAAAATCACTGCAGATGGTGACTGCAGCCATGAAATTAAAAGATGCAAACTCCTTGGAAGAAAAGTTATCACCAACCTAGACAGCATATTAAAAAGCAGAGACATTACCAACTAAGGTCCATCTAGTCAAGGCTGTGGTTTTTCTAGTAGTCATGTATGGATCTGAGAGTTGGACTATAAAGAAAGCTGAGTGCTAAAGAATTGATGCTTTTGAACTGTGGTGTTGGAGAAGACTCTTGAGAGTCCCTTAGACTGCAAGGAGATCCAAACAGCCTATCCTAAAGGAAATCAGTCCTGAATGTTCATTGGAAGGACTGATGTTGAAGCTGAAATTCCAATACTTTGGCCACCTCATGTGAAGAACTGACTCATTTGAAAAGACCCTGATTCTGGGAAAGATTGAAGGCAGGAGAAGGGGGTGACAGGATGAGATGGTTGGATGGCTTCACTGACTCAATGGACATGAGTTTGAGTAACTCTGGGAGTTGGTGATGGACAGGGAAGCCTGGTATGCTGCAGTCCATGGGGTCTCAAAGAGTCAGACATTACTGAGTGATTGAATTGAACTGGATACACATGATGTTTAATTTGCTTGAAAATTTTACAACTTATCTTTATTTATTGTACAAGACCCTATTATGTATAGTAGGCTTTTATCATTTTATAGGTGACAAGACTGAGGTCAAGAGACTTTGCAGTTCTCCTAAGCAACACTCAGTTGGAGAAGTAGAATTCAAATCTCAGCCTCTATCTCTCTGGCTTCATTCTGAATAATGACAAAATCAAAGTTAAGCATCTATTTCTTCCCAAATGTCCTTTGCAAATCTCTATAAATTTCAAATGTCATCCTTTATTTGATAATGCCTGGCTTTTTTCTACCTTGAGTTGCCTAGGAGAAAGCAATTGCAATAACTATAAAATGACTGTACAAATTCACTGCAGTGCAGAATGAAAATTTCAGATAGAAGGAATGGAAATGACCAGTCCTAATATCTCATCACCTCAACTTCAGAAGGACTGAAGCTGAAACTCCAATATTTTGGCCACCTAATGTGAGGAACTGACTCTTTGGAAAAGACCCTGATGCCAGGAAAGATTGAAGGCAGGAGGAGAATGATATGACAGAGGATGAGATGGTTGGATGGCATCACTGACAAGATGGACATGAGTTTGAGCGAACTCCAGGAATTGGTGATGGACAGGGAAACCTAGAGTGCTGCAGTCCATGGGGTCACAAAGAGTCAGACATAACTGAGTGACTGAACTCAACTACTTCAGAAAGTGCTTCTAAGGTACTTTATTGTTAAAGTCCAGTACTCAGTGCTGGATGCAATATATGGGATTATAAAAATGTACTAAACTAATCATTAATAAGTAAATTTCAGGAGTGTCACATATAAATAGGAAATAACAATGGTAGGGTTTAGTCTTAAAGGCAAGGATCATGAATGTCCACTTGGTGATACATTAAAAGAAATGAGTGATGTCAAAATTCTATATCATAGCAATATAAACATTTTATTTATTATAGATGTTTTATTATTTCTTGTAAAACCTTTGGAAAATGTTATATTATAGTTTTAACTATTAAATAACAGTCATACTGAGAATTCTACTTGAATTTTGACTCTATACTTCTCTGTTAAGACTTTATATTAAAATGTTCCTATCTGAAACTTTAATAGCTTGTTAATCCAAGGGAAGACTAATTCATTGGAGGGAACAGAAGAGGCTACTGCCTTTTCAAAGCCCCAAATCCTTTAAACCTCTTTTCTCCATTTTAGAAACATGAATAGCATGACTCAAATCCGGCAGGCAGTTTTTTTGGAGGTTTTTTTTTTTTCTGTCAAAATTTTAAGTAACATTTTTTATAACAGTCTTTATAATAAGCAAATGTGTGTGGAAAAGTCAGGTGTTAAATGAAGCCATGCAAATTAGCCATCTGGATTGAAAAATATTGTTTTACTTAATATTGAGCTTAACAAATTCATAGATTTATAAAGAATCTTTTAGCCTTTGCAGTATTCCAGTATATATGATCAATCCTTATGATTCTTCACATGGAAATTAAGCTTGAGAGTTGGGAATAAATAGTGGACATAGCCTTCATATTTCCATCCAAATCTCAAGGCACTTATTTTGGAAAGAAAGACTTAAATAATAGTGCCTAAAATATATATATTTGAAAATACTTGATTTTTACCCAGTGCTTTTTAAAGAATTTCAAGAAAGGCTGAGAGCCCACCATTGTGGTTCAGTTTTGGTTATGTGAACATATGTGTTTAAGAGCTCTGCTGATGGTAACTGACATGGTAACTGAGAAAGGCTGACATGATAGAAACAAATGAACATTGCCACTGATGGACAGGGAGCTTATGCAAATCGGACAACCCAGAGATTCTACCATTTAAGGAGGAAACATGGCATTCTCTCTCCCATAGCTTGCTCAAGCCTTATCTATCCACATGTCCAAGCGATGTCACTCCAAATGTTAAGAAAGGGAAGGGAAGGGAAAGGCAAACAAACTGATGTCCCATCATTCATTATTTCACAAATAATGTTTGAAATGTTTATTCTGGTATCTATGATCTTGCATGTTCTAACTCTAACTTTCCAGTTTATGTTGCAAAAATTCCTATACATTTCTCTTTTGTTCCACTCAAATGGAACTCATTACTGCTCCCCACACATGCCAAATACTTTCCTCTCTAGGTGCCTTTCTCATTTACCTTATTCAAATCTATTCCCTCTCCCTAGTAACCAGTTCATTTTCACTATTTAAATTTATAGCAAAATGTGATTTACAAGCAAGTGATGTGCATACTAAGTTTCTTCAATTGTGTCTGACTCTTCGCAACCCTATGGACTGTATGTAGCTGGCCAGGCTTCTCTGTCCATGGGATTCTCCAGGAAAAATACTGGAGTGGGTTGCTGTGACCTCCTCTAGAGATCTTCTTCTGACACAGGGATGAAGCCTGTGTCTCTTATGTCTCCTGCATTGGCAGGCAGGTTCTTTATCATTAGTGCCACCTGGGAAGTCCTTACAAGCAAGTAGATGCACACATTTTAAATGTTTCAGTGAATTTTGACAAATTATCACTACATTCAAAATACAGAATGTACAATGTTGAATGCAAACTCTGAGAGTGGAATACACTTGACTTTTCCTCTATCCTGGGTGAATACATTTAGTCTTTCAGCATTAAGTACAATGTTAGCTAGTTTGCCACAAATTATTGTGCTGTGCTTGTTGTTTACCATCAGTGGGAGTTACATTTTGACAAAGTATTTTCTGGCTC
Source organism: Nanger dama (assembly GCA_917880005.1). NCBI lineage: Eukaryota > Metazoa > Chordata > Mammalia > Artiodactyla > Bovidae > Nanger > Nanger dama. Next base: position 24,044,852 of record CAKJTW010000022.1, read on the forward strand.
TGATGTTACAATTTAATATGTTTACTTTCTTTTTCTATTAATATTCTGAATTATAATAATCACATAAGGTTAAGTTAAATTTGAATTCCTGGAAATTGGTCAAAAATCTTTGAACTCTATACTTGGTCATAAGTTACTCCTTTAATATTGCTGGACCCAGTTAGCTAGCAAATATTATTTCTATGTTCATAAAGGATATTGGTTTTGCTTTTGATTTTTTCTAGCTTTACTGAGGTATAATTAACATAAAGTTGTAAGCTATTTAAAGTGTACAACATGATAACTTGATGTGTGTTATACACTGTGAAAGAATTTCCCCCACTGAGTTAGCTAACATATCCATCATTTCACATATTTCCTCTTCTAGTTTTTATAAAAGTATGCATAAAATTGATATTTCTTTTTGATGAAATTAGCCACTGGAGTCACATGAGTCTGGAATTTTCTTTGTGGAGATTTAAACTACAAATGCAACTAACATAATAGATGTAAATGATTCAGGGTATGCATTTTCTTTTATCTTTTTTTTTTTTTTTAGTGTTTCGCTAGTTTGAAAATTGTCTATTCCATATATGTTGAACTTGTTGGCAATAAGTTATAATTGTTTCCTATTATGATTTAACATAGGATCTTTTTTCTGAGCTGTCTATGGGTTTATACGTTTTTATCTTTCAAAAAATAAGATTTTTAGGTACATTTATTTTCCTTTATTTTTCTCCTTTACTTAACTAATATCTATTCACTTAAAATTTTCTATTCCCTTTCTTCTGCTTCCTTTGACTTTAATTGCCTCTTTGTGATTTTTGAGGTACAGATTTAGATTATTTCAGAATTTCTATTCCATATAATGCTATAAATATTCTTCTAGGAACTAAATAAAATACGTTCTTCACATGTGAATATGTGCTTTTTTCAAACTTTCATTTAGTTCAATATAACGTCTAATTTTTCTTGTAATTTCTCCTTCAAACCATGGGTTATATGATACAGTGAGACAAAAACAAATGTTATATGGAACTATAGGTAATAAATGAGATAGAAAATCAAGCAAGATTGGTTTGAATTTGCCTATTAAAAAATACAACAATGCTTTTAAGGAAACTGTCCACCATCCCTGGGATTCTCCAGGCCAGAACACTGGAGTGGGTTGCCATTTCCTTCTCTAATGCATGAAAGTGAAAAGTGAAAGTGAAGTCACTCACTCATGTGTGACTCTTCGTGACCCTATGGACTGCAGCCTACCAGACTCCTCTGGGTTGCCATTGCCTTCTCCTATTTTAGTCTAGACGGGAGAAGAAAGGCAAAATATTCATATAGGGCAATTCTTTACAGTAGAAATATTTATATTTTTGATTTTTTTAGTAGCTATATTAATAAAGTAAATAAATATAAAATTAAGTTTAGATATATGTCAAACATTATTAAAATGTCATTTCAAAATACAATCAATATAACATTAGGAATGAGACATTTATTTTTTTTTCAGTACTAAGTCTCCCAATATACTCAGCTGGTAAAGAATCTACCTGCAACTTGGGAGAGCGGGCTTGATAACTAGGTTGAGAAGATCCCCTGGAGAAGGAAAAGGCTACCCACTCCAGTATTCTGACCTAGAGAATTTCATGGACTGTTTAGCCAAGAGTTGGACATGACTGACTTTCACTTCATTTCACTCCCAATATACAGGGTGTTTTTGATATTTATAGTATATGGTAATTCAGGCTGCTATACTGAGCACTCAGATAGTATTAAAATATACTGAAAGTGCTAATTTAGTCCTCACAGAATGTGTCTCCATTACACTGGACACTTTGCATCCTAAAAAGATTAAGTAGCAAATAAGTAAAAGAGATGTGATTTGAACCATAATTTTTCCAACTCCAAATTCTGTATTATTTCCATGACCCTTAATTCAGCTACAGTTTCTGGTTTTCTGGCCTCCTTCAAACTGCTGACTTCCCTAAATCATTATTTACTATCACATAATCAAATTGACCTGTTCTAGAGCTACAGAGCAGAGGGTTGTGGCAAAGTACAAATCTCAATAATGTGAATAAAGGTTAAGAACACAAATGTAACTGTTTTTCTCTTGACATATCTGGGAGTCAAGATTTTATCCTTTCTATTTTCTTCCTTAAAGAAATATAAAAGTACATTGCAAAGGTATGATAGCATGTTCTGGCTGTCCTAATCCTGAATCTATTTCCCTGCTTAGTGTTTTTAAGAATAGTTAGGATAATTCTACTTGGATTAGAATAACAGAATAGATTGTGTTTGGTTAAAGTTATTAAAACCCTTTGGAGAAAAAGTGATCTTTCCCTACTGACCAAAAACTCAGAGTAGTTGATAGGTTTAAGGGCCTTGCAGCTAAGCAAAGTTACCTAAACGTCACTAGTATGGACTAGACTTATTTTTAAGTCACTAGATCTATGCTATTTGGGGGCTTAACTTTTTTGACCAAAGGAATTTTAACATAGCAAGGATATGCATCTTAAAACCCATGCTAAAAATGAATTGAGTTGTGTGACAAATTTAGATTTACTAATCCAATCCATCATCAATACATATCTATGTGTTTATTAAGTATGACTTGGTTGTTGGAGTTGCTTATTAAAATCACAGGAGTTCTGCTATCTTTGTCTCTAATTAAAGGTCTTAATCTTTCAGGGCTGTTCTCAGTTACTATAACCTAAAACTATGAGCCTATCACTCATGCTTCATTGAGTATGTGAGGAACAAAATGATGTTTCCGCAGCAGTCCAGTAAGACGCATGGATAAGCACAAGCATTAGATTCCCCACAAAAATCCCATGGGAACTTTGCTTGAAATGTCTGCCAGCTCTTGGGTCTTCTCATTCTTCAACCTATATTTGGGTACTATTATTTTAATTCAAAAAAATTATTGAAAGATATTTTAAAACAGCTAAATGGAGTGATATGTGATATTTTTAGAGGGAAAGAGTCAATGAAGTTCTATATATTTATTTTCGTATATATATATAGTTTTACAGAGAGGCTTATAGAGTTTTATATATTTACATTTATGGTTTTATATATAGAGAGAACAAACATGCATCTGTAAATATATATATATACACACACACAGATATACATTTTAATTTCACTGACCTATAATTTGGGTGGAATTCCAATTCCAATTAAAATTCCAGTTTTTGCTGGCATTCTCTTATAAATAAACTATTCTCAGAATCTTTTTTTTTTTTAAAGGATTCTGTTCACAGAATAAATTTGTCCAAAACTGCCCAGTTTTGTGAGACCTAACTGTTAAGTTTTACCTCCAGCTCAGAACAAAAATTCTGGAGGAAAAATGCTGTATGAAAATTGTTGAATATCCCTGCTTCCTTGGTTCCATTGTTGGGGGCGGTGGGGGAGGGCAACTGGCATGAAACATCAATTGATGCATTATAGTTAATATAACTCACCTCTCTGTTCTAAGGTTATCCAAGTTTGCTAAGAAAACAAGTTGAGTGTGAGAAAGTATAGGTTTAATAATTAGTCACTTATAGCTTATTTTGATAATTAGAGAACTTTGAACTTCAGCATGTAATTTCCTTCATCAAGAAGGTTCAAGATCATGTTGAAAATTGTGTCTTAAGTAAAATACTGACACATGATGCAGGCAAAGGATGGACACGATTTTGCTAATATTAAGGTAGCACCTGACTAGGTTCAGAGTGTTGCTGTTCGAGACAATGAAATAGTTACCTGTACTTGGGCAAATATGGGTGAAATGAGGTGTAAAATGTGCTCTGTTAAAAGTTATACCTAAGAAGAATGACAAAGATGTGAACATTGAAATGGAGAGCAATAAGGAAGGCAAAGCTTATCAGAGCTGCTGATTATAGACACAGGTCATGAAACTGCAAAATAGCATTTATAGACAGCAATCTTACAGGGTAGTACCCATTCAGATATAACCGGAATCATGTACATTTTTATTTCTGTTGCAATGATCATCCCTCTGCTAGAGCAAAAGTATGTTTGGAGCTTGGAGATGACTAAATTTACTAATGTGAAGGGACTGGAAACTTATCAAAAGTGAAGTGCCTGCTCTATGGGGAAGGGAGAGGAATAGAAGGCTTCTATGGGGGGTGATGGTGGTAACCCCAGTAACCTCTTGAGCAGAGAATATGGTGGCCAACTATTGACTTTGTTTGCCATGAAGCTGAAGCAAGGGAGGAAAAAACCTTAGTTAAAGCTATCCTTAATAACCATGCCTCCCAGTTATATTTCCTTCCTACTTGCTTCACTGTCTCCAAAACAAAACAAAATAGTTACTAAGAGTGGAAGGGATAAACTGGGAAACTGGAATTGACATATACATACTATTGTATATAAAATATATAACTAGTAAGGACCTAGTGTATACAACAAGGAATGCTACTCAATACTCTGCAGTGACCTATATGGGAAAACAATCTAAAAAAAAACCTAGATATTTGTATATGTATAAATGATTCACTTTGATATACACCTGAAACTAACACAACATGGTAAATCAACTATACTGCAATAAAAATTTAAAATGAAGTTCCCTCTTTTCTCTATGTGCTTACTGTCAATATACCAAAGTTATCTTATTTTTTTTTTTTTTTTTTACCAAATTTCAAATTAAATACTGCCTATTGTATTGTCACGGAGAAGGCAATGGCACCCCACTCCAGTACTCTTGCCTGGAAAATCCCAGGGACGGGGGAGCCTGGTGGGCTGCCATCTATGGGGTCGCACAGAGTCGGACACGACTGAAGCGACTTAGCAGCAGCAGCAGCAGCATTGTATTGTCAACATTTATTTCCTAGAAGAGGGAGTACTTTGTTATTATTATGGCAAAGATTTTGGTGCTCCAAAGATTTTGACCACCAAAGATTTTGTGGTCAAAAGAGTAATAATAATAATAAAAACTAAAAATCCCTGACCGAATGATGTTTCAATAAAGTTTTTCTTTCTTGCAAGCTATATATTGTTTAAAAAATCAAGCATATTTGGAAATCATTGAGTTTCATTGTGGTTATAACTGGCTTTTTTAAATGATAGTTTCTAGACTTCCTGCTCTCAGAACCTGCTTGCTCCTTGCACCTCAAATCCAACTAAATGTGTCCATTTTCTCTCACTCCAGGTGATTCACACAAACTGCGATTTGGTTCTCACCTTCAAAGAAAATGTCCTGAAGTAAAGGAGAATTTTGGTGTAGTATTCAAAGGATACATTTTCTAGCTGCTGCTTGTGTCTACTTGCGTTCACTGCCCATTTTTCCAGGCTGGATTCTGCTCCTTCTTGGCTAAGATTCTGAGGCCTGCTGCCTTCCTTCTTAAGCCTGTGAGGTTCTCTGGTTCCTGTTAGCTTTGTAGGCTGCCTTGAGCATCAGTGACTTCTGCTATCATAAGTATATACTCTTATTCCATTTCTTTGGGTACTTGATCCTCAACTCAACCACTATCACCAGCTTCCATACTCAAGGGGAGCCTTTCCCCATCTTTTGGTCCCTTCTCCTAATGCCAGCTCCCCTGTTACACCTCCTGACATCTGAGCACACAAGCTTTGCCCATGGCCTGGCACCAACAGAATAATTGTGCCATCAAATTGTTGGACATCTTGATGCTGTCTGGACTACCCCAAAGATGAATATGAATAAAGCTGCTATTGAGTTTGAAAACCTTGAGTCCCTGGTGGAAAAAAATGGATAACCACTAAAGTTACAGAATCTTGAACTGAGTGTGATAATCTAATCAGCTCTCCTCTGGAATCATAATGAAAAGATATGATTACACTTTTAATTAAGAAAATTATCATAATTTATACTGAAATAAAAACAATGTGAAGGTTGACTATGAAATAAAATTTACAGTATCTAGACATCGTTTTTGGTGTGTGTGTATATATATATATATTTATATATATGTGTATATATATATTTATATATATATATAAAACTAGACACATTTGCCTAAGGTAAAAACCAAGCAAGATTGTTATAGTCAAGCATAGTTCTAGAGTCTTCACATGTATTATATGACTTAGTCTTTATACCCAATGAGTTAGTTAGACACCGTTATCAGCCTGCTGCAGAAATACATTTCTGCAAGAAGAAGTTTAAAAATGTGCTCATATTTGCAGAAATGCTAATAAGCAAAGGAATTTGAACTCAGTCAGTCTGGTTTGCTGCATGGTATGGTCTTAACTATTAATATATTGCCCATTTTCTTACCAGTAAATGTAAAGGAAAAGATCAGGAAGGATACGTTCCAGGGCACCAGTAGTGTTCATCCCTGGAGAGTGGACTAGGAGTGAGGAAAGATATGAGAAAAACTTTATTTTTTCCTCTATAATTCTTCAGTATTTTCATTTTTGTAGCTCAAAAGAGTCATTAAAATTAGCAAAGTCCTTTCTGTGGTATAATTACTACTGACTTTAAGGACTGGTTTTTAATAGAGTCATAGATAAATGACAATCTCAAATTTACATACAAGTCACAAGGACAGTGCAAAGACACTTTTTCCCTGATTATTTTTGAGATTCTATGGCTCTACAGCCCTTGAATATTTTAGTGTGTCTTCCCTACAAACAACACATTCTTCTAAGTAACCAGAATATCACCATCAAAACCAAAATATGACCACTGGTACATTACTGATATCTGAGTAGTCATTTGAGCTTTGTCACCCCAATAATGTCTTTACAGCAAAAGGATCACACAGAGAACCATAATACATTTAAATACTGTGCCTCTTTAGTTTCATTCAATCTTTAACAATTTCTTGGTCTTGGTTTTTATGATCTTGACACCTTTGAATGCTACTGACTAGTTATTTTCTAGTATATCCTTCTACTTAGAATAGGCTCATATCCCTCAGAAAGTATTTACATAGGATACTATTTTCTTGATTACAGGCTACAGCATGGAAAAGTATTTTAACTTACCTAGTTATTGATGATGGTCGCTTTGATCAACTGATTAAGATTGTATCCACCATCACTATAAAGTTACTCATTATTTACTTGGGACTAATATGCATTCTGTGAGGAGGTACTTTGAAACTATGCATATATACCTATTTCATTAAACTTCCAATTTCCCCCTTATTTATGAGAGCATAGACACATGGATTCTGGTTTTATTGTTTATTCTTGTTTTATTACATGACATATTTAATGATATTTAGTTTGATTTTAAATTGTCCTACATTTGGCCTGTGGTAGATACTTCAAGCTGGCTCTTATATCCTTTTGACATGTCTTCATCACTTTTCTTTACTTTATAGCCCAAGATTTTCTGGGTTCCTCTTTTTCCTCCTGTTCCAGCCATGCTCCTTTCCATAGAGAAGTCACACCAGATACACTTCTTCATTTTAGGCAAAAGACATACATTTTTTTTTCCCCGAAAAACTTGTGGAAACAAATTCTGGGTGGAAGTTCAAACTGAAATCATAATCCAAGTATAGTCTTTCAAGGACAAGTCTAAAGAATATTGAATACAGTGCATTTTATATTTATTCCAAAGTCCTTTTCAGAATCCCCTTTTGAAAAAGTTTTATTTTTCTTCTCCTTTAATATTACCAAGACATTTTGTTTCTGAGAACTCTTGACCTATAGTCATTGCTATTACAGATCTCTAGATCTCAGGGGAAACTGTTGGGCTAAAAGAAAACTAAAGTAAGGTCCCTAAACATAAGAGGATGGAACACAGATATATTGAGTCTCTGTGCTCTCCGTTGATCCAAACAAAAGAAACTGGCTTCCTATTTATGTGCTTAAACATGACCTCAGGACCAGGTTGGAAAGTAGATTTTCCTTTCTTTTCACTTATTGCAAAATCGGTAGATGATACTGAATAAAATTTTTCAGTTCTAAAAAGTATCACAGTCTGAATTATAAGTAAACTAGTCACTGAATAGCTTTCTAAAAACAGAAGAAAAATCTCAGTTGATTCCAATGCATAATTAATCTGTAATACATCACTATTATTTTATAAGCTATCTTATAACTGTGGCTTCCCTGTAGCCCAGTCGGTAAAGAATCTGCCTGTAATGCAGGAGACCCGGGTTCGATCCTGGGTCAGTAAGATACCCTGGAGAAGGAAATGACAACCCACTCCAGTATTCTTGCCCAGACAATCCCATGGACAGAGGAGCCTGACAGGTTGCAGTCTATGGTGTCGCAAGAGTTGGATATGACAGCGACTAAAACCACCAACCATCCTATAATTAGATATACTTTATAAAAAAGAGTATATAATCTGAGTAATAATAGATAACATATGTAGTCATATATATATTGTCTCACAGTCTCCTTGAGAAACCTAGGGAGACAAGTATTATTAGTCTCATATGACAGATGTAGAAGTGGAATCCAGAAAGTTTAAGAGATCTGCCACAATCACCAAGCTGCTAACTGGTAATGCAGTATCTTCTAATTACAAATTCTTACTTCTCTTATGATTGTCTCTACTTACCATCTCCCCAACCTTTACTTTTTGCCCAGTCAAAAATTTTTAAAGACTATTTTTTAGAGCATTTTTTTAGGTTTACAACAAAATTAAGAGGAAAATACATCCATTCCTATAAACGTTCTGCCACCATATAAGCATAGCCTCCTCCATTCAGAATATACCTCCACTGGAATGATTCACTTTTTTAAAAATAAGGAATACCCTTCATTGACACATCACAATCACCCATAATTCATGGTTTACCTTAGAATTTACTCAGTGCTGTACCTTTAGGCTTCCAAGATGGCTCAGTAGTAAAGAATGTGCGTGCCAATGCAGAAGCCACGGGAAACACGGGTTAGATCCCTGGGTCATGAAGATCTCCTGGAGGAGGAAGTGACAATCCACTCCAGTCTTCTTGCCGGGATAATCCCATGGACAGAGGAGCCTGGTGGGCTACAGTCCACGGGGGTCGAAAGAGTCGGACACGACTGAAGTGATTGAGCATGCATACACGATATACATTCAATAGGCTTGATCTTCTCATCATCTTCATAGTTGGTCTTTTCCAGAACACCATATAGCTGGACTCATACAGTATAGCCTTCTCAGATCGGCTTCTTAGTAATATGCATTTAAGTTTCTCTTTCTCTTTTTATAACTTGATAGTTCCTTCCTCTTAAACACAGATTAATAGTTCACTGTCTGGATGTTTCACAGTTTATTATCCATTCACCTACTAAGGGGTGCATTTGTTGCTTCTAGGTTTTGTCAATTATGAATAAAGTTTCCATAAACATCTCTGTGAAGGTTTTAGAATAGACCTAAGTTTTCAACTACTTTGAGTAAATATCAAGGAGCAGTATTGTCAGTTAAGATAGGAGAACATTTAATTTTGTAAGAAATCATCAGAGTCTTCCAAAGTGACTGTACCATTTTGCAGTTCTACTAGCAGTGGGTGTGAGTTTGTGTTGCTCCACATTATCACCAGCATCTGATGTTATCACCAGAGTCAGTGTTCTAGGTTTTGATCATTATGATAGTTACACAACCACTTTTTAGGAAATCATTTTAAACTTTTAGTTGGGTTCAGTTGACCAGATTTGACACACAAGTCACCGAAAACTGATCAGAGTGATATTAAAGCATTCAGAGAATTACATTTAAAAAACAATTTTTTTTCTAAAACAAGTAGAATCAGTAGGCCCATGATTATTCATACATAATAAAATATATTTTTATCTCATGGGGCTTTTCAGTCATCAAATATGAAAACAAATTGTTTCCCATAGCAAAAGAGGGGTGAAAAGCCATGATCCAGAGAGAAAAACTGAAAATTAATAATCTGATTATTTCTAACAGAAGTCACTGTGGCAGACAAGATTCTGAAGACAGAAAGCAAACTGAGATTTAACTAGCCATGAAATTAGATGTTGATTATTTGTTTATTCTAGGTATTGTTTCAGCTTCTATTAGCTCAAACACTGTCACAGCTATTGTAAAAAAGCACTTAATTTATAGTCAAGAACCAATGGGGAACTTGAAAGCTGTGTTTCATTTTGAAAATTCTGCCTATTTGGGCAGATAATGCAAAATGTTTCTATCAACCAGTGTGTTAAAATTTCACATAATTGTCTTTTTGGCCACATTAGGTCCAAGACAGGAGAGAAACAAGATTTCATAGTCCTTTTTAAATTAAATGATTTCTTCACAGCATTCCCAAATATTCAAGGAGGCAAAAAATATATTTTCGACATTTGTTCCTTCTCCAAATTGTATTTTCTGTAGAAGCAAGACAAATGAAAGACATGTTTTTAACTACCCCATGCTGTTCAGAACACTGCAATTTGTGAATTTTTAAGTGGAAATGGAAATTGTTTTTATTTCCCTGATTTTTGTTTGCAAGTTTCATGCCCCAGACCTGTGTGCCTTCTGATCAAAAGTGACAGCTAGAAGTAGCAACCCATTTAAGAGTGACACATTGTGTTAGACTCAGCGCATCTCTAGTTTAAGGAATTAAAGAACAAAAAAAATATGCAAACCGAGGAGGGAGAATTGCCATTTATCTTGATTTTTTACCTTCTACATCTAAGGTAAAGGTAAACCTACATGCTATGACACCACTTATGATTCAAAGTAAATGAACTGGGTTAGAAGCTCCTGTGTTTTATTCCTGTTGTCTCTTTCCTGAATATTCTACCTTAACGTGCCTAACTTTCCCTGCCACAAGCTAAGCAAAAGAAGCCATACAAAAGATTAGAGGAAGTAGAAAAACTCTCAAAGGGATAACTGATTTATGTTTATGTTTCCATCTGTAAAAAAACAAAGTGTCTCTGAATTTAACTTCTTTAGGCAGAACTACAGAAACATCATGTATGAAACCTGAAATTATATCAAACACCGCTGACCAGCTCAGTTTACCAATTGTTTAGTTACGTCTGATTTCTAAATCTATATTCAAATATATCATTCCTTCCTATGAGGAAGAAAAGAAGATTCAGATGCCTTTATTTTGTTGTTGTTGTGTTTTAAATTAGTTTTGGGGGATATTTTGTTTTCTCATAAATAAATGAATGCATAAGACCCCCTTGTTTTTATCCAGGAACATTAGAATAATGCAATTTTGTCTTGTGCATTTAAAATGAGTTTTAACAGAATATCTAACATTGGGCTTTGCTAAAATTAGTCTGAGACAAATATTTGGATACAGGTGTTCTTTTGGGGAAGGTAATCCCAGGAGGCAAAACTGATAGACGAGAAAAGTAAAATGCAAAGGGAAAGCAAACAGAAGGCCGCATAAGTGAGCTGACCATCACTAAGGATAACTAGTACTCTCCCACAGTTGCCTCTGGGAAGTCTCTTAAAATACATCTTGGAACTACCTAGCCAGGTGATGAAAGGCAAGAACCTTTGATCTTCAGTTCCTGTACCACTTATTAACGTAGGTTCAGGAACTATTAATCACCCTGGACTTCCTGGGTACACATGCATGAATCCTGATTAGGATGTGGCAGGGTTTCATATACAGTGGTGTCAAAGAAGTACCATAGCGGAAATCAAGAAGTATTCAATGTGTTTTGAGGTAAGGATCTGCATTTGGTCTGTGTAATACAAGTCTTCTAGCAGTTTGCCAGAGGCTCCAGTTAGCATCTGTTACATTATAAATAAGGTTAGTACCGTTGGATATGCTGGGTCATATGGCCTGCATAATTGAGAATCTTCTCCATAGTCTGAACCTGTAACTTGGGCCTGGAATTACAAAGCAGCTTCTTTCTCTGGACCCGACTTTAGAGTTCACAGGTCACCCATTAATATAAAAGTATGCCAAACCTGGCTTGTGGGCCAAATGCAATCTGCTACTTAAAAAAAAAAAAAACAAAAAAAAAAAAAAAACTATTGGAATAGCAGCACACCCATTTGTTTATGTACCATCTATTGCTCCTTTTGTGCTATCAATTGCAGAGTTGAGTAGTGGCAACAGAAGGCATTTGGTTTGCAAAGCTTAAATATTTACTAATCTTATTTTCAGAGAAAAATGTGTTAACTTCTAGAATAATAAATGGGAGAGAAGGAAATTTTCATAGGTGTAGTATGTGTCCAAAATTGAAAACAAAACAAAACATCAAGTGTTGTGGCTTATCATGAAAAGTTGTTGTTGCAATGTGCAACTTTTCTCAATGTAGAAGGTGCCATATTAGAGTAATTCTATTAAGTCCTTTTCAGGCTTCCTTGGTGGCTCAGATGGTAAAGAATCTGCCTGCAATGAGGGAGACAGAGGTTTGAAACCTGGGTTGGGAAGATCCCCTGCAGGAGGGCACAGCAACCCTCTCCAGTATCCTTGCCTGGAGAATCCCCATGGACAGAGGAGCCTGGCAGGCTATAGTTGCGAAGAGTTGGACACAACTGAGTGACTAAGCACAGCACATTAAATCCTTTTAATTGGTTTAACTGATATTAAATACAGTTGACTCTGAACACCACAAATTTGAATTGTGGGGGTTTAGTTACACAAGGATTTTTTTCAATAAATATGTACCATAATACTATACAATCTGTGGTTGTTTGGATCAGTGAATGCAGAAGGCTGAATGCAAAAGGCCTGTAAACTTATAGATAGGTTTTCCACTGAGAGGAGTGCCAACTCTCCTAACTCCCAGGTTGTTTAAGAATCAACCGTATAACCTTATATACAGATATAGTAAACGAGGGTCTCTTTAAAAGGTGACCTAGACACTACCTGAATCTGAGTTTATTGAATCAGTAGATGACTGACTTGATCCTGATACTCCTTTATTCAATGTTTTCTTATGAGTTAATAAACACCAGCCAACTCAATATACATGTAGTAACACCTTGCCCATATTGTTCAAGGGCCACAGTCACTACACAACTATTTTGCATCACTTCACAATCCATGGATGAGAATCATGGTAATTGTGATGTTATCCAGTATAAGTGGTTTCACCATCCCACTTAACATCAAGAAGTAAGTCCACTTTGCTGTCTGACCTGTGGTTTATTCAGCTTTATAAAGCCATTCTAAAGGTCTGCTAACTAGGGTCACTTGAGGCATAAATCAAATTAGTCTAAGCTTGAGTTCTCTGAAAGCAGAGCTGGAGACAAAGACTTACATGTAGATCATTATCTTCGAAATATGACCCCAAGGAGCAGGAGTGGCAAATGTGTCCTGAAGCACAAAAATGGGTAAGAATTAATACAAAATAGGTATTATTGAGCTGACCATTGCTACAAGATAATGGTACTTAGAGACACAGTCCCATGGGACATTCTGAGGATATTTTTGAACTGTGTTTGGGGCATTTGGGCATTAGTTTACTAGCGTGTGAGATGAGTGCAATTGTGTGGGTAGTTTGAGCAGTCTTTGGTTAAAGAGCCTCTTGATGAAAGTGAAAGAGGAGAGTGAAACAATGGCCTAAAGCTCAACAGTCAGAAAACTAAGATCATGGCATTGGGTCCCATCACTTCATGGCAAATAGATGGAGAAACAGTGGAAACAGTGCCAGACTTTATTTTGGGGGCTCCAAAATCACTGCAGATGTTGACTGCAGTCATGAAATTAAAAGACACTTAACTCCTTGGAAGAAAAGTTATGACCAACCGAGACAGTATATTAAAAACAGAGACATTACTTTACCAACAAAGGTCCATCTAGTCAAAGCTATGGTTTTTCCAGTAGACATGTATGGATCTGAGAGTTGGACTATAAAGAAAGCAGAGCACCGAAGAAGTGATACTTTTGAACTGTGGTGTTGGAGAAGACTCTTGAGAGTCCTTTGGACTGCAAGGAGATCCAACCAGTCCATCCTAAGGGAGATCAGTCCTGGGTGTTCTTTGGAAGGACTGATGTTGAAGCTGAAACTCCAATATTTTGGCCACCTGATGTGAAGAGCTGACTCACTTGAAAAGACCCTGATGCTGGCAAAGATTGAAGGTGAGAGGAAAAGGGGATGACAGAGAATGGCATGATTGGATGGCATCACTGACTCAAAGGACATGAGTTTGAGTAAACTCTGGGAGATGGTGATAGACAGCGAGGCCTGGCATGCTGCAGTCCGTGGGGTCACAAACAGTTGGACATAACTGAGTGACTGAACTGAACTGGGGCATTACATTTTAAAACTGTATTAGTCATAGATGAATATTGATCCATTTTCATAGCCATTTCACAGCATAACTGAAGTCTCAGAGTAGGACATGAAGGGTTCATTGCATGGGTTCAAAGCAAGGGGATAGCAGGCTGCACCTGCGTAAAGCCTGTAATCCCCACCCCTAACTTGACAGGAAAATTGATGAACCTAATGGGAGATGACCAGTACATTATATTTAGTTCAGTTCAGTTGCTCAGTCATGTCTGACTCTTTGTGACCCCATGAATCACAGCATGCCAGGCCTCCCTGTCCATCACTAACTCCTGGAGTCCACTCAAACGCATGTCCATCGAGTCAGTGATGCCATCCAAAAATCTCATCCTCTGTCATCCCCTTCTCCTCCTGCCCTCAGTCTTTCCCATCATCAGGGTCTTTTCAAATGAGACAGCACTCCACATCAGGTGGACAGAGTATTGGAATTTCAACTACAACATCAGCTGTTCCAATTAACACGCAGGACTGATCTCCCTTAGGATGGACTAGTTGGATCTCTTTGCAGTCCAAGGGACTCTAAAGAGTCTTCTCCGACACCACAGTTCAAAGCATCAATTCTTCAGTGCTTAGCTTTCCTTATACTCCACCTCACATCCATACACGACCACTAGAAAAACCATAGCCTTGACTCTGGAATTTACCTGTTTCTGAGTTTTGATAAAAATAACTAAAACCATCATAACAGATATATATATATATATAACATATATGCAGGTTGCCTATCATCAGCAGGTTGCACATATGCAGATTCAACTAACCTCACATGGAAAATATTGGGAAAAAATTCTATAAAGTTCCAAAAACCAAAACTTGAATTTGCCATATACCTGGCAACTATTTATATAGCATTTACATTCTGTATTCTTGCCTTGAGAACCCCATGAACAGTATGAAAAGGCAAAATGATAGGATACTAAAAGAGGAAATCCCCACATCATTAGGTGCCTAATATGCTACTGGAGATCAGTGGAGAAATAACTCCAGAAAGAATGAAGGGATGGAGCCAAAGCAGGGACAGTACCCAGTTGTGCATGTGACTGGTGATAGAAACAAGATCTGATGCTGTAAAAGCAATATTGCATAGGGACCTGGAATGTCAGGTCCATGAATCAAGGCAAATTGGAAGTGGGCAAACAAGAGATGGAAAGGGTGAACGTTGACATTCTAGGAATCAGTGAACTAAAATGGACTGGAATGGATGAATTTAACTCAGATGACCATTATATCTACGACTGCGGGCAGGAATCCCTCAGAAGAAATGGCGTAGCCATCATGGTCAACAAAAGAGTCCGAAATGCAGTACTTGGATGCAATCTCAAAAACGACAGAATGATCTCTGTTCGTTTCCAAGGCAAACCATTCAATATCACAATTATCCAAGTCTATGCCCCAACCAGTAATGCTGAAGAAGCCGAAGTTGAATGGTTTTATGAAGACCTACAAGACCTTTTAGAACTAATACCCCCCAAAAGATGTCCTTTTCATTATAGGGGACTGGAATGCTAAAGTAGGAAGTCAAGAAACACCTGGAGTAACAGGCAAATTTGGCCTTGGAAGCAGAATGAAGCAGGGCAAAGACTAATAGAGTTTTGCCAAGAAAATGCACTAGTCATAGCAAACACCCTCTTCCAACAACACAAGAGAAGACTCTACACATGGACATCACCAAAATCAGACTGATTATATTCTATGCAGCCAAAGATGGAGAAGCTCTATACAGTCAACAAAAATAAGATCAGGAGGTGACTGTGGCTCAGATTATGAACTCCTTATTACCAAATTCAGACTCAAATTGAAGAAAGTAGGGAAAACTGCTAGACCATTCAGGTATGAAGTAAATCAAATCCCTTATAATTATACAGTAGAAGTGAGAAATAGATCTAAGGGCCTAGATCTGATAGATAGAGTCCCTGATGAACTATGGAATGAGATTCGTGACATTGTATGGGAGACAGGGATCAAGAGCATCCCCATGGAAAAGAAATGCAAAAAAGCAAAATGGCTGTCTGGGGAGGCCTTACAAATAGCTGTGAAAAGTGAGGCGAAAAGCAAAGGAGAAAAGGAACGATATAAACATCTGAATGCAGAGTTCCAAAGAATAGCAAGAAGTGCTAAGAAAGCCTTCTTCAGCGATCAATGCAAAGAAATAGAGGAAAAGAACAGAATGGGAAAGACTAGAGATCTCTTCAAGAAAATTAGAGCTACCTAGGGAACCTTGCATGCAAAGATGGGCTTGATAAAGGACAAGAATGTTATGGACCTAACAGAAGGAGAAGATATTAAGAAGAGGTGGCAAGAATACACAGAAGAACTGTACAAAAAGATCTTCATGACCCAGATAATCATGATGATGTGATCACTCATCTAGAGCCAGACATCTTGGAATGTGAAGTCAAGTGGGCCTTAGAAAGCATCACTACGAAAAAAAGCTAGTGGAGGTGATGGAATTCTAGTTGGACTGTTTCAAATCCTGAAAGAGGATGCTGAGAAAGTGCTGCACTCATATGCCAGAAATTTTGGAAAACTCAGCAGTGGCCACAGGACTGGAAAGGTCAGTTTTCATTTCAATCCCAAAGAAAGGCAATGCCAAAGAATGCTCAAACTACCGCACGATTGCACTCATCTCACATGCTAGTAAAGTAATGCTCAAAATTCTCCAAGCCAGGTTTCAGCAATACGTGAACCGTGAACTCCCTGATGTTCAAGCTGGATTTAGAAAAGGCAGAGGAACCAGAGATCAAATTGCCAACATATGCTGGATCATGGAAAAAACAAGAGAGTTCCGGAAAAACATCTATTCCTGCTTTATTGACTATGCCAAAGCCTTTGATTGTGTGGATCACAACAAACTGTGGAAAATTCTGAAAGAGATGGGACTACCAGACCACCTAACCTGCCTCTTGAGAAATCTGTATGCAGGTCAGGAAACAACAGTTAGAACTGGACATGGAACAACAGACTGGTTCCAAATAGGAAAAGGAGTACATCAAGGCTGTATATTGTCACCCTGCTTATTTAACTTCTATGCAGAGTATATCATGAGAAACGGTGGACTGGAAGAAACACAAGCTGGAATCAAGATTGCTGGGAGAAATATCAATTACCTCAGATATGCGGGTGACACCACCCTTATGGCAGAAAGTGAAGAGGAACTCAAAAGTCTCTTGATGAAAGTGAAAGAGGAGAGTGAAAAAGTTGGCTTAAAGCTCAACATTCAGAAAATGAAGATCATGGCATCTGGTCCCATCACTCTATAGGAAATAGATGGGGAAACAGTGGAAACCGTGTCAGACTTTATTTTGGGGGCTCCAAAATCACTGCAGATGGTGACTGCAACCATGAAATTAGAAGATGCTTACTCCTTGGAAGAAAAGTTATGAGCAAACTAGATAGTATATTCAAAAGCAGAGACATTACTTTGCCGACTAAGGTCCATCTAGTCAAGGCTATGGTTTTTCCAGTGGTCATATATGGATGTGAGAGTTGGACTGTGAAGAAGGCTGAGCATCGAAGAATTGATGCTTTTGAACTGTGGTGTGGGAGAAGACTCTTGAGAGTCCCTTGGACTGCAAGGAGATCCAACCAGTCCATTCTGAAGGAGATCAATCCTGGGATTTCTTTGGAAGGAATGATGCTCAAGCTGAAACTTCAGCACTTTGGCCACCTCATGCGAAGAGTTGACTCATTGGAAAAGACTCTGATGCTGGGAGGGATTGGGGGCAGGAGGAGAAGGGGACAACTGAGGATGAGATGGCTGGATGGTCTCACGGACTCGATGGACTTGAGTCTGAGTGAACTCCGAGAGATGGTGATGAACAGGGAGGCCTGGTGTGCTGCGATTCATGGGGTCGCAAAGAGTCGGACACGACTGAGCAACTGAACTGAACTGATACTTGATGGTACCATATACATACAAATCTGACCCTTGAACAACATATGTTTGAAATGTCTGTGTCCCCTCACATATAGATATTTTTCAGTAGTACTTCATGATCTGTGGTTGGCTGAATTTTAGGATCTAGAGCAAGTGAAGATCTGGAGGGAAGATTATAAATTATACTGGGATTTTTGACTGTGCAGAGGGTCGATATTCTTAACTCTGGCATTGTTCAATGGTCCACTGGATTTGAAATTTGTTACTAGTAGAAGTAAATGTCTCACCAAAACAAAAGCAAAACGTGAGATGATGGATGTGAAGTTATCAATTAGCTACATGGAGGGAGTCTTCTCATAGTGTATGAACACAGATTTTTTAGAAGAAACAAAGCAATGTTTTTCTTTGTGTAATTCTGCTGTGAGGGCAGCTCCAGTTGTCGTAGAGTTGCAATGTCTAAAGTGATAGGAAGCTCACTATCCTTCAGGTTAGAGAATTCACAGGCGGAAAGCGGGAGAAAACCAAACTGGTGTAGAGTGAAGTATGTCAGACAGAGAAAAACAAATGCTATATGATATCACATACATGTGGAATCTAATAAATACAACCAAGTAGTGAGCATAACAAAAAGAAACGAAGTAGTGGTGACTAGTAGGGAGAGGGGAAGTGGGGAGGAGCAATATCGGTAGGGAATTATAGGCATGAAATAAGCTATGAGGATATATGATACAAAACAGGAAATATAGTTATTATTTTATAATAAGTATAAGCGGAATACAGCCTTTAAAAATTCTGAATGACTATATGTTGTACCCATACCATAATATTATATGTCAACTATACTTTCAAGTTAATAAATATATAAAATTAAAATGGTAAAAAATAATAACAATACTTGTAAAATGGAGCTATAGCTCCATACACTGCATCGATTGAAAGGAGATTTTTGAGACATGTGGAAATTTGAATACTAACAGGATATTTGATACTATGAAGAAATTATATTTAAATATTTATGGTATGATAATGGTATTGTGATTTAAAATAAGAACTTTTTAGAGATATAGACTAAAATTTTTATAGATAGAATTATATGACATCAATTTTCCTTTAAAGTAATACTAAGAAAGGAAAGTGATTAGGGTATGAATAAAGCCTAATTGGCAGCGAGTTAATAATTCTTAGGACTAAGTAATAGGAGTTCATTATACTATCTTGTCCATTTTCAAATATGTTTAATATTCTCCAAAATGAGTAAGTGAAAGTCTCAGTTGTGTTTGACCCCATGACCCCATGAACTATACAATCCATAGGATTCTTCAGGCCAGATTACTGGAGTGAGTCACCTTTCGCTTCTCCTGGGGATCTTCCCAACACAGGGATTGAACCTATGTCTCCTGCATTGAAGGCAGATTCTTTACCAGCTGAGCCACAAGGGAAGCCCAAGCATCCTGGAGTGGGTAGTCTATTCCTTCTGCAGGGGATCTTCCCAACCCAGGAATTGAACCGAGGTCTCCTGCACTGCAGGTGAATTCTTTACCAACTGAGCTATCAGGGAAGCCTGTAAAACTTTAAAAAGTGAAAAGAGGAACTTTAAAGGGAAAATACCAGTGAATTCCAAATATAAAACCTCAAACTGTAAAATTTCTAAAAGAAAACTTGATGGGATAAAATCTTTGACTTTGGTTTAAACAAATATTTCTTAACTACAACACTAAAAGTATGGTAAACTTAAAGGCAATGACAATAAATTTGACTTATCAAAAAATTCCTTTTGAAAGATGATAAATACACTTTATCATTGGGAATAAAACTCAAGCCATTGACTGACAGAAAAAGTTTGCAAATCACATATCTGATAAAGTCTTGCATCTAGACTACAGTGTCTCAAAATTCAATAAAGTAACAATTCAAGAAAAAAAGGGAGGAATGTTTTGAATACTTAATGAATCTACATAAATGGAAATATAAAAGAAAATGATGTCTAACATCAGTCATTAAAGAAAATCTAAACCACTATGAGATTTACTATATATCAAGTAGGTTCTCTAGTATTTTTAAAAAGGACTATCCCAGAACTATTTGGCAGGATTTAGTGTATGGACGGAGGAGCCTGGTGGGCTGCAGTCCATGGGATATTGAAGAGTCAGACATGAGTGAGCGACTTCACTTTCACTTTTCACTTTCATGCATTGGAGAAGGAAATGGCAACCCACTCCAGTGTTCTTGCCTGGAGAATCCCAGGGACGGGGGGCCTGGTGGGCTGCCGTCTATGGGGGTCGCACAGAGTCGGCCACCACTGAAGCGACGCAGCGGCAGCAGCAGCAGCGTACCTGAAAGCCATAAGCACTGCTGGTAAGAATGTAAAATGAAACAATCCTTTGGAAAATAATTTTGCCATGCTTAAAGTGAAATGCACACCTATTTTAGTACTTTGTCATGCTAGTTATAGGTATTAAGAGAACTTAAAAGCACATGTCCATACAAAGAATTGAACATGACTGTTCATGGCAACTTTATTTGCAACAAAAACTGAATCTTAATAGGTAACTGATAAAGAAACTATGCTAAAGCCATACAATAAAAAATTAACTAAACAGTGGGAAGAAAATGAACTGTTTTGCTGATAATCCACATGGATGAAGGTCAAAATAATTATGCTGAGTGAAATACCAGCAAAACAGAGTACATACTGCATGATTCCTCTTACATAAAATTCTAGGGAATGGAAATGCGTATTAGCAGACAACAGATCAGCAGTTGCCCTGGGCTGGCAGGAGATGGAGCAGAGAGGTGCAGGTGGTAGGGACTGCAAATGGGCATAAAGACATTTTGAAGGTTGAGTATGTGTTCTTTTTCTTGATAATGCAGATGATTTCAGGTTATATACAAATGCAGATCTTAACCTGAGAAATTTATATGTTCAGTTTTTTACAGTGCCATGAGGCATATGTGCTCAGTCATGTCTGACTCTTTGCAGCCACATGGATTGTAATTAGCCGGGGTCCTCCCTCCATGGAATTTTCCAAGCAAGAATACTGGAGTGAGTTGCCATTTCCTTCTCCAGGGACTCTTCCCAACCGAGGGATCAAACTCACATCTTTTGTGTCACCTGCATTGGCAGGTAGATTCTTTACCAGCTGAACAGTGCCATATATTTCAATAAAGCTGCTTTTGAAAAATCAGAGAACACAGCAGAATAAATCTGGAAAATTGGAGTTTATGCAATTTGAAGTTTAAAATGCTTGTAGTTTTCTTACTTTAAGAATTTAGTATAAGAATGTTTAAAAATAAAGTACAGTTTTGTAGCCACCCAGTGGTCATCCTTTCCTGTTTTGATAATGGCATGCTTATTCCTATGTGGGTAATTGACTCTTTCTCATTGTGTGCAGTCCCAAAGAGACCCTCAGTAAATTTTCCTGACCCTCTTCATTAAGGAAGAGACATATAACCAAAATAGAATTAGTGGACTTTGTATCTCCCCAGGCATTGATTTTTAAGTGAAGAGATTTAAGGGGACTAAAGCAGTTGGAGTTTATTAATCCTGGCTGTAAAGACTTAAAACAAAATAAAACAAAACTGCAAATGAGTTTCTATAACTAGAACCCCGAAGCTTCCTGTTGCTTTTTGAGCCTGGTTCCTACTGTTTTCTGAGCCTGGTTCTATATCAAGTTCCCCCACCCACTGCTTTTTAAAAAATTCTGTGAGCTAGCTGACACCTTGCCAATAAATTATTTTTATGCTTAATTTATCTAAATAAAGTTTTAGTTATTTATAGGAAAAAGTTGTAAAGGAAAAAATAAATGGGGAGAGAGACATCAACTGTAGTCTCTCTCAAGTTGTATGATTGAAACATTTTCCATACCCTTGAAATCTTGCTGAATAAAACAGACAACATTGCATTTTAAATAAAATAGTGAAGATTGGTATGCTTGGGGAAAATAAGAGCTTCCAATCATCCTCAAGTAAGAGTTCAGTCAAAGAGATTAAAAGAATCCTTTCAGACTATTTCCACTAGTGCTTTCTTAGTTTTCATTTGTCTTATTATTGATAATGGGGGAGGTGAAGAGGTTTCATGTATCTTTACCACTCAGTCATCACCTTGGAATACTGGCTTTCCTAGGGTTGCTGGACACATAGCTGGAGCTTTGACCCTAAATTGCATGATGTTTTTTCCCTTCTCCTTTGTAGACAACCTCCCACATTTATTCTTTGCATGTTATGTGTCACACAGAGCTATCTTAGGCCCCTTTTGTTCTCTCATCTACATGTCTCTCTTGTGTGAGCTCATCAATCTCCAAAGACTTCTGTGACTATCTAGTATTTGGTGACCCCTAACTATCTTAGATCTCTTACAGGTCTAGACTCATTAAGCCTCTCACTTGTTAGACATCTTAAGCATTTAGTCATTCAGTCACATTTGACTCTTCAAGACCCCATTTTCTGGAGCTTGACAGGCTGCTCTGTCCATGGGATTTCCCAGACAAGAATACAGGAGTGAGTTGCCTTTCCTTCTTCAGGGGATTTTCCTAATCCAGTGATCGAACCTGGGTCTCCTGCATTGCAGGCAGATTCTTTACCATCTGATCCACCAGGGAAGCTTTAAATGAAACATGCCCCAAACTGAACTCATCATCTATACAACCTTAAATCTGTTCCTATTTTCATGTATCCTGAATCCACCAACTTATTCAAAGCCCCTTTTTTCATGCCCCAACCCAAATAATCATCAAGGATTATTGTGCCATCTGCAGATGTAAAAAAATCATCATTTTCAGTAAAGAACAAGACCCATGAAGGCAGGGATTGTGCCAGTCTTTTCAGTGGATGCATCTTGAGCATCTAACACAATGTCCAGCACACAGTAGACATCTTGATTTTTAAACCGATAAAAATATATTAGTTATCCCAAATTGTTTTGAAAGTCTAGAAGCTTGGGTAAAAATGCTCCAGAAAGTGGGCATAGAGGGAACATACCTTAACATAATAAGGATCATATATGAAAAACCCACAGTTAACATTATTCTCAATTATGAAAACCTGAAAGCATTTCCTCTAAGATAAGAGACAAGAAAAGGAGGTCCACTCTCACCACTATTATTCAACATCATTTTGAAAGTCCCAGCTGCAGCAATCAAAGAAAAAGAAATGAAAGAAATCCAAATTGGAAAAGAAATAGTAAAAATTATCACTGTTTTCAGATGACATAACATTATACACAGAAAATCCTAAGGATGCCACCAGAAAACTACGTGTGTTAATCAATGGATTTGGTAAAGTTGCAGGATACAGATTAATACACAGAAATCTCTTGGCTTCCTATACAGAGAGCAACAAAAAATTAGAAAGAAATTAAGGAAACAATCCCATTTACCATTGCAACAAAAAGAATAAAAATACCTTGGAATAAACTGACCTATGGAGGCAAAAGACCTGCACTCAGAAAAGCTTAAGATATTAAAGAAAGAAATGACAGATGACCTAAACACATGAAAAGAGGTGCTATGTTCTTGGGCTGGAAGAATCAATATCATAGAAATAACTATACCACCAAAAGCAATTCAGTGCAGTCCCTATCAAATTACCAATGGCATTTTTCATAGAATTAGACCAAAATTTTTACAATTTGTATGGAAACACAAAAGGCCCTGAAGAGCTGAAGCAATCTTGAGAAAGAAAAACAGAGCAGAACAATCAGGCTTCCTAACTTCAGACTAAACTAAAAATCTACAATAATCAAGACAGCATGGTCCTGGCACAAAAACAGAAAGAGAGACCAGTGGAACAGGATGGAAACCCAGAGATAAAACGAGACACTTATGGTTACTTAAACTAAGACAAAGGAGGACAGAACGTACAATGGAGAAAAGCCTCTTCAGTAAGTAGGGCTGAGAAAACTGGACAGCTCCATGTTAAAGAATGAAACTAAATGGAACTACAACAGTCTCTGGGGCTTCCCTGGTGGCTAAGTTGGTAAAGAATCCACCTGCAATGCAGGAACCCATGCTTGACCCTGGGGCAGGAAGGTCCCCTGGGGAGGGATACGGCACTCACTCCAGTATTCTTGCCTGGAAACCCATGGACAGAGAAGCCTGGAGGGAGACAGTCCATGAGGTCACAAGAGCAGACACAACTTACCTACTAAACCACCACCACCACCACAAGCCTCTAACACTATACACAAAAATAAACTCAGAAATGGATTAAAGAACTGAATGTAAGGCCAGGCACTATAAAATTCTTAGAGAAAAACATAGGCAGAACACTCTTTGACATAAATCCTAGCAGGATTTTTCTGACCCACCTCCTAATGAATATAAAAGCAAAATTTAACAAATGGGACATAGTTAACAGCTTTTGCACAGCAAAGGAAACCATAAATAAGACAAAAAGACAACCCTCAGAGTGAGAGAAAGTATTTGAAAATGAAACAATTGATGAGGATTAATCTCCAAAATTTAGAAACAACTCATGCAGCTCAATACTTAAAAACTGAACAACCCAATCAAAAAATGGATGGAAGACCTAAATAGACATTTTACAAAGACATACAGATGACCAAGAGGCACATGAAATGATGTTCAACATCACTCATTTTAAACAAATGCAAATCAAAAGTACAATGAGGCACCATCTTACACCAGTGAGAACGGCCATCATAAAAATAATCTATAAACAATAAATGCTGCAGAGGGTGTGGAGAAAAGGGAGCCCTCTTACACTGCAGGTGGGAATATAAATCGATACAGCCACTATGGAGAACAGTTCCTTAAGCTAAAAATAGAACTATAACCCAGCAATCATATAACCCAGCAATCCCACTACTAGGCATATACACAGGGAAAACCATAATTCAAAAAGATACATGCACACAATATTCACAGCAGCACTATTTACAATAGCCAGGACATGGAAGCAACCTAAATGTTCATCAGCAGAGGAATTGAGAAAGAAGATATGGTTACATATATACAATGGAATATTGAAGCCATAAAAGGAACAAAATTGTGCTATCTGCATAGATATGGATGAACTTAAGAGACTGTCATCAAAGTTAGAAGAATACATATATATATATTTATCCATATATGTGGAATATAGAAAAATAGTACAGATAAACCTATCTACAAAGCATAGAGACAGAGAAGTAGAGAAGAAAGATATGGACACCAAGGGAGAGAAAGGGAATGGGAGATGGATTGGGAGGTTAGGATTGACATACATACATACATACATACATATATATATATATAAAACTATGTATGGGATAGATAACTAATAAGAAATTAATATATAGCACAGGGGAAAATGAAAGAAGTTACAATCTGTTTGTAGGACATCCATTAAGTTAATCCTAAAATGTATCCAATATATATTAGGTACAGACAAATATTGTTTGCGTTCACTTATATGAGGTATCTAGGTCTAATTCATAGTCAGAAAGTACATTGGTAGATGCCAGAGGCTGGAGCTCGGGTTGAGGGAGGAGAATGAGGAGTTAGTTTTAATGGGGACAGAGTTTCAGTTTAGAAACTCAACAATTTTCAGTTTAGAAACAATTCAGGAGATGGATGATAGTGAGAGCTGCACAACAACGTAAATGTGCTTAATGGCACTGAACTGTATAGTTAAATATGGTTAAAATAGTATGCTTTATATGTGACTTGTATCACAATAAAAAGACATTAAAAAAAGTCTACATGTTTGACAATTGAAAGCTTAGAGAATTTAGATCCATTGCATCCTTTAACTCCATATGGTCAAAATTATGCATTTTTGTCTATTTTAACAGTTAAGGAGTTTCATTCCAGGAGTTTAGGGAGTAAGAATGGCAAGATACATAAAGGAATTGTAGTCATGGCAAACATATTCCACAGTGCTTAGGTGTGTGAAAAATGATAAACAGAAAAACAAACAAAACAAAACAAAAATGGCAGGACATAATTGGTCTGGTCCTTCCCATTCCAGTAGTTACATGAATAAATAGACTCTTGGTCCCAACACATAGTTATTCTCCTTAACAGTTCTTCTTGTGTGAACTCCTAAGTACCCCTCAGCGGTACTTAGGCCAAGTGCAGAGAGACTGTGGTCAAATGAGAGCCTAGGAGGAAAGGGCTAAAATTTTTACTTTGTTGAACAAGGGAGGCAAAGAATGCAAAATCTTTTGTTAGTTCAGTTCAGTCACTCAGTCGTGTCCGACTCTTTGCGACCCCATGAATCACAGCATGCCAGGCCTCCCTGTCCATCACCATCTCCCGGAATTCACTCAGACTCATGTCCATTGAGTCCATGATGCCATCCAGCCATCTCATCCTCGGTCGTCCCCTTTTCCTCCTGCCCTCAATCCCTCTCAGCATCAGAGTCTTTTCCAATGAGTCAACTCTTCGCATGAGGTGGCCAAAGTACTGGAGTTTCAGCTTTAGCATCATTCCTTCCAAAGGGGAAAAAAAAAATTTGGCCTTGGAATTTGTTAGTTAGCACCCTTCTAATGACTTAAAGTTCTGAATTTTAGGTTTTCAGAGCAATTGCTGATTGTATGTAAAAATCTAAAAAATAACCCAGCTTTAAATACCAGTCTTACAAAAGAATTTGCAATCTTTTTGTTAAGCCAAAATGCTTATAGAGTTTTATCTGTACAGTATAAGTCAAAGGTATCTTTTATTGTATTACCATTAAAAAAAAAAGATATGTAATTTAAATAATCACAGCCTGAAGGACTCTTTCAACATTTACACAAATGGATTACCTCAATTTACTGAAAAGTATATTTATTCTGAGGAAATACATTGAGTTCCTTTTGTACAATTCTGATTTGACAAAAGAATGCAAACTATAGTAAGTAAAACACTGGGTTGGCCAAAAAGTTTGTGTTTTTCCATTGAAATTTTATGGAAAAAGCCTCATGAACTTTCTGGCTAATTCAATACATAGTTTACCTGCTGGTTTCCTTATCAGAGTAATGAATGTGGAAAAGAAGTTGTGAAACTACAGAGATACTCATATTCATTCCAATACAAAGATTTTACTCTGAGCTATTTGACCTCTTCATCACTAATGCAAATGCACTGTAATTTACAACCATCCCCTACTTTGCTTGCACCCTTTGTGCTGACATGATCAGTAACAGGATACCTCCAACATTCCAATTTCAGATTATGACCTCACCTTATATTGCTTTGGGCTTCCCTGGTGGCTCAGACAGTAAAGAATCCGCCTGCAATGTGGGATACCTATGACAAAAATAACAAGAAGTAGGCCAAGGTAGAGTCATGGGGGAGGAGTATTGCAGGCAGCTGCTGTTGTTCAGTCACTGTTATGACTGACTCTTTGCAACATCATGGAGTGCAGCACACCAGTCTTCTCTGTCCTTCACTATCTCCTAGAGTTTGCTCAAAGTCATATCCATTGAGTCAGGGATGCCATCCAACCATCTCATCCTCTATAACCCCCTTCTCCTTCTGCCCTCAATCTTTCCCAGCATTAGGCTCTTTTCCAGTGAGTGGGCTTTTATTATCAAGTCGCCCAGCAAATGCAAGGGTATGAGTCTGGGACAAAGGTGTTGACTTAGAGGGAACAATAAGACACTAAGTGATAAAAGTCAACTGGCAGAGTTTGGCAGGGATCAAGTCATAAAACAAAATTATACGTAGAACATGATAATGTTTATTGCAAAAATAGAAAGGGATGATTTAATCTTCCTGTAAACAAACTAGACCCTTCTAGCCTTCTCTAATCTGCGTTGCCTCCTGACACTATGAAGATGTGCCTGTGGTCTCACCAAAGGCCAGTTCTGTGATTCTGACTTGTACTGTGCCCCTTCTTTGCCTCCCTAAACGTTTCACTCTTTTGTTACCCTCTCTTGTTATCTAATACCAACACTTTTTTTTCTGCTCTACTGAATAATTTACACTAATGTGCTCTGGTATTTCTAATCTTACAAGAAAAATATTACTTAAAGTGACACATTTTAAATTACATTCTACACTTACATTATATAACAGCATTTGATTCTTTTTCATACCTTTTACTGTAACGGATAATGGAAACAAAGTCCAATGCTGTAAGAGCAATATTGCATAGGAACCTGGAATGTTAGGTCCATGAATCAAGTCAAATTGGAAGTGGTTAAACAGGAGATGACAGGAGTGAACATCAACATTTTAGGAATCAGAGAACTCAAATGAGTGGGTGAACTAGAATGGGTGAATTTCAATTAGATGACCATTATATATACTACTGTGGGCAAGAGTCCCTTAGAAGAAATGGAGTAGCCATCATAGTCAGCAAAGGAGTCCAAAATGCCATACTTGGACACAATCTCAAAATGAAGAATGATCTCTGTTCATTTCCAAGGCAAATCATTTAATATCACAGTAATCCAAGTCTATGCCCCTACCAATACTGTTGAAGAATCTGAAGTTGACTGGGTCTATGAAGAGTTACAAGACCTTCTAGAATTTACAGCCCAAAAGATGATGTCCTTTTCATTATAGGGGACTGGAGTGCAAAAGTAGAAAGTCAAGAAATGCCTGGAGTAACAGGCAAATTTGGTCTCGGAGTACAGAATGAAGCAGGGCAAAGGCTAACAGAGTTTTGCCAAGAGAACAAACTGTTCATAGCAAATACCCTCTTCCAACATCACAAGAGAAGACTCTACACATGGACATCACCAGATGGTCAATACTTAAATTAGATTGATTATATTCTTTGCAGCCAAAGAGGAGAAGCTCTATCCAGTCAGCAAAAATAAGACTGAGAGCTGACTGTGGCTCAGATCATGAATTCCTTATTGCCAAATTCAGACTTAAACTGAAGAATGTAGGGAAAACCACTAGACCATTCAGGTATGACCTAAATCAAATCCCTTATAATTATACAATGGAAGTGACAAATAGACTCAAGATTTAGATTCAATAAACAGAGTGTCTGAAGAACTATGAACTGAAGTTTGTGACATTGTACAGGAGGCAGTGATTGAGACGATCCCCACCCCCCACCCCCCACCCCCGCCCCAAAAGAAATGCAAAAAGGCAAAATGGTTGTCTGAGGAGGCCTTACAAATAGCTGAGAGACTAAAAGAAACTAAAGGCAAAGGAGAAAAGGAAAGATACCCATTTGAATGCAGAGTTCAAGGAACAGCAAGGAGAGATAAGAAAGCCTTCCTCAGCAATCAATGTAAAGAAATAGAGGAAAACAATAGAACAGGAAATACTAGAGATCTCTTCAAGAAAATTAGAGATACCAGGGGAACATTTCATGCAAAGGTGGGCTTAATAAAGGAAAGAAATGGTATGGACCTAACAGAAGCAGAAGATATTAAGAAGAGGGGGCAAGAATACACAGAAGAACTGTACAAAAAGATCTTCATGACCCAGATAATCACAATGGTGTAATCACTCACCTAGAGTGAGACATCCTGGAATGTGAACTCAAGTGGGCTTTAGGAAGCATCACTATGAACAAAGCTAGTGGAGGTGGTGGAATTCCAGTTGAGCTATTTCAAATCCTAAAAGATGATGCTGTGAAAGTGCTGCACTCAATATGTCAGCAAATCTGGAACACTCAGCAGTGGCCACAGAACTGGAAAAGGTCAGTTTTCTTTCCAGTACCAAAGAAAGGCAATGCCAAAGAATATTCAAACTAGCTCACAATTGCACACATCTCACATGTTAACAAAGTAATGCTCAAAATTCTCCAAGCCAGGCTTCAGCAGTATGTGAACTGTGAAATTCCAGATGTTCAAGCTGGATTTAGAAAAGGCAAAGGAATCAGAGATCAAAATGCCACCATCTGTTGGATCATCGAAAAAGCAAGAGAGTTCCAGAAAAACATCTATTTCTGCTTTAATGACTATGCAAAAGCCTTTGACTGTAGAAAATTCTTAAAGACATGGGAATACCAGACTACCTTAAGTGCCTGAGAAATATGTATGCAGGTCTTGAAGCAACATTTAGAACTGGACATGGAACAACAGACTTGTTCCAAATTGGGAAAGGAGTACATCAAAGCTGTAGTATATTGTCACTCTGCTTATGTAACTTCTACATAGAGGACATCATGCAAAATGTTGGGCTGGATGAAGCCCAAGCTGGAATCAAGACTGCCGGGAGAAATATCAATAACCTCAGAGATGCAGATGACACCACACTTACTGCAGAAAGTGAAGAACTAAAGCACCTCTTGATGAAAATGAAAGAGGAGAGTGAAAAAGTGGACTTAAAGCTCAACATTCAGAAAACTAAGACTGTGGCATCTGGTCCCATCACTTCATGGGAAATAGATGGGGAAACAGAGGAAACAGTGACAGACTTCACTTTGGGGGCTCCAAAATCACTGCAGATGTTGACTGCAAGCCATGAAGTTAAAAGACACTTACTCTCCTTGGAAGAAAAGCCAACTATGATCAACTTAGCTTATTAAAAAGCAGAGACATTACTTTACCCACTAAAGTCCATCTAGTCAAGCTATGGTTTTTCCAGTAGTCACATATGGAGGTGTGATTTGGACTATAAAGAAAGCTGAGTACCAAAGAATTGATGCTTTTGAACTGTGGTGTTGGAGAAGGCTCATGAGAGACCCTTGGACTGCAAAGAGATCCAACCAGTCCATCCTAAAGGAAATCATCTTGAATATTCATTAGAAGAAGTGATGATGAACCTGAAACTCTAATACTTTGGCCACCTGGTGGGAAGTATTGACTCATTGGAAAAGACCCTGATGCTGGGAAAGATTGAAAGTGTGAGAAGAAGGGGTCAACAGAGGATGAGATGATTGGAATGTATCATCAACTCAATGGACGTGAGTTTGTATAAACTCTGGGAGCTGGTACAGGACAGGGAGGCCTGGCATGCTGCAGTCCATGGGGTCACAAAGAGTTGGACACAACTGAGTGACTGAACTAACTGACCCTTTCACAGAATACTTAAATTTAAGTTATACTGGTTTTCTCCTTGTCTTCCTCTCCCATTCTCCCATTTTCTTTCAATGTTTATTTCATCAGGCTTTTGTCCTCCACTTTGCTAAAACTGTTCTCATTAATTTCTATTAACAATCTCATGCTTCCCAGCAGAAATTAACACAATTGACAACTATCTAATTTAGTATCTACCCAAACTTTGCATATTGAGGGACCCCAAAATTTGATTTTAAGCTTCATTCTTTCTCTAAAAATTCTTTCAAAATAATCTCACCTAGTTGTGCTGCTTGAAATAATGTGAACTGGGCAATAAGTTCCAAACATATGTCCTTGCATCTAATTTTTCCTCTGAGCTCCAAATTCATAAACCCAACTGTCACTGGAATGACTAATAGACATCTCAAATTAAACATGTCTAAAATAGAACTTTTTGATTTGTGTCTCCCTCCCTACAACAAGATTTTCCATCAATCTTTCCTATCTCAATAAAGAACACGATCATTCACTCAGTTGCTCAAAACAAAAACCTTGAGGTCAGTCATAATGCCTTTTTTCCCTCACCACCACTTGCTTCGACACACACACACACAAACATATACTTCAGTACTAAATCATGTCGGGCTTGCCTCTAATATACACACCAAATTTGATCATGTTTACTTCTTCATTGCTGTTCCCCTAGTCTAAGACACTATCATCGCTCGTTAGGCTATGACACTAACATCTACACTGATTTTTCAACGTAAGTAAATTTGGTCAGGTAAAATTCATTCATTGATGGCAGCCAATGCATCTTTTAAAATGTAGATGAAAATTAGATGTTTTCAGCCTTGCTGAAAATCTTTCTATAGTTTTTCAGAGCATTTTGAGAATTCAGATCTCATATTCTACACAACATTTTGTTTTATGACTTGATCCCTGCCAAACTCTGCCACTTGATTGTTAACCACTTAGTGCCTTACTGTTCCCTCCAAACCAGCCCCTTTCTCCCAGACCCACCCTTGCATTTTGCTGGGCTACCTGATATGAAAAGGCCACTCATTGGAAAATAGCCTAATGCTGGGAAAGATTGAAGGCAGGAGGAGAAGGGCATAACAGAGGATAAGATGGTTGGATGGCATCACCGACTCAATGGGTATGACTTTGAGCAAACTCTGGGAGATAGTGAAGGACAGAAAAGACTGGCATGCTGCAATCCAGGAGGTCACAAAGAGTCAGACATAACTTAGTGACTGAACAGCAACAACTGCCTGCAATATTCCTCCCCAAAGACTTTCCCTTGGCCTACTCCTTCTTATCATTCATATCACAACCTAACTGACAAACATAACTCTGTTGCCTCCCCATGTCCTGTTTTATTGCCCAGATTTTGTTTATGTCACTTTGCAAAACCTAAAATGATCTTATAATGTATTTGTCCATTTGACATTTTTCTACTCTTCCCCTCCTACCCCAGTATATGAATGTCAGATGAACAAGGACCTTGTCTGTTTCTTAATCCTATCATGAGCACTGACAATATCAGAAGCTGCTGCTGCTGCTGCTGCTGCTGCTAAATCACTTCAGTCGTGTCCTACTCTGTGTGATCCCATAGACGGCAGCCCACTAGGCTCCCCATCCCTGGGATTCTCCAGGCAAGAACACTGGAGTGGGTTGCCATTTCCTTCTCCAATGCATGAAAATGAAAAGTGAAAGGGAAGTTGCTCAGTTATGTCCTACTCTTTGCGACCCCATGGACTGCAGCCTACCGGGCTCTTCTGTCCACTATATACCTTAATAAAAATTAGTTGAATGAATGGTAGGAATGAGTATGAAATATGCACAGTTAGTGGAAGAAGATAGTCTTATCATGATCTTTATTTCAATAACAAAGTAATAATTTTTAAACTTTTGCAAATTCTAATTTTGTGTTGGCAAAGGTAGCAATTTTAAGTGGTAAATTCTATAATTTTCATGTTACACTTACTCCTAATACTGTCATTATTAGTAGGAGTTATGCCACTTAATTAAGAATACATTATCTTTGGGAAATTTCATACATATAGGTACATGCATTTATATTTTTATAACTATTGCTTATAGAAAAATTCCCCAAATTCTGAATTTAATAAATTACAGGTATTTTCCCTTTCTTTTTATAATATTGGAACTAATCTCTACTACCACCAATGAAAAAGTAAAAAGGCTTAAAAACAGACTTTTCTAATTAGTGCAAACATACTATTAATATGTTCTATTTCTATTGTAAGGGCTTCCCTGGTGGCTCAGAGGTTAAAGTGTCTGCCTCCAATTCGGGAGACCTGGGTTCGATCCCTGGGTCGGGAAGATCCCCTGGAGAAGGAAATGGTAACCCATTCCAGTATTCTTGCCTGGAGAATCCCATGGACAGAGGAGCCTGGTGGGCTACAGTCCACAGGGTCGCTAAGAGTCAGACACAACTGAGCGACTTCACTTCATTTTTATTGTAGCTCAAGCTAATTGGAAGGAAAAATCTAGGGAAAAAGGGGGAAATTTTGCCTTGTTGATCTAGAAATTTACTGATATCCTTGTTGAAAGAAAGTCAAGCTTAGGGAAAGGAGTAAAAGAGCTGCCAATCATGAAATACAACTATATAAGGATTTCAGAAAATCCTCTAATGGCAAATTTTGACATTATTAAATTATGCCACTTAAAGACGGGAGATAGATCGTGTATTATCTTCAAGCTATTTTTTAAATGTCCCTACTTTGATTCCTCTATAGCACACATTATGTTCATTCATGGATGTATTCCACTTAAGCTTCTAAATGTCTTATCATCCCTTTCCAGGAATTTAAATAGCTCTGTTTCTAACAGGGATTATAAAGCACCAGGATGATATAATCATAATTTCAATCTGAGAACTTTCCTCTATAAATGAGTTAGCACACATTTGAGGTATGACTCCTTTAATTCTAAGTTTATTTAAAATAGATATATAAGATGAGGCTCTGTTATAAAGTGAAAATATATTCTTCATAACTTCTTCAATTTCTAGCCCTCAGAACAACAGAGATACACATACTCTTGCCATACCTAGGGAGACTTGAATAAGTATAACAAATAAATAAGTCTTGGAAAGTTAGACTATTTTAAGAATAGGCCTCATTTTGTAAAAGCTACTTGGACAGCTTCCTATCAATATTTGTATAGCAATGGATTCAGCTCTTCTTCTGTCAAGGGTTAGTTCATACCTTTGTCATCCAATTTCTTGATCTATTAACTAATTTTTTTCTATATTATTCATTATAAATTAGGCACTGACACAGGCACAGGGGATAAATACCCAAGTTAAAAAATTTGTTCTAGCCAAAAAGTACTTTAAAATCTAGTGGAGAGATTCACAAATAGACTAAACACTGCACAATGATATCATTATTGCTACAATGGGAATGTACATATACAGTATGTTCTAGTCTGCCTGAAGTATTCAGGAGAGACTCCCAGAATCTGCTCATACCTATATCCAACCATCCCTGAAAATGAGTCCTGTCTGCTCCAGTGCAGGCAGGCTTATTTGAAAGGATTGGAGATCACTTAATGCAAAGACTGGGTAACAAGAACATGCAGGAAAACTAAGGAACTGAACTATAAAAACTAGAGCTCAAAACGTGTTGAGATGTCTGCTGTTCTACTGATGGGTGGCAATTACATAATATTATATAATAATTGAAAAACTAGAGCAAGATTAAGTACTGCAGATAAAGTGGTCTGAGGTCAGTGGTCTAGGACATAGTCCCAGTAGCCAAAGGGATCACCAGATTGGTTGGCAACTTGCTGCTTAATTCCATCTACCTTCTATTTTTTCACCGATCTGAGAAGTAGGTCTGAAGCAAGTTGCTTCTGGGTTCAGGGTTGCTTCTGATTGCTTCAAAACTACTGGAGAGTAACTACGCAGAAAGAATCAAACTTTTCGGCAACAGTTTTCTCTAACCGTTTTATAGGAGCAAAATTTGAAATCACAGGCAGACACCAAGCTCCAAAGATGCTGGATAGGTTCCTGGTCATGGTTAGATCCCTATAAATCCCTGTTAGAATCCCATACTCTCTATGTTCTGCCCAGCTACGTCAGATGTAGACCTGTTCTATCTCATTTGGATATATTATTGTCTATGTGGTTCTCAGAATCTGAAACTAACCTGCATGCTGCTGTTGACTGATTACTTCCAGGGATTGATCACCTCCATTTTGTATATCCCAGAGAAGGGGGGATTCCTGCCACCAACATGACTTGGGTCCACGTCTACTTTGCTTGCTTTCTCAGCCTGTTATCTAGAATAAGCCATTCAAGTTTCTCTGAACTACTCCTCTGATAATTTTACATTTCTTCTAATCCTGGATTTTGGAAGTGAATAACAATTTCTGACGTCAAATAAGGATGGGCCTGCCACTAAACCAGCTGCTTAATTATTTACTTTTATATGAATACATGCATCTATAATATATACTTTTTAAAATAGGAGCTTCCATATTACATGTATACCCAGGCACACATCTTTAAACAAATGGAGGAAGTCATTACGTTTAGTTGTATGATATATAACTAAACACACATTTAGTTGTATATATTTGTTTGTGGTTTATTTGGTAAGTAGTGCCCAACTCTTTGTAACACCATGGACTGTGGCCCTCCAGACTCTTCTGTCCATGGGGTTTCTCAAGCAAGAATACTGGATAGGGTTGCCACTTCCTCCTCCAGGAATCTTCCCAACACAAGGATCAAATCCACGTCTCCTGTGTCAGCAGGCAGATGGATTCTTCACCACTGAGCCACCTGGGAAGCCCTATATATTTACATATATATACCTAATGTGATGGCTGCCTACCCTCAGTGATCGTGTGAACTATTTTTTTCTTCTTTTATTCTTCCATAAAGTGGTCCCTATATTGCTTACTCTGTATTGGGTCCTACTCCTAATTTATACACATTAATTCAATTTCTACAACAACTATACTATGTTACCTACCATTATTATCCTTATTTTATAGATGGAAACAAAAAGCCAGAGGCACTAAGAAATTAAATGACTTTCTCAAAGGTTCAGATCTACTAGATAAAAGATGCAAGATTCAATCCAGGCAACCTAGCTTCCAGTTCAAGATTTTAGAGTGACTACATCAGACATGAGTTTTAGAAAAAGTCCTTATGACAGCACTGAAAATGGGCCAGTTTTAGGGGAGAGAGATTGTGATATGGAAGTGAAGAATAAAGTCAGATACCAGTGAAGAGATTATTTATATCAAAAGGACAGTTTTGACCTTAGGTGGTGTCATTGCTGATGAGAGAAATGCTGATAGGAATCAATAGGACACAATGACTGACTAGTAAAACGGTCTTGACGTGTCCCGACATTCTTGATGGCATAAGAATAAAAAGTCAAATGATTGACAACGTTTCTATCAAGAATCAAAGATAATACTTGACTTCACCCAGTTTTCAGAATTATTAAAAATTCCATCTTTCATGTACTCTAAGAATAGGTTGATATTTCCCCCAGGACTTCATTACTCTAAGTCTGATTAAATCTTTGAAAACCACATCTAAAGTAGTCTGCATTCCAGATTTATACTAAACTGAAATAAAAAGAAACACATGATAAGTAAATGGCATGGCATTTTGAAATTGTACCCATTAATATATGGTAGACACTGTTTGAATACAAGAATTTAATGTGTCATTTAAAAAAAACACACCTCATACCATAGGTTTTAATGTCTTGTGAAATTATGACAAGATGATAAATTAAACTAGTCATGATTATACATTTGATTACATGATAACATTATTCTTATAACAGCACTCTTGTATCTTAGAGTTAAGCATTTTAAAAAGCATTCTTTCTGTTTCTATATAAGACAAGCTTTTAATACAAGCACTGCTCTCATTAATACTAACAGTTAAAGAATATCCAGGAAATTAAACCTTTCTTTCTTTGTTGAACTATAATCATTTAGAGACACTGAATAAAATAATGAGAAAACTATATCTCACAACAATCACAACACTGTTATTATTTCTATTAAATATGTTATCCATGCATACTTTTAAATTCTTAAAGCAACAGCATTTACCAGTGAAACTGAAAGTCACTTAGTCTTATCTCACTCTGTGATCCCATGGACTATAAAGTCCACAGAATTCTCCAAGCTAGAAAACTGAATTGGGTAGCCATTCCCTTCTCCAGGGGATCTTCCCACCCCGTGGATTGAACCTAGGTCTCTCACATTGCAGGTGGATTCTTTACCAGCTGAACCATAAGAGAAGCCCAAGAATACTGGAGTGGGTAGCCTATCCCTTATCCAGGGGATATTCCTGACCTAGGAATTGAACTGGGGTCTCCTGCATTCGCTCAGAGGGTAAAGCATCTGCCTGCAATGCAGGAGACCTGGGTTTGATCCCTGGGTCAGGAAGATCCCCTGGAGAAGGAAATGGCAATGCACTCCAGTACTCTTGCCTGGAAAATCCCATGGACAGAGAAGCCTGGTAGAATACAGTCCATGGGATCACAAAGAGTTGGACACAACTGAGTGACTTCACTTTCACTTTTCTCCTGCATTGTAGGCAGATTCTTTATTAACTGAGCTCTCAGGGAAGCATTTACCAGGAGCTTTCACTGATTTTTCAAAGTGGGGAACACAGATACTTTTTAAACAATTCTCATGTTATTCTCACTCATTTCACATGCTAGCAAAGTAATGCTCTAAATTCTCCAAGCCAGGCTTCAACAGTATGTGAATCAAAAAATTC
The DNA here is from genome assembly GCA_917880005.1 of Nanger dama. Classification (NCBI taxonomy): domain Eukaryota; kingdom Metazoa; phylum Chordata; class Mammalia; order Artiodactyla; family Bovidae; genus Nanger; species Nanger dama. The sequence continues at coordinate 24,082,517 of CAKJTW010000022.1, forward strand.
CGGATGTTCCAGCTGGATTTCAAAAGGCAGAGGAATCAGAGATCGAATTGCCAACATCCATTGGATCATAGAAAAAGTAAGAGAATTCCAGAAAAATATCTACTTCTGTTTCATTGACTATGCTTATATCTTTGACTATGTGGATCACAACAAATTGTGGAAATTTCTTAGAGAGATAGGAATACCAGACCACCTAACTAGCCTCCTGAGAAACCTGTATGCAGGTCAAGAAGCAACAGTTAGAACCATATAGGGAATGATAGACTGGTTCAAAATTAGAAAAGAAGTACTTCAAGGTTGTATATTGTCACTCTGCTTATTTAACTTATATGCAAAGTACATCATGCCAAATACCAGGCTGGAAGAAGCACAAGCTGGAATCAAGACTGCCAGGAGAAATATCAATAACCTCAGATATGTAGATGACACCAGCTTTATGGCAGAAAGTGAAGAGGAACTAAAGAGCCTCTTGATGAAAGTGAAAAAGGAAAGTGAAAAAGTTGGCTTAAATTAAACATTCAAAAAACTAATCTGGTTTTGTGATCTGCTCATGGCAAATAGATGGAGAAATAATGGAAACAGTGACAGACTTTATTTTCTAGGGCTCCAAAATCACTGCAGATGGTGACTGCAGCCATGAAATTAAAAGACACTTGCTCCTTGGAAGAAAAGCTATGACAAACCTAGACAGCATATTAGAAAGCTGACAAAGTCTGTCTAGTCAAGAAAGCTGACAAAGTCTGTCTAGTCAAAACTATGGGTTTTCCAGTAGTCATGTATAGGTGTGAGAGTTGGACCTTAAAGAATGTTGAACATCAAAGAATTGAGCCTTTTGAACTCTGGTGTTGGAAAAGACTATTGGGAGTCCCTCGGACTGCAAGGAGATCAAACCAGTCAATCTTAAAGGAAAATAATCCTGAATAGTCATTAGAAAGACTGATGCCGAAGCTCCAGCTCCAGTACTTTGGCCATCTGATGCAAAGAGTCAACTCATTAGAAAAGACCCTGATGCTTGGAAAGATCAAAGGCAGGAGGAGCAGAGGATGACAGAGGATGAAATGGTTGGATGACATCACTGACTCAATGGAAATGAGTTTGAGCAAGCTCCTGGAGATGGGGAATGACAGGGAAGCCTGGCATGCTGCAGTCCTTGGGGTTGCAAATAGACACCACTGAATAAGTAAACAACAACATGTTATTCTAAAATCCAAATTTTTAGAAATAAATTTTGTCTTATTTGATAGCAAGACAGTTTTAAAAATTTAGTAACTAAGCAGTAAACATTTTATATTTTTCAACACGTGTGCTAGTTGCTCAGTCATGTTCAACTCTGTGACCCCTTGGATTGGGGCCCATCAGGTTGCTCTACCCATGGAATTTTTCAGGCAAGGATATTGCCATGGGTTGCCATTTCCTTCAATATATTATATGCAAAATTTCCATGACATTATTTATAAAACCAAAGATAAATAAAAACTATTCATGAAGTTAAGATAATATGACTATAATGTAAAATTTTAACCAAAATCTGTCTTCCTAGTGGTACCACATCATACTCTAGGACTTCAGGCTAGCTACTTGAGTGTTCAAACTTTCTCTGCTTCAGTTTCATTATATGCAAAGTGGAGATAATACTACCTGATTCACAGTATTATTTTAAATGAGTTAATATATACAAAACATTAGCATAGTGCCTGAAAATAGTTACTATTTTTATATTATTATGAGGTCAATTTCATCCTGTAAAAGTGCTTACCTGAAAATAGATGGTGGAAGTTATAAAAATAGTTCTTTAAAATAGTGAATGTTTTAAAAACTAACTCTACAAATGTATACTCATGTATTTCAACATACTTCGGTGTAGCTAAATCATAAGAACTTTTCTGTTTTTGGACAGATATACTAGTGAGGGCAGGCTTCCAGGTGGCTCAGTGGTAAAGAATCCTTCTGTCAATGCAGGAAATGTGGGTTCAACCTCTGGGTTGGGAAGATCCCCTGGAGAAGGAAGTAGCAACCTACGACAATATTTTTGTCTAGGAAATCTCATGGACAGAGGAGCCTGGTGGGCTATAGTCCTTGGGGTCACAAAAGTGTTGGATATGATAGCAACTAAGCAACAACATCAAACCTAATAAGGGTACTTTGAAAAAAAAAAAAAAAAAACCTGCCATGGGGTAAGAAAGAGCAAAGCAGTAGGTATAAGAAGAAAAACTTATCCAGGATAATTTAAGCTACTACAAAGTTTCCCAAGTAGTACTAGCAACTGACTAGTATCTAGTTCTCAGAGTAAAGTATATACAAAACTGAGAGGAATGTAGGTAGATAGAAATGTATGAGGGTGAGTAAAGCAAGACAGAAGAATAAAATCAGAATTGGTATTGTTTCTAGATAAACTTTCTCATCTAAAATGAAAAACACAGACTCAGAATACTGAAAATAAAGTGATTCAATTTAAGATAATCCAAAGAGAAAAATATACATAATATCCTTTTTTCTAGGAAAAGTATAGTTACTTGTTCTTAAAACAGATCCTTTAGGATCTAGCAAAATTCCTGCCAGATATAAATCAAGAAACATTTCCTATCAAGAATGATTAAAAAAAAAAAAAACTCAAAGAAATCATCAGCCACAAAATTAGCTGAAGAGAAATCTATAGGCAGAATGTTTTTAAACTGAAATTGCATAGTTAATTTGATAAAATTCCTTTGAAAGAAAAACAATTTGTAAAGTTAATACGTGATTATTTTTTACTTTATAGAACTACTCAAAAGTACGTATTTATTACTGAGTTTATCTCATTTATATCACAACAGGTGACTGCACACATTTTTCTGTGCATTTATTTAAAAAAGATAAATAAAATTGACCATAGATTGCAGTTTTCCTTATAGGACAGTATAATTTTATATTTTAATCAATTAAATGCTCAGTGGATAATTAAGACTGATTCTTTCATGCTTGTGAATGCCTATCTGTGTTGATGTTTAAGTACGTTTGACTATATGAAATTTTATTGAACAGTACCAAATTGTTTTAGGACATTGTATGCTGATGTTGATAAGTCTGAGATCCCCTGACTTTTCTCTTTTGTGACTTGTTTATTATGCCAGGATGCCTTATAATTAAAAAGTTTATATTGATATTTAATTTCTTAATAAAAGTACCTCAATGATTTTTGAATAACTATGATTTATATGTTAAAGGATTCAAGGGAAAAGATGGCCACCATACACAAATATAGTCAATTTCTGCAGAGATTAAAACCATAAAAAATGTTAAATTAAAATGCCAGAAATAAAAGAAAACTATCATTGACAAACAATTCCTTCTTTTTCAGTAGGAAATTCCTTCTTCTTCAATAGGATTAACAGAAGACTAAAAATGTTAAGAATCAGTGAACTTGAATGCACATCAATAAAAATTATTCAAAATGAAACAGAGAGAAAATGAGTGAAAATAAAATACAAGAGTATCCAAGGGTCATGATATACTGTCAGGCCACTTAAATCTAACATGTACAAATCAGGCACCCAGAAGGAGAAGTGTTTTTAGTTGTTCAGTTGTGGTCAACTCTCTGTGACCCAATGGACTGTAACCCTCCAGCCTCCTGTGTTCGTGAAATTTTCCAGGCAAAATACTGGAGTGGGTTGCCATGCTCTTTTCAGGGGATTTTCCTGACCCAGAGACTGAGCCTGGTGGGTCAGATGGTAAAAGGAGAAGACAGGAAACAAAATTCAACACCAGACTTATCAGGAGTTACATAAGCCACACAGAATGCACTTAAAGAAAAATAAATTTCCAACCTAAACTTCTATCCTAGAAAAAAATGTTTAAAAATAAGGACAAAATTAAGACTTTGCTACAAGACAGACAAAAGCTAAGATAGTTTATTGTCAGAATGACTGTTCTACAAGAAATGTTAAAAGTGGTTCTTCACAGAAAGAGCAGGATCCCAGATAAAAACTTGAATCTACGCAAAGAGAAGAGTGCTTAATAACAGTAAAATGACAGTAAATATAGGTTATCTTTATTTTTTCTAATTTTACTCACTTGAAAAGATAAGACCACCTAAAACAAAGTAATAGTCTTTTGATATTTTATGAAAAATTCAAATGTAAGACAAACATAGCATAAAGGATGGCATAGAAGAATGAGAATATATTGCTGCAAGATTTAAATATAATGTAAAGTGATATAATATTGTTTAAAAGTAGACTCTGATATATTAGTGTTTAGTTTAACTGTTAATGAAAACACTAAAATTAAAAAAAAAAACTAAGAATACAATAGTGGAAACAATGTGGAGTCGTTAAAAAAAAAAAGACTGTTCTGTTTTTCAGAACAAGGAATAAAAAGGAGAAAATAGATGGGACACACAAAACAAACTATCAGGATTGCAGATTTAAATTCCATCATCAATTGGGTTATAACAATTGAGCTCAACACCCAATTAAAAAACAGATTGGTAGACAGCATATAATTTCTAGGGTTTTAAAAAATCTAAGAGAAATCTACTTTAAATATATGAAAATTGATATGCTAAAATTAAAACAGAAAGATGTTTAATATTTAACAGTACTTAGCAGAGGAATGGGTTGGGTACACCAAAATCAGATGGTATATCTTTTTGAATAAAAAATATTATCTTTATGAAGAAAAGTTCATAAAGATGATAACACCAATTCATTAAGATATAACAATTATATAGGTACATACATATTTTCTTTAAATTTATGAAGAAACCAATAGAACTGAAAGAAAAATAGACAAGATTTCAATTACAGATAGAGACTTCACTTCTTTCCCAGAGATAAGAGAACACTAAGGCTATATAAGACTTTAACAATACCATCAGTCAACTTGGTTTAATTGAACCCTGCAACAAAAAAACAACAGAATACATACTTTTAAGCTCTCATTAAAGATTCACCACATGACCATATTTTGGACCTTAAAATAAACTTCAACAAAGTTAAAGAGTTGGAAACAAACTAAATATCAAAAACATACCTGGAAAATCCCCACAAACACTTGAATATTAAAACTTACTTGATAATAACATTGTGTTAAGTAAAAAGTCCCAAAGGAAATGAAATATTCTGAATTGAATAAAAAATACATACAAAAATGTATGAGATGCAACTGTAAGTGCCTAAATAAGAGTTTATACATCATATATTTACATTGGAAAATAAAATAAAACTCTCAGAGTGGATCTAATCCTGCATCTTAGAGAGGAAAAAACTAAACCCAAAGGAAGAAAGAAGGAAAAATAAATTGGAACTGAAAATGAAAATGAATGCAAATACGAAAATACAGAAATATTTGTAAAGAATACTGATTTAAGAAAACACAGACAAAATATGAAGAACTCACAATTTTCCCAGTAGAACAGAAATATTCCATATTTTTTTCCTTAAAAGAGGAACTTTGCACAGACTTGCCTGGCAAGACATGGATAACAAACATGTGAGCATGAAGTTACCCAATATCATTAATCATTATGGAAATGAAACCAAAATCATAATGAGATATATACATCTATCACCAAAAAAAAAAAAAATAATGAAAACTGCCTGAAAATTCCAGGTTTTGGCAAAGATGAGGTGTTAATCAGGGTCCTCATATACACTGTCATAAGAATGCAAAGTGATACAGCCACCTCGGAAAATACTTTTGCAATGACATTTGAATTTATACACAGATTATCATATGATTCAGAAATTTCACTCCTTAGGACTATAATGTTTATTCCATACAAAAAAATTAACTGGTAAACCTTTTTAGCAACTTTATTCATAATTGACAAAAGTGGGAGGTAATTAAAATGTTAACCACCTAGTGATTAGATAAATTATGGTACAGATAAATAATGGTATAAATTTCAGCAAGTAAAAATAAATAGCTACAAAGAAAAGTAACATTGATGAAGCTCGATGGCATTATTTTAAATGAAAACAAAAAAAAAAAAAAATGAAAACAAATCCAGTTCAAAAGCCTACATACAATAAGAATCCATTTATATAACATTTTGTAAAATATGAAACTATTAGGGACAGAAATTGTATCTGTTGTTTCTAGATATTGGTGGGGGAGAGTGGAAGAGAGTAAAGAGAATAACCATAGACTGACACTCAGGAATCTTTGGGATAATGGAAATATTATATATCCTCATATGGTCGTGGTTATACGAATTTGTCAAAACTCACAATACTGTACACTTATATAGGTTACCCCTTCATGGATCATAACCTTGTTGTGGCAAAGAGGCTTGTGTAACTTAATGAAGTCATGAGCCCTGCCAGGCAGGGCCACCCAAGATGGACAGGTTATAGTGAAGGGTTCTGACAAAACATAGTCCACTGAGGGGGAAATTTTGCCAAGACAACACTATGGACTCTGTGAAAAGGCAAAGGTATGAAACCAAAAGATGAGCTCCCCAGGTTAGGTCAGGTTAGTTCAGTTCATTCGCTCGGTTGTGTCTGACTCTTTGCGACCCCATGAATCGCAGCACACCAGGCCTCCCTGTCCATCACCAACTCCCAGAGTTCACTCAGACTCATGTCCATCGAGTCGGTGATGTCATCCAGCCATCTCATCCTCTGTCGTCCCCTTCTCCTCCTGCCCTAAATCCCTCCCAGCATCAGGGTCTTTTCCCATGAGTCAACTCTTTGCATGAGGTGGCCAAGTCAGAAGGTGTCTAATATGTTATTAGGGAAACTAACATCATGGCTCAGAGGTTAAAGTATCTGCCCACAAAGTGGGAGACCTGGGTTCGATCCTTGCATCAGGAAGATCCCCTGCAGAAGGAAATGGCAACCCACTCAAGTATTCTTGCTTGGAGAATCCTATGGACAGAGGAGCCTGGTGGGCTACAGTCCATGGAGTCGCAAAAGTCGGAAACGACTGAGCAACTTCACTTCACTTCTAAGATCATTATATTTGGCCCCATCACTTTATGGCAAACGGAGGGGAAAAAGTGGAAGCAGTGACAGATTTTATTTACTTGGGCTCCAAAATTACTTACTGTAGGGTGATTTCAAGCATGAAATTGAAAGATGCTTGGTCTTTGGAAGAAAAGCTATGACAAAGATAGATAGCATATTAAAAAACAGAGAAAACTTTGCCCACAAATGTCCATATAATCAAAGCTATGGTTTTTCCAGTAGTCATGAACAGACCTCTGTGTTGGACCATAAAGAAGGCTGAGCACTGAAGAATTGATGCTTTCAAATTGTGGCACTTGAGAAAACTCTTTAGAGTCCCTCAGAGATCAAACTAGTCAATCCTAAAAGGAAATCAACCCTGAATATTCACTGAAAAAACTATTGCTGAAGCTGCAATACTTTGGCTGCCTAACGTGAACAGCCAATTCATTTGAAAAGACCGTGATGCTGGGAAAGACTGAAGGCAAAAGGAGAAGGGGGCGGCAGAGGATAAGTTGGTTAGACAACATCACTGACTAAATGGACATGAATCTGAGCAAATTCTGGGAGATAGAGAAGGAGAGAGGAACCTGGTATGTTACAGTCCATGGGGTCACAAAGAGTGGGACACAACTTAGTGACAGAAAACAACAAAATATAGGTTAATTTTACTTGAAGTAAAAAATTATATATAAAAAGGAGGAAGTAGGAAAACCTAGGTGGTAGGTATACAAGTTTTACCATACTTTTTAAAAACTTTGCTCTGTTATGAAGTTTTTCTATAAAATGTTAAAAATTGGAAACAAGATATCCCTGCCCAAATTAAATCCTAATAATAAGATCAAGAGATAAAAAATTGCTATTAAAAGCAAAAATAAAGGTATGCAAATCAAAACTAAAATGGTAAATCACCTCACACCTGTCAGAACGATCATCATTAAAATGTCTACAAATAATAAATTATGGAGAAGGTGTAGAGATAAAGGAACCCTTCTACTTGGTCATTTGGAAGGTAAATTGGTACAGCCACTATGGAGAACAGTATCAGCTCAGATGTGTCCAACTCTTGTTACACCATGGTCTGCAGCATGCCAGGCTTCCGTGTCCTTTACCAACTCCTGGAGTCTGCTCAACCTCATGTCCATCAAGTTAGTGATGCCATCCAATAATCTCATCCTCTCTCATGCCCTTGTCTTCCTGTCTTCAATCTTTTCAAGCATCAGAGTCTTTTCAAATGAGTCAGTTCTTTGCATCAAGTGGCCAAAGTACTGGAGCTTCAGCTTCAGCATCAGTTCTTCCAATGAATATTCAGGACTGATTTCCTTTAGGATGGACTGGTTGGATCTCCTTGCAGTCCAAGGGACTCTCAAGAGTCTTCTCCATACCACAGTTCAAAAGCATCAGTTCTTCTGTACTTAGCTTTCTTTATAGTCCAACTCTCACATCCACACACGACTACTGGGAAAACCATAGCTTTAACTAGATGGACCTTTGGCAGCAAAGTAATGTCTCTACTTTTTAATATGCTGTCTAGGTTGGTCATAGCTTTTCTTCCAAGGAGCAGGAATTTTTAATTTCATGGCTGCAGTCACCATCTTCAGTGATTTGGGAGCCCCTAAAAGCAAGTCTCTGTTTCCACTCTTTTCCCACATATTTGCTATGAAGTGATGGGACCAGATGTCATGATCTTAGTTTTCTCAATGTTGAGTTTTAAGCCAACTTTTTCATTCTCTTCTTTCATTTTCATCAAGAAGCTCTTTAGTTCTTCTTTGCTTTCTGCCACAGTGTGGTGTCATCTGGACATCTGTGGTTATTGATATTTCTCCTAGCAATCTTGATTCCAGCTTGTCGTTCAGCCAGCTCAGCATTTCTCATGATGTACTTTGCATATAAGTTAAATAAGCAGGGTGACAATATACAGCCTTGATGTCATCCTTTCCTGATTTGGAACAGTCTGTTTTTCCATGTCCAGTTCTAACTGTTGCTTCTTGAGCTGCATACAGATTTCTCAGGAGGCTTGTCAAGTGGTCTGGTATTCCCATCTCTTTCAGAACTTTCCACAGTTTATTGTGATCCACACAGTCAAAGTCTTTGGCATAGTCAATAAAGCAATAGTACAGTATGGAGGTACCTTATAAAACTAAATATAGGCCTCCCAGATGATTATGCAATCCCACTCCTGGGCATATAGCCAGAGAACACCATAATTTGAAAAGATACATACACCCCAAGGTCCACAGTAGCACTATTTACAATCGCCAGAATATGGAAACAACCTAAATGTTCATCAACAGAAGAATGGTTAAAGAAGATGTAATATATTTATCAATGGATTATTAATCACCTATTGAAAAAGAAATAATGTCATTTGCAGCAATATGGATGGATCTAGAGGTTATCATACTAAATGAAGTCAAAGCAAGACTTATATTATATCACTTATATTTGGAATCTTTAAAAAGGTACAAATGATCTTATCTTCAAAACAGAAACAGAGTCACAGATGTAAAAAGCAAAGCTATAGTTACCAATGGGGAAGAATAAATTAGGAGTTTGGCATTAACATATACACATATATAGATAAACAGATACTCAGCAAGAGCTACTGTATAGACTAGGGAACTATGCTCAATATTTTGTAATAACCTATAAGGGAAAAGAATATGAAAAAAATAGATAAGTATGTATAACTTAATCACTGTGCTATACACCTGAAACTAACATGTCATTGTAAATCAAATAGACTTCAATTAAAAACAAAAGGAAAATTTTATAAATAATTTAGCATAAATGAATTGCAGAGCATGTCAATCATTTTCCACTACAGGGTTACAAGACTCTAAATAAGATGGAATATTAGGAATATTAATATATTCATAATAACTCCTATTTTCACGTAACTTATAGTTAATGCACTGTACTTTATATAAATGATTCCTTTTGACCTAAACAATGAGTATATCACATAAGTGATATTATATTACACATGTAGAAACTGATACATACATAAGTTAAGACACTTGTCTCAGGTATGTTAAGCCAATGCCTGAATTTCAAA